>CM052448.1:6735078-6768726 GCA_028533085.1 Varecia variegata | reverse complement strand
CCTAACAGTATCTTCTTTTTGCTTAAGTCAGTTTAAGTTATGGTTCTTTTACTTGCAACTGCAAAAATAAAAAAAAAGTCCTAATCAATAGAAAGACCTCAGGGTCACTCGTGAATAGTTGATGACAGGGTTGTTCAGTATGAGCATGTTAAAGATCTGCTGATGTTTGAAATGGCTGGGGAAAGTGTGTTGGGGCCAAACCAGTTGCACAGATAGAAAGAAGCTATATCATAAATAACCTAGGATGTTTTCCTAAAAAGTTTATTTCTTCATCCATAGAAATAGGAAGCCAGTGAAGGGTTTGGGAGGTGGCTCCAGCTTTCTCTGTCATGAAATTTTTATTTGGAACTTTGGCTTGTCTACTAAAGGTCCTGTCTTTTTCTGCTAGTTGCTTCTAGGCCAGTGGAGGAGCTGCCTCCTGAGTGATGGGATGGAATTATTATGCCCATGTCTTCTGGATTTCTAACATCTCTGAGCCTGTTACAGACTCATTTGACTGGTTTTTAATCCCCAGGTGAATGAATGTACAGTAGGCAGACGCTCTCCCGGCACTTTGAATACATGATACAATAAAGTGAAAGTCACAATAATAGAAGAACAAATGGCACAATATTTTCCTAAGTGTGTTTGGATTAGATTTATGTTAGACTTGGGAACCTGGCAATTTAATAGGTGGGAGAACTTTCATCAAACTTCAGAAGTACATGTATAATTCATGGCCGCTTGGTACTTGAAATTGCAGGGAGGGAGTGTAACCTTAGAGAGAGAGACACTATGGCAGAGAGCAAAACAGTGTCACCTGTCACCCTGCTGAGACTCCTCTTGCAATTTATGGGGACTGTCAGTTACTAACAATCTAAATAACTCATTTCCATGCCAGAGATTATAACTGAAGCAGAAAATACAGGAGATCAATCCCTTGTTGTGACATTTTTTTTTTTTTTTTTTTTGAAAATAGGACACAGCCTGGTCTGTATGAGTGTCATGGAGCGGTAGCTGGCATGACTTAAAGGCTATTAGGCACTTTTTGCCATATCAGTCTTTCACTTTACTTTTTTGCAAGAGTCCCAAAGTTCTTCAAGAAGGGCTGAAATGAAACCCAGTGGAGAGAGGATGATAGGAAATTGTTTTCATGTCCTAATAGCAAAGGGCTTTGAGATCAAACAAACTTGGATTTGAGTCGTGATTCCTCCAGTTACAATCTGTGCTATCTTGGATAAATAGTTCACTCTCTGAGTCTCAGTTTCCTTATCAGTAAAATGGGTACCATAATAGCACCAACATCAGACTTGTACACAAGGTAGGTGTTCTCTTGTGCTTCATTTTTAAAAATGGATTCACATAAAAATTCATGACTAATAGTCATAGTGGATTTTTCCCTTTTTGTATGTGTTTGCTTTTGAGAGAGAGAGAGAGAATGAACAAAGTGGTGTTTTTAACAGTCTGGGCTCTGAGGACAACCTGCTAGGGTTCAGGTTATGGCTCCATTACTGGCTTGTTGAGTAACCTCCTCAAACTCTCAAACTGCTTAACTTAACTTTTCAGTGCCTCATCTCCTTATCTGTAAAATGAACATAATGATACTACTTAGTTCTTAGGTTGTTATGAAAGTGACATGAATGAATATATATAAGGTGTTTAGAACAGTGCCTGGAAAATAATGGAATTGTAGTATAGTAGTAACTGTATTATTATTAATTGGACACTGCTATTATTTCTGTTAGGAGTGATAATGAAAATTACTCATTCGATGTGGAGGGTTGTGAGATCTGGAAGGAAAATGATGAAGAGTATACAGATTTTAGAGTTAGTCATTCTTGATTTAAATTATGCTTAACCTTCATTTCCACTCCTATAAAATGGGGACAATAATTGCCACTTCTTGGGGTTAAGGTGACATTAAAGTAAGACCGTGGTGTGCCAGCCTGGGACACAGTGGTAGCCGTGATGTTCTCTTGTTTTACAGAGGAGGGGTCAAGGGAGGGTCAGCCATCTGCTCCACAGACACACAAGTGGTTTGGCCACGTGTCTTTCCCAAAGTCCCTTGCCCTATTCACTTGCCAGATGCTGTCTCCTCCAAAGGAATCCAGGGACATTTAGGGGACAGGAAAAGTCTTTGGGTTTCCATGTCATGGAAAGGGATGGCACCATGTGATTTGATGCGTTATTTAGGGTATTCTGTAGAGCTCATGTTTTCTGAAGACTTTCCTCATGGTGGGTCCTCAGTAGCCATGTGACTCTCCATCCTCCTGATTGGACTGGGGTGGACACATGACCAAAACTGGGACAATCAGAGTCACTCTCTGAGGAGCTGAGGATTAGAAGTTGAGTTCTTCCAAACCGTAGACTACAATTCAGCCAGAGTGGTCCTTTTGAAAGGCAAATCTGAAAATCAATCGCCTTCTCCCTGCTTCAAACACATCTTTGCTCCCTGTTGCTCTTGTCCACTCTAGCTTTAGCCATGATGGCCCTACAAGGCCTCCTCTCACACCACTGAACCTTTCATTTTAGTGCTGCACCCACACTGGCCTCATTGCCCCTTGAGCTCACCGTGTGTCCTCTTGCTATAGGGCCTTTGCACATGCTGTTCCCTCTGCCTGGAACACCAGTTCCTCTACTTTCTAGTATCATTTCAGTGGTTACTTTCTTGTGGGAGTCTTCCCTAATGTCCCTGACTAGGTCAAATTTGTCTACGATGGATTTTCAATGTACCATGTATCTTTCCATTGTAACACTAACCACAGTTGCAATTATACATTTGTATGTGTGATGATGTGATTAATGACTATCTCTCCCTGCAGACTCCAGGCTCTACTTGGAAGGAACCATCTTTACTTTTGTTCACTTTTGTATTCCCAGCATATGGTGCAGTGCATGGTCTGTAGTAGATACTCAATAGCAAATGAATAAAAAGCAGAGACGGGTAGAGCTACAGGGTGAAAATCCACAGACCACCACGACTGAGATCCCTAGAGTTGTCCTGGTCACCACCCATGCCCTTCCTGAAGCATGCTTTTCTTCACATTGTCCACAGAGCCAATAAAAGACCTTAAACGTCTTTCCATTGAACCCTCATGTTTTGTTTAATCTTGGATGAGTAGATTTCTCTTATGTGAAACCCAATGTAGCCTTTCAGACTGCTGTAAAGGCATGGAGATAGAAAAATCCCAAGAGTTTTCTTCTTCCCAGATGATTCAAACTGAGGACAAACAACAGAGGCAATGACTATGGCCACATCTCTGAAAAACATAAAGAATGTTTGTGTGAGGAAGAGGATGGAGATGAAGATGAGGAAGCTGAGGCTGCCACAGGCAAACGGGCAGCTGAAGATGACGAGGATGATGATGTTGATACGAAGAAGCAGGCGATTGATGAGGATGACCAGACAGCAAAAAATAAAAAGTTAAACTTAAAAAAACAAAAAGGCCACCGTGACCTATTCACCTTCCTCCACTCCCCGTCTCAGAATCTAAACGTGGTCACCTTCCAGTAGAGAGGCCCAGCCACCCATCGGGGACAGTGCCACCTGCAGATGACATGTGCTCTCCACCACCCAACCAAAACCACACGAAATTGCAACAGGGGAGAGAAAAAGAACCAAAACTTCCAAGGCCCTGCCTTTTTTTTTTTTCCTTAAAAATACTTTTAAAAGGACATTTGTTTGTATTTTTTATTTACATTTTATACTTTCATACATACTGCTAGGGGGTCTCCATTTTTAATGATCTCAGATGACCAAACCAGCCTTTGGAGCATTCTCTGTCCTACTTCTGACTTTACTTGTGGTGTGACCATGTTCATTATAATCTCAAAAGAGGAAAAAAAAAAAAAAAAACTTTTGTAAAAAAAAAAGCAAGACCAACAACAACAACAACAAAATCTTATTCTGAGCATTCCAGCAACTTTTTTTGTGTACGTACTTAGCTATACTATAAGTAGTTGGTTTATATGAGATTACAAAGGCCAAAGATGAAAGCTTTTTTTTTTCTTTTTTGTCTGTGAAGTTGCTGTTTATTTATTTAGTTATTTGTTTTTTGGACCTGTTTGATATATGTGTGAAACAATGTTGTCCAACAATAAATGAGAATTTTATTTTGCTGAGTTGTTCTAAAAACAAAAAAGGTGTTTGTGGTTTATACCTGCTGTTACTTACACCTTGGCTCAGCAGACTGGCCAGGGAGCATCACTTCAGTTATTTCTAGTAGATATCTAGAAGATAGGGCCTTATCTTCAGTTCTTACAATGTCTTTGCTAACTTTCTGTATTCATTTCTCCATTTTAAATACTTTCCTCTCATATACCTTATTTGAGTTAATTAGTAACCTGGTCAAATGCAAAACTCTCCTTATAGGAGAGGTAACGTTGAAAGCAACTTGTAAGGATCTTATGTATATATAGCAGAGACATATTGATTTATTTTAAACAAATGTCTCAAACTCTGCTTATCTACTCTGAATTCATTGTTTCCCTCTGGGTCCCAGTCTTTTCCTGTGATTGAACCAGACCAACATCTACTCAGTTGCCTAAGCCAGAAATCTAAGCATCTCTTTGCTGCTTCTCTCTTCCTAAACTCTCGTGATCAAACCCACTGAGTTCATCCACCATTCTATCTGCTAAATATCTCTCCAATCCACCTGCTTCTTCACCTGCATCCTCACTGCCACCACCCTAGCCAAGCTGCCATCATCTTTCTCCCGGTAACTAAAAGTCTTTTCCAAGTGTCTCTCTGCTTCCAGGCTTGCTCGTTCCATATTATTCATCTTTCCAAACACAAAACTGGTCGTATCTATTATTTTACATCCTCTATACCTCAGCTACCACCTCTGGATCATACCTTAGAACTCATTGTCACTGAACATTGCCCCATCTACAGACATCACAGATGCCAGCTTCCCACTTTGTGGCTGCAAACTCCTATTCTTTCAACTCGAAGGCAACTAACTCTAATACAGTAATTCTTCACCTTCACTGTGACTCTAATCCATTTATACTACAACTTTACATACATTCAGTGACCCCCTTCTCTTTACACTCCAGTTATTATTCTGCTTAGATTTCATGGTCCATAATTTGCAGTCATCTGTTTCCAAGTGCCACCTGCTCAATGTTCTTGTCTTTTTCTCTGTCCACCACATTTACCTGGCAAAACCCAGCCCTAGGTGCAGTAAAGGCTATATCTGAGCAGCTAGAAACACTACAGAGACAAAAAAAGAGAGACAGGTTTTACATCCTATGATATTTTCCTACTGAATTTGCTTTTCTGCTCTCTAAGGGCTAATCCAACTCATAAAGCTGTTGTAAAGATTAAGAGTGAATATATGCAAAATGATTAAAATACTAAGCCCATGGGAAGCACTCAATGAATATTGGCTATTGTTATTGCTAACATTGTTCTTCTTGTTGTTATTATCACCATTATTAACCCATGCTCTTCTAAGCTGGTGATTTTACCTCACGCTCAATTGAGAAACTGGATAACTTCAAATGAGAATTCTCTAATCTTGCTATCACCAAATCTTCAAACCTCCCAATATCACTACTGATTTTCTAATTCTCTCTTGAGAAAGGTTTTCTTATCTTCCCAAGGTTGATCCCTCAACATGTGATCTAGATCTTACATAGTTTTGCTTTCTTAACATTTTCATATTTTCCCGTTTGTCCTTTTTCTATCTTGTACCAAATAAAGTACGAGTCATCATCTGAACTAAAGTGATAGTCACCAGCTCCCACCACCCCATACTCAGGACAATCCATTAAATCAAGAATTTAAAGCATGTTCCATAAAATGGCACTGGGAGTCTGGCCCCTAGATGGAGAAAATAGCCACCAATTGCTTTTTTAAAAAGGTGAGAAATCCTATAATCAAAGTCCTAGTTGATTCATGTATTTGTACCCTGAAAGCCATTTCTTTCAGAATTGTAATTCATTATCCCAAGGCAATTTATCTCTGGTGCTTACGTGTCAAAAAGTGTAAGAACTATCCTGACACAAAGGCTGACTGAACTAATTACATTAAGCATCATGATCTTTAATTAGATCAATAGAGAAGAGCATCAGTAAACATCTTGGGAAGCTTTTGCTACATTGGCTGGGCCCTTCAAGGACCCCAGCATCAATACTAATCCATAACAAAGTGTTCAGAAAAACAAGATGGATTAACAATGAGAGGAAGGATAATTTGGATGAAATTAATCATTGTTGTCATAGTACAAAAGCAAAAATGGGCTTAAAATGAGTCCAGAACATTAAAGACCATGCTCTTCCCTGCCACAGTCAGGATCATTCTCAGTTTCACAACCCATGACTTTCTGTTAGCAGAGGCAAATGGCAATTTTATCACCAATGCATAATATTCTTCAAAGGAAAATGTTGGAATTGTTTTACTTTCAATGATACCACCCAAGGAACTCCCTGAGTGTGAATCATGGGGCAGGATCAGAGCTTTCCTCTCTTACCGACTTTGTGTAGGACTGTGGCAGAGCGAGTGATGATATTGCAGACCCAGCCAATAGATCTGCACCTGGTCACCATTTAAATCTTGGTTTTATAATAATTCATCTATAAAAGGTTCGTGTGTGTGTGTGTGTGTGTGTGTGTGTGTGTGGTTGCATGTATAGAGGGGAGGGGGTAGAAATTACTATGTACCAGGAATGGTTCCAAGTGCTGCAAATTTATTTTTCTCCATCATTCTTTTTTTTTGGTTCTTTTTCCTTCTTCCTTCTCTATGCCCTTTTCTTACTTCTGAGGGTTCTCTGACTTTGTTAGAGATTCCAAAATTATTTTCTGAAGGTCAGATCCTTGCAATATGTTTGCCCACAGTGCCTCTGCCTCCAAATAGGATAATAGGGTAATGATGTCGATGGTGGTAACAGTAGAAATGATCATAGTTGCAACAATAGTAATACAATGGCAATTCTTACTGAGTTCTTGCAATTTGCCAGGCATGAGGCTAAGCTCCTATGATATATACTATCATTATTCTCATTTTATAGATAAAGAAGGCACAGAGGTGAAGTTATTTTCCTCAAAACTCACATCCAGTGAATGACAGAGCACGAGTCCAAACCCGTGAAACATGACTCCAAATCCTGTGCTCTCAGCCATTATGCTATAGTAAGAACCTCAAAGGAGGCATGCATCCTTTTGACCTCCAAGATCAGGAAGGAGTCAAGAAAAGATATTCTGTCCATTCTATGGATAGAGAAAACTGAGTCACCAAAGGTCTGCAACATCCCCAGTGCATGTAGAATTAGAAGGAAGTGGAGGAAGTCCAGCCTAGAGGAATATCAGAGTTTCTGAGTGAATCTCTGCTGTGACTTGTTTAGTGGGTCACTCAGTTGCTTGCTTGGATACATCTAAGGGCACAGCAAATGAGGAGGCAGCGTAAGTCAGCTATGGTGCCATTGGATCTTCCCTGGATGAAGAGCCCCACTGCTTTATAGAGCACACAATGCTCAAGCTCTCAGGCAAAACTCAGTTTACGAAAGACTAGGTGAGACTTGGTGATATAGGTTATCCTGAATCCTGAATCCATTGCACCAGTGTGGACTGAATACAGCTCTTTTATTAAATGTAGGATTTTCTGACCATTCCTTTGAAATAGCAGTATGAAAGTTACTATTGATCCTTGTTGTCGTCTTTAACAAAGGATCTGAACAACAAAGAGTGGAGATGACCATACCCTCCCACTCATAGCATGTTATCGTCCTGAGTCAGCGGTAGACGTCTCTTTTGTTTTACTTTATTATTTTTATTTTTCCTTCTCTCCAGCACTTAATATATATTATTCAAGTCACCTTCCATAGTTTATAATCACTTAAAATATACCTGTATCCTTGAAGAAATATGGTTTTGTTTGTGTGTGCATGTTTTTAATTTGCATAAATAGTATTGTGCTATAAATCCTAAACTGTTTCTTACCTGACCTTCCTTTACACTGGGTTTTTGGGATTTATTCACATTGTTCTATGAACTATGGCACATGGATCTCTGGTTTTCTGGCCATCTTCTATTCTCTCCCTTCATTCATTGACTCGAAAACAATCAAAGGAAAATTGTATATTGTATGTATTCATATTTAGTTTCTTTTCAGTTCTTTTCCTGATGGTATGAGAAAATATAATGCCCGGGATGCAATTTTGATTTCTGGTTCAACCAAATAAAAGGAGTGAAATTTGCCATTTTTGAATACTTGCTCAAACACTTTTTTTGAGCTCTAGGTGAAGTATAGTATGCTCATTTAATTCTTACACCAATCCCATGAGACAGGAAATGCTGTCTCCATTTTATCTGATAAGGATATTGAGGTCGTATCCTCAGTATTGAGGTTACATATCTTTCTCAGGCTTCCAGCGCTTATGGGAGGAAGAGCTAGAACTCAAATGCATCTTTCCTCAAGTCCGCCCACCACCCAATTCTAAGTAAAATTGCACAGTGCAAGGTCAGTGCCCACATATGCTCACAGCAATCCTGCACCTAAATGTCTTCCTCTTTGAGGTAATAGCGCAGAGACAGTGGCTGTTTAGAGGGGCGTGAGAAAGGAAACGTGAGGATCTCTTTCAAAAGAACATTGCATTCCTGGACAAAGACAAGATGTGAAAGTGGATTTAGCTCAGCTGAAATTCTGAAGTCCATTACCAGTGAATGGTGTAATTTAGTTTTTAGGGGCCACTGATGGACATAAAAGCGCTGGGTTATTTCTAGAATGAGTGTTTGGTTCCTAAATAAACCAACCCAACACCCATGAAGCAAATCCCAGCCTTTCCTTCCCTCTCTGTTCCATGGTCCTCAGGAGCCCGGCACCTGGTCTCCAGAGAGCTGGTGCTCAGCCAGCAGTCACATACACATCCGTAGAGCCTGTCCCCTAGAGCTCCCACCAGTGACCCCCTGGTTTCTCAGGCCTTTGGTCTTGAACTAAGAGTTATCCCATCAGCTTCCCTGATTCTGAGGCCAGTGGACTTGACTGAGCCATGCTACCCACTTCCCTGGTTCTCCAGCTCGCAGACGTCCTACCACAGGGCTT
The DNA here is from genome assembly GCA_028533085.1 of Varecia variegata. Taxonomy (NCBI): domain Eukaryota; kingdom Metazoa; phylum Chordata; class Mammalia; order Primates; family Lemuridae; genus Varecia; species Varecia variegata. The sequence goes on along the minus strand of CM052448.1, from coordinate 6,759,704 downwards.
CTCAGCCTCCATAACCACATGAGCCGAGTCCCCTAACAGATCATCTCCCGCATCTCTCTCTGCATGTGTATCTTATTGGTCTTGTCTCTCTGGAGAAGCCTGACTAATGCAGCTTCTAAACTGCTCATATATGTCCACTGGGTTGAGGTTGCTTCCTGTCTGGCCTCAGGGCTCAGTCCCCTGAAAGCCATGCTTGGGATCTTCAGGTCTGTGCCTCTGCATCCTACTGGTACACGTGCATTTGCAGAAGTGGGTCCTTTCCAGATGTGCCTTCGGCCCCAGAGGCACAAGTCCCTCCAAGACACTCCTAAGCTGCTGTGATTGGTTTTGCAAGGACAGAGAGTGACGAAAAGCGTGAGCCCTGGGGTGTTAACTCTGAATGGCTGACTTGAAGATTTTGCTTCTTATTTCACAGAAACCCTGTATTCTTCAAAAAAGAGGCTCTGGCACAGTCAGAGTAAGTAGGACTTAATCTTACATAGAACCCAGCTGTTCCAGGGAACATAAGGTCCGAAGTGTCTTCTACCGACAGTACTTCCTGGACCTATAAAAGGCTTGCAGGTTTTTCCAACAGTAATAATGGCTACCAGCTATTATGCACCGATGTGCAGGCACTATGCTAAATTCTTTATATGAATGAATTTTTATATAAATAGTCTCAATTTTCTTAATTCTCATTATACAGATGAGGAAATTGAGAATCAGAGACCTTTCTCAGGGTCAAACAGTGAAAAAAAAAAAAAACATGGCAGAGCCAGGACTCAAATCCAGATCTGCGTCACATCAAAGATCAGAGCCTGGTCTCTTACCCACACTGCCTGTCTGCCACTAGCCACGTGTTTTTCTCCATCCAAACAATGTTAAACCCAAACCTCCAGCTATCACAGCAAGCAAATGGTAGCTGCTTCCACGTAAACATACTCTGCTGTATATCTTGATTTTCTGCCCTTCAGGAGTTCCTAGGCGGGTGGGTGGCAGAGAAGGCAGCAGGATTAGAAGACACGTACAACACACCGTGAATAGCAGAAGCGTGAGCCAGGGACTGTCATTGTGCAAAGGAGGGAAGCCAGGACTGTTTGAAAGTTAGCCCCAGGTCTTACTTCCCCTCCCACCCCTTTCCTCTCGCTTCCAGGCTGTGATAAATCTGAGGAGGAGAAGTCAACACTTGCACAAGTTGCTGTTTATTTCCTTAAGCTCCTAGTCACCAGGAAAAGCTACATCTTCCCTTCTATCACTTGGAAAAATCATTGGGTTAGGATAATCATGAATCACCCTTTGATCTGTTTCTATATCTGCAAGCATAAATAGTGTCAGCTGGTGAGGTCTGATTGCTTGAGATTTCAGGTTAATATTTTGAATAACACAAGGCTTGGTTGCTAACACCAGTAAATAATTTACTCTAGTCTGAAATATGAGCTCCAGGCAATAAACATGAGATCAAACACAGGGAACTGCGGTAGGATAGCAAACACGCTGTTATCCTGTGAAGGGTTTTTCTAAATGCACTGCTGGAAGAAAGTGGGGGAGATGACAACAGGTGGAGTGTCAGCCAAGGTCCTTTTGGCTACTGCCCAAATAAAATAGTTCTGCTGACATCAAAGGAGGAGGCTGGAGAGATGAGTATCAATTGTGAGCGTGGAGCGGGGACGTGATGGCTGAAGGAGAGATCCTCCAGCTTCTAACACCAAAACGTTTCTCCCCGCACCCCAAGCCCTTGGTCAAGCCAAGCGGAAGAGCAACGCCAATTTCTTATATCTCCTTTAGAAAAATCATTCTAAGCCACAGAGTTGCAGAATAGCGGGAGAAGGGAATGCATGGGCCGATTTCTTTTGATTTCATATATCTGGGACAGAGATAAAAATTAACAAATGGAATTTCTTATGATATGGGAGGTTGTTTGATGCTTTTGTTTTGACATTAAAATTTTTAAAAGGCAGGATTTGAAATGCAGCCGCAGTATGATCACAATGATGTTCAAGTCAACAGCAAAATTCCTGGAGTGAGCAAAGACTGAAAATAAATGCATTAACATGTTATCAGTGGTTGCTATCGGGAGCAGGGAGGGTAGCTCTGTGCAGCACCTCCTTGTTACTATACAGTCCTGATCCCAGTGGGAAATGTTGGGGCTGCTTTGTTGTCCTTAAGATTGTTCTGGAAAGTAACAGTATAGTTCTGTGATGGGTATGGCCTTCTTTGAAAAGGGAGACTCTTCCTTTGGCCAGCGAATTGGGAAGGATACCAATTGGCCCTCACTACTCTCTGCTTGATTAATAGTGACATCTGGGACACTGAGGTGAGGAGGATTCTGAAATCAATGGAATAAAAGGCCTGATTGAGTAGTGATGTCTACCTGGGGGCAGGAAGTGATATATCTGCCATCTGGGTTTGGAATCAGACACCCGAGTTCAAATCCTGCCCTTAAGCATGGGTTTTTGAACCTTAAATAGTCACTCTCATTTTTTTTTTTTTAGATTAGTTACCTAGTCTATTACCAAACTGTGGGATTACATGAAATAGCCCATGAGGATGTAGCTGGCATAAGAAAATGCTCAATACATTTTTCTCTCTCCTCCCTCTCCTTCCCTTTCCTTTGCATGCTTCAGAACCCAAAGACCATAAGAGAATTTTATTCTCTTTTCGGAATTTCAGTACATTCAGCATAATTCTAAATGCCTTAACCAGGCCGTGGGAGGCCCCCGGTTAGGGAAGGGTGGGGAACATCCCCATTTTGTGCCTGACCTAAGTAGGACTGTTGAGGGTTAGGAGTTCCAGATGTCAACAGCTGCTGCCGTACCCGCCCTCTTTGCTGTTTTCAGCACAGCCATAAGAAGATGAACGTGGTATGGTTGACAGGGTGGTATCAGGACCAAATAGTGTTAGAAGGACCTGTCAAAGAGGAAAACAGAAAAATACCTGAATGTATTGCACACAATACTGAGCTAAGCAGATTACAGATGGAATTTTTGGAATTCCTCCTCAGAGGCCAGAAGCCTGGAACTTTAATAGCTCTGTATTCCTGGAGGTAAAGAATTTCTTGATTGAGCTGAGACATGCAATTCCCATCCACTGGACTTCAACTGGAGAAGCATAGCCAATTCCAGATTCTCTGTGGCTCTTATTTTTCTGCTTTTTCTGTAGACTCTTCCGCTCTTTTAAGAAATAGATATATTTTAGGTCTTGGTCTAAAGAACTATAAGTCAACAAAATTCCAATAATTAGTACTGGGGAGAATTGGCCCATTAATACCTTTGCCATTTGCCTTTGGTAAAGTTCTTTGCTGAAGGCTGGCAGCATGTGGGTGGGGAAAGTATGTAAGTTTAGGATTCCATCCAACGTGGGTTTAAACCCCAATTTATCACCTTGCTTTCACTCTCTGAGACTCAGGTCCTCATATGTTAAATGACACTAAAGTCTTTATACATTTCAGGATTTTTGTAAGATCTGAAGTTTATTTATTGGTCATTGATTTTTATAGCAGGTGCTGTTGACACCCAGTGTCACTTTACCTCTGCAAAGCAGGTTCCCTGTGCACAGGTTACCAACTTGCCTGAGTCTGGTGGGACAGAGCACCCCCACACAACAAGTTACATGACATGGGTTTATTGCCCACAGATGGGCATCAAGGGACAACAGAAGCCAAGGATTCATGATGAGCTGGTGCCTCAAGGCTCAGGAAGGCTGGCTGGGCTGCAAGAAGTCTCACCTGCACACGCCCCACTTGCACTGCAGCCGAGGGACTGTGGAAACCTGTCCAGCTTGGGTTTTGTACCTCGGGGAACCACGACTTACTGGGCTAAAGCGTTGAAGGACATCCTGGTCTGGGAGAAGGTCCACTGGAACAGAACCTGGGCTGTTTCAGCCAGTTCCTCCCTATCTCAGGATGGTGTACTCCCAGCATATTCTAGTTATTTTTTGAGAACTACAAGTGAGAAAGGAGGAGAACTGGGTCAGTGCAAAGCTACTGAGAACTATTACGCACTCTCGGCTCACCTTGGGCTTTCACGGCAGCTGATGCTCACCAAAAGGTGACCCACTTCAAGTTCTCACTGTGTCTCTGCACTTTCTATCTCAGAAAAATGGTAGCAGCTCCCTATGGCCTCACCTAGGTGGAGCCTAGAATTGCAGAGGAGTTCACATCAACAGGACAGCTTTCAACCAACAGGAGACGAGAGTCAGCAGATAAAGGCCCCAGCCTCCCGGTCTCCAGAGGGGATGTTCTGTGGTGCATTCTACCCAGCTCTCAGAGGGACCCCAGCAAGATGATGTCTGGTTGCCTGTAGCAGTGACCAGCCCCAAGGTGCCTCCTTCACCAGCATTCCTTTCTTCCCCTTCTCACTCACCTCCTGCTTCATCCTATGTCAGAGGTACCTCTTGAAGTACCTGCACCCAAGTCCTTGTCTCAGGTTCTGTTTTGGGGAGATTTGAATGGACACTGCAGCTATATTAAATATTCTTCCTCTTTCTAATACTCATTCTTCTGCCTTCATTTCCCACACTCATGGGTGACTCAGTTTCTCCCTAAAGATGGAGAAGATACAAGATCTTTTTTTTCCCCCCATGTATCTCTGTCCACCTCTCTTCCTTTCATTCTTAGGGAAATAGAGTTACTTTCTCTCCAGAACCAACACTGTCATTTTGTTTTACATAAACCTGGTTCTCCATCAGGGTCATCCTTTTTAATTAATGATACCACTGTCCCCTCAGTTGCTTAAACCAGAAACCTGGGGGCATTCTTATCCCCTGATCTATCACCAAATTCTAAATGTTTCTTAATTTTATCTACTTCTCTCTGAATTAACCTTTGTTGGGTATTTGCTACATGCTAAGCATCTCATGAGCTTTACAAGCTTTATCTCATGTATGTCTTCATAGGAATGGTGCTAGTTTCTAATGGTACTTTTTTTTTATCCCCATTTGCAGATGACAAAGTTGAGGCAAGACAGGTCAAGGAACATGGGGATGTGAATGTTGCTTCTAATTGCACAGCTCATGTATTAACCTCTCTGCTGTTCCATCTGCATGTCTCATAAGGCATCTCACCCTGGTGGCTGCTCCTTCCTGCTCTGTCATTTCTGCTCTCTCCCTTCCAGAGATTTTCCCTTCTGCCTTTATCCATAATGATATCTCCCCTGTTCCATACAATAGACTCACACAAATGATGTATTGGATGAATGAGCCTTTATGTAACCAATTATTCCCCTTATATGCATTATAATTTGCATTTCCATACAATTGTTTGCTATTGTTTGTCATTGTTGAATAGAAGTAAAGAATTGTAGACTTTGGAGACAGAGGACCTAGGGTTAAGCCCCATCGCCATCACCTACTGGTTATGTGACTTTGAGTGACTCATGCAACATTCTCAAAACTTTAGTTTCTTCATCTGCAAAGTTTGGACTAAAAATAACTCCTATCCCGCAGGTTTGTTGAAAGAAGTGAAAGAGATAATTTATATATGTAAATCACTCTTCCATGTTTCCAACACATAATTAACATTTATTATCCTGTAATAGAAGCAGCAGCAATTGCAATAGTAATAATAGTAGTAGCAATAGTATTACTATTAGTCGTAGCAGTAATAGTAGCAGAAGTAATAGGAGTACTAAATCCAGATGTCAAGTGGATCTCCCAAACCCATGCAATCTACAATAGATTGACATAAACCTCATTTCCATGGCCAGGTAAAGTTCAAAGCCTTCCCCAATAGTTCCGTTAATTTTTAGGATAATTTTATCTCTCCCTCTTTCCACTCTTGCTACTTCCAGTCTATTCTCCACACAGCAGCCAGAGAAAGCCTTTAAAAACTCAAATCAGATCATGTCACTTCTCTGCTTGAAACCTGTCAGTTTCCCCATTTCGCACCCCCAGTCGGGGTGAAATCCAGATTCCTTGCTATACAACAGCTACAGGGTCTGGGCCCTGCACCTGCTGACCGCACCTCCCTCCACTCCTGCCTGCTCTTGCTCTGCTCTGGATACGCGGGCACCTTGCTGTCCTCAAACATGCCATGCATGCTCCCTCTCAGTGCACGTGCACTTGTTCTCTCTGCCCGCAGGTCTCTCACCTCAGGTAGCCCACGACTCACCCTCTCATTTCCACTCAGGTCTCTGCTCAAACATCTCCTCCTCAAAGAGGCTTTCCTTGGCCAACATGTGCCATCGTCACACCATTGTCTTGCCCTAATTTGTTTTCCTTGGCACTCAGCACCCTGGTTGTACTAAATGTCTCCCCCCAACTCACATATAAATTCCATGAGATCAAGGACTCTTCCATGGCATTCACTGCTGTGTCCCCAGGGCTAGAAGAGTGACCTCCTGGACGTGACAGTCATGTTCGGTATTTCTTGACTGAGTGGTGTCCTGATTCAATGAAGTCATTTAGTCTCACAGGTCATCTGACCATCATTCCACGAGTCCCGGCTCCAGCCCTCACTGTGCTGATCCAGACACAAAACTCAGCCTCTTCATCTCCATGAAAGAAAACACTAACAAAAGCACTCATGGAAAGCATTTGTGAGTGGATGGATTTTATTGGAGATTATGGGATGTGCAAGGCAGACGTAAAAGAGGTCCCAATCAAAGCAGTACAAAAAAATTCAGAAAGAAATCCTTGTTATTGAAATGTATGGTCACTTGGGGACTAGAAAGAGCTTCCATGGAGCACTTGATCCCATCTGTGTCAGCCTCACCTCATCTCACTGGTGGCAGGGTCCTCTCTTTCTCAATCTCTCTTTCACTCTTTGCTTTCTTCATTTTATTTCTATTTCTTCTATTCCTTCTCTTCCCGCTCCAGGACCAAACCGCCTTCCTTTCGTCTTCTCACACAGAGCCACGTAGCTTTCTCTTTCATTGCCTTGATGTTTTCCAAAGTCTAGGCACTCAGAATTGTTCCTCAACCCCCACGTGACTTCTCAAGGGATTTCTCTCAACAAAAACAGTTCCCCCATCTAAAAGGAATTCTGTGGCCAACTAATAATATAATTAAGGTGTCCACATCTGCTGCTTTTGTGTTAGTTTTATATTGTTATCTCTTTGGGAAGAAAAGCCATGTTTTAATGAACTCCGAAAACGTTTAGAAAATACTCGATGATGTGACCAACTCCCTGTAGACTCTGGGTACACAGAGATGAAAAGATGTGGATTTGGCCCTCCAAGGGACCACAGTCTATGGCAGTAAGAAAACATAGAAAACAGCTAATCTGGTGTTAGATAACAAGCCCATCATCAAGATGTGTGTAAAGCTGAGCAAAACATAGAGGTAATGGTTCATTTCATGTCTTGCCCTCCGGACTGTAATTTCCTGGAGGGGAAGATTTTCCCTGAGGAAGGACTGAGCCTCCTTTATTTGTCATTTCATTCCAGACCCTGAGCAAAATGACAGGCACCTAAGACAAGCCTAGTAAACATTTGTTGAATGAAGGAATAAATGATGGAATGGGTTTAAAACAAAAACAAAGGATGATGGTAAGAGAGGCAGAGGAAGATGGAAGTGAGGAGGATGGCATCGTCGAAACTGGGCTTTGGAGGATGAAGCAGAGGAGCGGGAACACTGTTGTGAATACACGGAACACCGTCTGCAAAGACATGAACATGCAGAACAGCTTTGAATTTGGAGAACTGTGAGTGGTTTGGTAAAACCAGAACACATAGCAGGGATATGGGATCGTGGAGGACAGGGCTCCAGAGGCAAGCGGGACCTGGCTCTTTCTGCATCCTCTGTGCTGACTCTAGCACAGGGCTGGCATCAGAATAACCATGCATTGCACTGCATTGGTGGCTTTAAACTTTTGGGGGTACAGTTCCTTAGCATGCACGGTAGACATGCACATTCTCGAGTTTCAGAACATTCTGATTCAGGATTTCTAGGGCAAAAGTAGTCAAAGGGTGGTCCAAAGACCAGCATCATCTGCATGTCGTGGAAACTTGTTAGGAATGCACATTCTCAGCCCCACCCACCCCACCCCAGCCTTCTGGATCAGAAACTGGGGACAGACCCTAGGAGTCTGTGTTTTAACAAACCTTTCACATGATTTCAGATGTACACATGAGTTTGAGGACCACTGATCTAAAGCATGGGGCTGAGAAATTATGCTAGAAAACAAAACAAAAACATGACAGATTTTTGATCATCTCTCCAGGGTGAGAACATCTCCCCAAATATGTCCCTTATCTTTATTGCCATGGGCTTAGCACCACACTGACAGATTTAATCTGCCTTTTAGGACTAGCCCGGGCTTCCACCGAAAGACTTGTGACCACTAGGTTCTTAATGAAAGTATGGAATAGACTAGAAGCTGGGGAGCAGAGCTTGTCTCTTACGTTCGTATGCTCCAAGGAGGAAGGAAAAGCAATTGTTTCTTTCCCAAGAGGTTGAATCATAGACAAGGAGACACCCTGAGAAAATAAAGGAAAGCAAATTTAGAACAAGCAACAAGAGGTATTTTCCTATTCAGCATTCACTCAACTTGCAGAATTTGGGTGGTTTATGTCTTTCAATGAATATGCAAGATGGTTCTTTTCACCCAAATATAATTAACACCATTCAGTATTTTTATCCAACAGACAATATACCATATAGACAATATTAAACAGACAATACCCAATTATAATGCACACCAGAGAATATTTTTATTAAATAGACAATGTAATAATAAGAGACTTCTGAAAGATTGTTTCCTATTTCATTTATTTTTGGATCAACCTCTGGAAGAAGCTTGATTCCCTATGTCTAAAGAATTGTGCTCTTTGAATAGGTGGCTTTCCCAGACATTAATCATGGTTTGAATAATGTAAGTGACAGTTATAATACAAATATCTGTGTTTGGTTAACTTCTGTCGTTGGATTAGGTTTGTTTGAGCATGCTGCCGGTAACATCAAGGTTAGGTGTTCGGTTCTCGTCTAGGCAGTAAGAATGAGAAAATCAACACTTACGGGTAAGGAACTACAGAGGGGAAAAGTGGATAATAACATACAAGACCTTGCATTTCCACTGAGGAAAGCTGAGTCCAAACATCCTAGGACCCCGGGACATCATAACTCTGTTCCAAAACAAATGACAATGGTGATGATGATAACAACATTAATGATAATAGTAGCTAGCAATTATTCGGTACTTACCATACACCTATATTGTGCTCAACATGTGTATGCATTTGCCAAACCTTCAAAACAAACTGGGGAAGGTAAAATCATCTCTTGGAGACTGAGTCTGAGAAAGGCTAAGAAATGTTCCCAGTGATCACATTCCTAGTAAGGGACTGAACCAGGCTTCAAGTCCGGGAAAGTCTGTGCTCCTCAACGCTACACGGGCATTGCCTCTGGCAGGGAGGGCCTGAGATGCAAGGAGGGTGATGATGTGTCTGTGTTGTTTGCAGCATGCTGTAACATTTATTGAACACGTGCCATGTGCCAGGCACCGGGCTAGGCATTTAACATGCCTTATCTCACTTAACCCTGCTAGAGAGAGTATGCTCCTGATATTTGCATTTTATGGATTGCAGAACTGTTTGGAGCAGCATGTCGTGATTGTTGCAACTAGAAATCAGGAATGACTCCCATGTCTGTGGGACATCATGGATGACCTATGGACTTGAACCTTGGGGAAAAACTCAAGGATAAGAATGGAATGATTCCGTAGCACAGGAAGTTTCTCCCAAGGTAAGTTTCATCTCATAGAAAATAAAAGTGCTGCTGATGCCTTCAAAATTACCTCGAATTGAAATACATAGAGGCTCTACTTTGGTGCTATCATCACATGGTGTAATACTGGTGATTTTGTCATTCAGTGGGTCCAGAAAATTATGTATCACTCAAAGGCTATGTGAAAAGTGTTCTAAACTGTCATCAGTGACTCAGCCGTGGGAAAAATATCCGGTATCTTGTTTAAGTGGCTCATGTCATTTTAAAAAGATCTTGCAGATTACTCAAATGGTTAGTGCTTTATGTAACATTGCTCCTTTGGTCTACTCACTTTCCTGTAGTGCCTGTGGCATAAACAGAATCAATATGTGAAAACAGAAGACACATCGGTCTAAAAAAGAATGAAAATGTATTTTCATATATAGTGTATATATTTAGCAAATATATTTCAAACTTTTTTGGTGCATAGAAATCGCCTGAGGATCTTGTTAAAGTACAAATTCTGATCTGGTAGATCCAGGGGTGGATGAGATTCTGCCTTTGTGACAAGCTCCCAGATAATACCAACCCTCCTGGCCCCCAGACCACACTTTGACTAGCAAGAATATAGGTTGTAAAATCTGAGTTAATATGTGCATACATTCCTGTCCTTTCTCAAAGGTATTAATAACCTCAAAGATCATTTGTCAAACCACTACAACAAGGAGTGTCAGTCAACACAATTTAAACATGAAGAATTAAACCAACTATAGTACAAAGGTGAACATCTAAATAAAATGTCCAACAACAATTGCACAACCCTCAGGGATCATACTTGTAGCAACTACCATGTGTTGAGAGCTTACTGAATGCCAGGCACCATGCAGAGTTTGCTCCGTGGTACCCAGTCATGCTGGGGTCTAAATTCAGGCAAACTAGATACAAAAAATACCAAGGAAAGGAAGAGGCCACCCATGGCTACCGTTTATTAAGCTCTTGTTCTGTGCCAGGTACTTTACAGACATTCTCCCATTTAATGCTCACAATGAAAAGAGGGAAGTATTATCATCGTCCTCATTTTTCAGAACAAGAAGCCAAGATCCAGAGAAGTTAAGCCATTTCCTCAAATCGCATTGTTTTTAAGTGGGAACCTAAGATTTTGAACCCAGAGTCTGTTGAGTGATTACCTAGCTTCTGTTGAATTCTGGAATGAAAACTCAGCTCCCATCCTAAGACAAGGTAAGCAGCAAGCAGAATGGGTGGAATGACCATGCACACGCATGCACACGCATGCACGCGCACACACACACACACACACACACACACACCAGAGCTAGTCTCCTTCCCTAGAATTTGGGCTAAGAACATGGAACTGCCTGCAAGTCCTTACTTAGTCCCAGGCATCCCATAGTCTTCCAGACCATTAGGCCCCTAGCTCCGATCCAAATCCATATTGTTAACAGCTGTAATCATGTATAATTCAGAAATGCCTCCTCCAGAAGCCCACAGACTGGCAATTTCCTCCTATGCCTCAAGGGATTCATTCAACCGGGTCAATCAACCAGCCATTAAAACCAGGCAAGATCACTGCAAAGGCATTGCTAATCAGCCTTGCCTGCAGTGGGCACTAGTAGGTGGATGAGGATGATTTTGCAACCAGACCTTTTCAACCCTTGGGGAGCTAGAGGTGCATCTGGCACAGTGAGGTGGGAAAAGAGGGATTTCAAGGAATTTGGCTAGCGTGAGTAATCTCTTACTTATCCGACGAGGGGCAACAGACTAACCTCACATGTTCTGAAATTGCACATACATAGTGTCACTACTATATCCAGAAATACGCTTATTGAAAGGGGACAGAACTTATGGCTATAAGGAGAAAGCCCGATGGGAACTTGCAGAACCTGATTGGATTATATAGGTTTTAAAGCTTGATTGTGGTAGGGGGTTCTTGCAGGAATGAGGAGAGAAGGCAGTGGGGAAGGCAGTGTGGGCTTGTTTACATTGGGAGAAGACCTTTAAAAGACACATGCAGCTGGTGGGAAAACGATGGGTTCTACTGTATCGGTCAGAAGTGAATTCTGTTATCTTGGAGGGTAGAAAAACATTAAGTTAACTAATAAATATTAATACATAAAATGTATTTGGCTAGAGCAAATGGCAGGCCTCCAAGCAAGATGTGTGTAAAAAAAGCAAAAACAAAGCCATTGAGATTTGGAAAGAAAATATTAGAACTAATAATGTTTTCTTTTACTTAGAAATTAAGAGGGAAATTAGCTTTATTGCTATCTAACATGATTAACAAGAGGTAAGTATACAGTGTGTAAGTGAATATGAATACATTTGGGTGTATCATCAAACATTTTTCCTGGTAGGAATGAGATTCCTTAATCAGTAAGATCATTTATATATGAATCTGCATGTTTGGAAATATTTTAAATGTTATGTTAGTAGAAAGAAAACATACAAGAATTGATAAATAAGGTGTTAGATATTTATATAATGGAACATTAGACAACTGTCAAAATAAACAGGATTTAGATGAATCTTAAACAAAATGCCAAATGAAAAAGGCAAGCTACAGAATAATGTGTTCAGCGTGATTCCATTAATTTATTCTTTAAAAACATACAAAATTGTATTCTGTGTCATTTATTTGAATATATGGAAAGGATATAACATCGTGGTTAAGAGGGGTACTTGATGATTTCAGAATAGTGGTCAACACCTAGAAGAACAAGAGGGGTATGAGATTAGGAAGACTACAAAGGCATTTCTGAACAAAACATTAACATCTGTTCAGTCTGGGAGATGGGGTGTGGCTACTTGTGAGTTTATTAAATGAATCTAAATTCTTCTGCATGTTCAAAATATTTTACAATAATCAGAGAAATGAAATGTGCTAATTGGTGGGTTGAGAAGAACATATCCCAGACAGTCGGATGTAGACACAGTGTGGGGAAGCTGCAGAAAGTTTACTTCCTTGGCACCCCGGAAGGAAGGTGCCAAAAACACATTGGTCAAGCAAGGGAGGTGGAGGCTGCAGCCAAGACTACACTGCGGCTGCCACGTTGTGGAATTGTGGGGCTCACTCCTCCTGCTAATTGCATCATAACGAGCAGAGCCACATGAGAATGAAAATCAAGTCACCATGAGCAACGTGACGTGTGAGCCTGTGAGCCCCGTGTTGGGGGACTCGGGGCGTTTGAGAAGAATATGAAAGAATGACAAAACCTGAGCTCACAGGGGCTGGCTAGGCCAGTGGTTCTCAACCGCAGCCGCATATCAGCAATGCTGGGCCCTCCGCAGACCAATTGGATCAGCATCTCCGGGGCTGGAGCCCTGGCATAGCATCTAATTTAAAGTTCCCCAGATGATTCCAAAGTGCAGCTTGAGCTGAGAACTGTGGGTTACAGTGTAGGTTCCTGGGCTCTCTAAACACAGGTTTTGTCTGTTTTTATTCCTCCTGGCCTGGTAACAACTAACGTAACTGGTGGTTGCCCTTTCTGCTCAGACACAAACTCAGAGGGAAATGGGAAGTTCAGTCAATGGCCCTTGAAAAAAATCATGTGATTTGGTGGCCCTATTTTCAAAATTAGGAAACAAAGGAACAAAGTTCCTGAAACAAGAAACGCCTTGACCCAAAGACACACAGCTATATAGTGTTATAGTAGATCCAGGATTTAAACACTAATTTTCTGACACCATTCTGAAATTAAAGAACGTTCTGTTAACAAGAGTTTATTTTCTGCAGCCGTTACAGTTAACCTGCACTGGCTTGAGAAGGGGTTGCTGAGTTGACCTTCTTTGAAGTACAAAAAACATTTATAATTATCCTAATTGTATGGAAGTGAGACCTTCTCAAGCATGTGAAGAGTCATAAAAACATCTTGTGGTATATGTATACCACGGAGTATTACTCAGCTATAAGAAACAATGGTGATCTAGCACCTCTTGTATTTTCCTGGATAGAGCTGGAGCCCATTCTACTAAGTGAAGTATCACAAGAATGGAAAACAAGCACCACATGTACTCACCATCAAATTGGTTTCACTGATCATCACCTAAGAGCACATTTAGGAATAACATTAATCGGGTGTCGGGCAGATGTGGGGGCGGGAGGGGATGGGTGTCTACATACATAATGAGTGCGGTGCGCACCGTCTAGGGGATGGACACACTTGAAGCTCTGACTCGGGGTGGGGGGCGGGCAAGGGCTATATACGTAACCTAAACTTTTGTACCCCCATAATATGCTGAAATAAAAATAAATAAATAAAAATAGAAAAACATCTTGTTCCGTTAACTATTTTACGTGTTGCCACTATGATCTTGTTTTTAACATAAATTTATTTTATTTTTGAGGGAGTACTGGGTTAGTAATAAAAAACTCTAAACTACCCTGTGTTTGAATGGGCATGCATTAAAATTATTGGAACCCAAATTAATAAGGTTCTGAAGGACTCTTCAGTCTGACAGAGAGGCTGGGAATGGAGTGAGCTCGGTAATAAAAGTCCAATAATACCAATAGTAATAGCAAACACTCATTATTAACAGCACTTCCTGGGCACTCTTGTTAGCACTTTAAGCAATGGGATTGCCAGAATTAGCAAATAAAAATACAGAGCACCCAGTTCAATTTGAATTTCAGCTATACAACAAATAATTTTTTAGTATAAGTATGTTCCTGTATTTTTTTTTTCTTTGCTGATTCTGTCAACTCTACTACGTGAATTAGCACCACTTCATCTTTACGGCCCTACAAGGTAGGTTTGATTATATTTCCCATGATACAGATGAGAAAATTGAGGCAGCAAGTGTCAGGTAAACTTGTCCAAAGTGACAAAGCTACTATGTGGCAGAGCTGGGATTTGAACCCAGGAAGTCTGGCTCCAGAATCTGTGCATTTAACCACGGTGATACACTGCCTCTCTGAAGAGGCGAGGTGGAAGTCGTTCGACAACCGTTCAGTCGGCAAACATTTACTCTGTGTCCGGGGGACTTGCTGACCTCCAGAGGCCCCTCGTCACGTCCACAGATTCGGACGCAGGAGCACCAGGTGTGGAGCCTTGGCAACTGTTGAAGATGAGGAACCTGATGTTTGTGACACTCCAGACGAGATGATCTCTAGTGCTTCATGATCCTCCATCCCAGCTGCACACGAGGATCGGTCACCACGGGAAGTTGTGACTTTCCTGGTGTGGCACAGAGCTCACGGAGGAAGTCACCGTAGGAGCCCAGGTGGAGAATCACCGCTGTGGTGCCTCCCAGCTCTAATTCGATGTGACCATAAAAGTGAAAACACGTGATCGAAACCCTCCTGAGGAGGTTATGGATTAACAAAAGAGTAAGGTCTGTGATGTCCCTTCGTGATAACGGACCTTCCCCTCACCTGACATCTGAATACTCATTTTTGCATCAGTTCATTCATCGTATGTACACTGAGAACCTACCGTGAGCTTGGTGGGAGATACATAGAATTAAAGACAATGTAGACACGTACCTGGAAAGCAGCCTGGCATTCGGGAAGACCGTGCTTCGATCCTCAATCAGATGCTCCAACTTCTCCACTCTACCCAACCTGCCGTTCAGATACTCAGGACCAGAATTCCAATTTTATTTCTCAAACCCACCTAGAGTTACAGCAGCTGCCTAGGCAACATCCACGCTGCACATCTCCCTTGCCTGCCTGCCTTCTTTCTTACAAAGCTTACCTGCTCTATGTTGCAGTCCCTCCAAAGCTCTCCAGGAATCTAGAACCCAAAGAATGACCTTATTCCAGCTACTATGTAAATACCTGACTTGATTTCGGCCACTGCTGAAGTTTGTCCTCAGGGCAGAGAGCAGGGGTCGGGTGGTGTCAGGACCTTCCTTTTGTGGACTCTGGGATTCTGCATCCCCCAGTCAGCCTTTGAAAGCCTCCATGGGGGTAGGGCACTGTGAGTTAGAGGTGAATTATTGAAGCCTCAGAGTTATTAATGGTCATCTTTCATTTATTTAAAAAATGCCAACAAAGTGGTGGGTGCCGGGCTAGATCATGGGAAAACAAGGTGTTGGAGTCAGACAGGTCCCTGTCTCCACGGGGCTTATGGTCCCTCTGACTAACTCCGAATGACACAGCTTCCTCCTAGTCAATATGGTGCAGGCAGAGAATCGTAGGTTTAATTGCAAAAGGGACAAATGCATGTCCCACCGTAACTTCTCCTCTAACACAACATACAAGCAGCACCATCTCTGTGGCAGGACTGTGGGCCACAATGCTGAGATGTGGGACATTTGAGACCACAGACCTTGGTCCCTCGAAACAGGCTCTGGTCAGCCACTCATCCCAGTTCTCAGCATTCATTAAGCATCTCCTGGGATGGAACTGTGTTAGTCCCTCTTGCGTTGCTGTAAAGGAAATATCTGAGGCTGGATAATTTATAAAGAAAAGAGACTTATTTGACTGATGGTTCTGCAGACCATACAAGAAGCTTTGTGCCAGCATCTGTTTTTGGCGAGGGCTTCAGAGAGCTTCCGATCAAGGTGGAAGGTGGAGGGGGAGCAGGTGTGTCCCATGGTGAGAGCGGGAGCAAGAGAGGGAGGCGGTGTGGCCAGGCTACTTTAGACAACCAGCTCTCCATGGACTGATAAAGTGAGAGCTCACTCTGTGGCTGGGAGGACACCAAGCCATTCATGAGGGATCTGTCCTCATGACCCAAACACCTCCCGCCAGGCCCCACATCCGACACTGCGGGTCAAATTTCAGCGTGAGATTTGGAGGGGCCAAACATCCAAACCATACTGAGCAAAGCTCAGCCAACTTGGCGATAAGCTCTGACCCCATCAGATTGACCAGCATCAGGCCCCAGTGGTCAGGCTTCTCTCTCCCACCTCACTGTAACACAGGATACCCTAGAAAGGGTGTGACCTCCGGCCAGGTGCCTTTGTACCCTGAACAAAGAGCCGTGGGCTGTCTGCTGGTCATATTCCCACAGCTGTGCAGCAAGTGCTGCTTTGAAGAAAGATCTGGACAGCACATCTCTACCTCTGTGTCTACCACCACCATCATCATGATCATCATCATCTTCATGGTTATGAAAGAAATGCCATGACCATACTGACAGGTTATCCTCAAAGAAAGTAAAGAAATGCCCCCACTTCCCTGTTACCACCTAGCAAGCTTCATCCACTGAGCCCCAGCTTCCACCTCCTATCTGAAGGGCTTGAGGAATTCCTGGAGTAAGACGTGACCATGGGGGACAAACTCACTGCTTCAGGGAGCAGAGCTGCTATGATGGATGCATCGATCAGGTAGAAATGAAATGGGGGGAGGATCGCCCCAAGGAGAGTGGGCTTTCCCCCATCTGCTCGGCAGGCTGCCCATATTTCACAGGTCTACTGATGTCAGTGCCACCCACAGGTTGTGACTTTAATGGATGTGCCTTGCTGATGTCTGAACATTGCAAGCTGCCTGGGACTCACTCTCTTGCCATTTACCTTCTTGAAAATATTGGCCAAATTCCTTCCCCCACCACACACACACAGACATAGTCACAACTATTCAGACACAGACACACTCACATTGGATACAGTCACTCAAGTACACTTACAGACACACATATAGATACACACAAACCTATACATACACAGATGATCAGAGTCAAATGTAACAATTATTTATTAAGCACATACTGTATGCTGAGCCCTGTTCTAGGTCTTGAGGATACAGCAGTTAACAAAACTAATAATAAAATGAATCCTCACAAAGTATACATTTTGCCTGGAATGATGATGGGTGAAAATGATACATAAGTAAAATATGTGAGTTGTTGATAAGTGAAAAAAAGAAAATTAAAACAAAGAAAGGGGACAAGGAGTGATGGAGGGGTGGTTGTAATTTTAGAAAGCACTTCTTGGGCTTTTACTTGGCACCAGGCACTGTGCTAACTCTTTTCATGTCTAGTAGCATTTAACCCTCACCTCTTGGTGGTACAGGTATTATAACTATCCCAATTTGCAGATAAGAGAATTGAGACATAGACAGATTAAGTACCTTTCCCCAGGCCACACAGGTAGTCAGTGGCAGAGCTAGGATGTAAACTAAGACAGTCTACCTCCAAAGCCTGTGCTCCGAATTATTATGCATCAAACCATGTTGATACGGGGATGTCCCCAGTAACAAATAAAGATTCACACCCCATCCAAATATACAGGTGTGCAATACAAAAATACAAGCATGCAAATAGATACAAATGAATGCAGTAACATATATACGCCTACACGAAGGTGCATACACATATAACCTCATGCATGAGTGCACACACATGCACACACACATACCCCTCTGGGCAGGTGAAAAGCAAATGCTACTGCCCCACCTCCTTCCTCTCCTTCCATCTTGCTGCGTCCATGCGTCTGTGACATGCTGCAGGCTGCAGCCCTGACTCACTCGCACACTGGAACCCTGGCAATTTCCCTCCTCCCTGAAACAGCCAGCACAGTCAATGCAAGCTCATTACCGTGACTGACAGGGTGAAGATAACCCGGCAGAATAGTGGCAGCCACCTTGACAGAGGGGCAGGAGGAAGGGGACAGAAAGGAGACTGTCAAGCCACAAACTAAGTAGATGTCATTTTATAAATGGGGTATGGATGGAGGAGCAGAGATGGCTACTGCTCTTGCAATCATTACAGCAGGGGACAAATCTGCTAGTAAATAATTGAGCCCATGAACGTTTATTTTCCAATGAATGTGCCAAACGTCCTCCCATTTCTCATCCCCTCAAATCTTCCCAAACAGAGCATCCTTTATTCGCAGCTTCCTGGTGATGATTGGTATTAGAGCCCATAGAGATTATTCCTCGGATCCAACCTACCCCGACCCCATTTCACAGGGGACTAAACTGAGGTATGTGGAAGAGAAGTTTATTTACCCAACATGACCTGAGCCAGTGGGAGAGAACAAAATTAGAACTGGAATATCAAGACTCCCAGGCCAAGTTTTTGTATTGGAATTATTTCCTTAAGAGAACAACATCTAAATGTTCCTTTAATGAATGGATGATGCCAGGTGATTGGTAGAGGGGCAAGAACAAGCCCACATCTGTTCTCACTTCTTTTTCATTCTCTGTCTGTTAATCACTCTGATATCTTATTAGCTTTAACATGTGATTAGCATGTGACATGTATTTAGTGTTTTTCGTATGCAGACACCTCACACACATTATCTCATCTACTCTGCACCACAATCCCAGGAGGTAGCAACTATTATTATTCCCATTATCCAGATTAACAGACTGAGGTCTGGGGAGGTTGCGTACACTGTCCAAAGCCATAGCTCCTGTGTATGGGTCTAGAATTTGAACCCAGAGTTTTTCTGACTCAAAACCTTGTGTTTCTGGCCACCAACCTATAATGCTTCCTCCATAGAGTCGTGGTTAAGGACACAAGTTTTGGAATCAAACCTTGGTTAACATCTGGCTCTGTTGCTTGTTGGTGTTCTGTGATCTTGGAAAGATTGCTACAGATCTAAGTCTCCTTTTATTTAAAATAGGGAGTACGGCCACATTTTCAAATTTATAACACACACTGTTTTCACATTTTTAAAACGTTTCTCAAATGTGACATACTATTGACTTAGACCTTTAAAATGTTAGTTTTCCCCTCTTCAGTTTTTGAATTGATGGTGCATCTTACAATGCATGGCATCTTAGAATAGAGAAGGTAAAGCAATAAGACCTCACCTGAGTAAGACAACTTAGGTTTAAATTTGCATTAGATTTAACTCTTGTTTGGTTACAGAGAGACTTCTTCATTCATTCCTTCCTTGATTCATCAAATATGTGCTAAATGCTTGCTACACAGCAGGCATTGGACTGGACAGAGGGATATGATGCTAAGCAAGATAAATTATTAATAAAGTACTGCCCTTATGGAAGCTTCCATTTAATGGGAGTAATATTCTTTAGAATGGTTACAAAAGTAAAGCTTTTAGACTTAGATTTAATGCCCATTAGAGGGACATCTGGGGAAATGGCATAGTAAGACTCCAAAAAAAAATTTGCTCCTTCATATAAGCAATGAAAACACTAAAATTGTTTTAAAAAATTGTCAAAATCAACTTTTTTAAAACTCTGGAAATTAACCAGATGCTTATAAAAATTCAAGGAGCATATTTATTCAAGAAAAACAGCTAAATAATGCTAGGAATAGAGAGATCTGTGGCATTCTAATTTGCCCATGTCTCATGCCCCTCCTGAGCTCTGTGGTCGCCTAGAAAACCAACAGCCTGCAATCGTGGTGCAAACCAGGAGCCTTGTGGTCATCGGAAGGGACAGAATGAGTATGGAGCTCTCCAAAGGCACGATTCTCAGGTATTGTCATTATTGATTTGTCTGACAGTTCCCTGGAAACACTCACTCACGAGGCTTGTATTCATTTGATCCGATTCGGAGCTTCCTCTGTGTGAACAATCTTTTCCCCGGAGACATTTGTCGAAAACAATATGTAGTAATTGTTGAACATAGCAAATGCCTGAGGCAGCAATAAAAACTTGAGCAAACAAAAAGCTGCTCAAGAAAACTTAAAGGGAAAAGGCAAAGAATGAGATGTCCATGGAGAGTTTTGAAAATCTCTGACACATTCCTGAGAATCGTGAAGGCCATCCACATATGCAAGACTGTGTTCATGCCCAGGGATAGGCACGTGCTCAGGGTGGGACTGAGAAGACCATACATTTTCATTACAGGCTGACCTTGATGCTCTGCTCAAGCAGGAAGTGAGAGCTAAGGCAGAGTTGTAAAAAAGAGAGAAGACTCAAATATAATTAAGGATGAAAGTGAGGACATTACTTCTGATCTTTTAGAAATTAAAAGAATCATAAGGGAACATTATGAACAATTGTATGCCAACAAATTAGAAAACCTAGATGAAATTGGCAAGTTTCTAGAAAGACATAAATTGCTGACACTGACTCAAAAAGAGGTTTAGTTAGTAATTAAAAAAAAATCATACAAAACAAGTCTCAGACTCAGATGGTTTCACTGGTGAATTCTACCAAATGCTATAAAAAGAAATAAAAATAAACCTTCACAAAGGATTCTAGAAGCGGAGGAGGAGGCGAAGGAGGAGAAGGAGGAGGAGGAAGAGGAGGAGGAGGAGGAAGAACAAAAAGAAAGTGAGAGAATACCTTGTAATTCATTCTATTAGGCCACTGCTATCCTGGTACCAAAATCAGACAAAGATGCAACAAAAAATGAAAAATACAAACCAATATCTCTTATGAATATAGATGCAAAAACCTTCAACAAAATACTACAAAACCATATTCAGAAAACTGTGAAGAGAATTATACACCATGAATTATACCAGGAATATAAGGTTGGTTAAATATATAAAAATCAATGTAATATACCATACAATAGAATTGAGGACAGAAACCCCATGATTATCCCAATAGATGTAGAAAAAGCATTTGAGAAATTCAACATTCTTTCATGGTAAAAACATTCAATAAACTAGGAATATAAGGGAATCTCTACAACCTGATAAAGGACTTCTTATGTAAAACCCACAACTAACAACATGCCTAATGGTAAAAGATTGAACACCTTTTCCCAAAGATCAGGATCAAGAGAAGGATGCCCACTGTTGTCATTTCTATTCAACATTGTACTAGAGTTGTTAGCCAGGGCAATTAGGCAAGAAAAAGAAATAAAGGGCATCCAGATGGAAAAGAAAGCAGCAAAACTGGCATCTTTTTGCAGATGACATGATCTTATATACAGAAAATCCTAAAGAAACAATTTTTTTTAAAAAATTATTAAAGCTAATAAATTATTTCAGCAAAGTAACAGGATACAAGATCATATGCAAAAATTCATTCTTTTGCTATAAAGGAGCAATGAGCAATCCAAAAAGGAAACTAAAAAAAACCAATTTCATTAGCAATAGCATCAAAAGTAATAAAATACTTAAGAAATTTGGCAAAAAAAGTATGAGGGCTGTCCTGAAAGTATCCAACCATTGTTAATATAATTTTTCACATTACATGGCTGGATACTTTCTGGATAGCCCTTGTATAAGACTTGCACACTAAAAACTATAATACATCATTGAAAACAACTAAAGAAGACCTAAATAAATGAAAAGATACCCTATATTCATGGATAAGAAGACTTAATATTGCTAAGATAGCAGTACTCCCCAAATTGATCTGAAGATTCAACCTAATACCTATCAAAATCCTAGCTCCTATTTGTGCAGCAGTTGACAAGCTGATACTAAAATTTATATGGAAATATAAGGGGCCCCAAATAGCCAATAGAATCTTATATTGAAAAAAAAGAACAAAGTTGGAGGACTCACATTTCCTCATTTTAAAAGCTACAGCAATCACAATAGGTACCCAGGTCTGGGACATCAATGATTGATTTGCCAGGAACAAAAAGAGGAGGTAGAATACCACATAATGACTCTTAAAACTTCTGCTCATAATTGTTCCATAATATTTTAGTCCACATTTCATTGGCATAAGCAAGTCCTGTGGCCAAGCCTGATATCAATCGGCACAAATGTACAATCCTCCCTTAGGGAGGGGCAGTTGATATTTTGAGCAATAATATAATATGCCCAGGGGATATTTTAGATAGAGTGGTGGCATAATAACTTGTGAGTCTAGTCAGTCCTGGAGCCTGACTAATTCTCTGGCAGAGCCCTTAGAAAATGTGAAGATGATGTCAACACATTTATTAATATATGACTACATGCTTCTCAGAAGCCTGTATATTTAGAGCCAGGTGGGGAATCCCAAGTCAGCCCACCCACCTCCCTAATGTATCTGAGGCCATTTCAGTCTGTATCTCTATAACTAGAGGTGGTTTTTTTTGTTTGTTTTTCAGAAAGCCCAGGAGAAATTAAAGTTGCAGAAAATTGAAAACAGGACTGTGCCTGTGAGCAAGCAGCTTGATTTGTTTTAGGCTGATTAAAAACTAAATGTCTGTTTCTAGGGACAGAGCTGAAAGAGTATTTCTTATTGTGTAAGTGATAGGGTCTTTATATGAAAAAGGCAGATTTCAAAAGGGAAAGTTAATCAGAAGAAAGCTTTAATGCTGCCCCCATCCTCCCAGGAGGCAGGGGAGAGGGAAGGGTTAAAACATTTAACCACCCAGGGAGGGCACATTATACACCAGTGGTGGCGAGTAAGGTGAGTCCCCAAAGCTGGACCGTGCCTTGGATTGTCAGAGAATAAAGATCTCCTCTCCCAGCAGGGACCACAATAGCAGCCTTCTGGGCGGTGTGCTGTTGCTCAGGCTTCCCAGGAAAGAAAGCTATGGGCTGATCCTTTTATGGGGCAAATTGAGTATTCAGAGCAACCAAGTACAAGTACTCAGGGATAAGCTGCTCAGGTGCTAGTGACCCACCAATTCTTTTTTATTGTGTTGCCTAAAGCCAATCATTCATTTACATTTCGAACATCCTATTTGTTCTTAATGCCTCATTAACTTGCAGGGAGGGGGAAGTAAGGAGAATTGTCCCAAAATATCTTTTTTTTTTTTAACCTGGACTGCCAGGCCTTGCTGAGTGTAGAGCAAAGCTAGGATACTTGACTCTATGATACCCACAGGTTTTGGTCCTTATCACATTTAATATGTTAATGAAATGTAAAAACACATATGTGGTTCTCTAAGGTGCAAATAAATTCTCAATGTCTGTTGCTTTTACTGAATATGAAAAAGAAGTTGCTACTCAGGATATAACTCAACGATATTCCCTCTTGGGAATATCCTTTCTGTATGAAAAAAAAAAAATATCCCCATCATGGGATTGGAGACATCTGACTCTGCAAAGCCTGCAGATCTAGGATAGATAATGTCTTGGGTCTTGTATCACTTAGGGACAGAACTCAAACTGATTTAGGTCAAGGGAAGTATTTAATGATCCTCATACCTGAGCAATAGACCTGAACAGTTCAGGGATTGTTCTGATATGGCTACTTCAGATATAACTGGTTCCAGACACTCATATAATGTCCTGGAAACTTGGTCTCTTCCCTTCTCTTGGCTCTGTTTTACTTTGTGTTGGTTTCATTCTCAGGCAGGCTCTCCCGGATGTCCTAGCACAAATAGCGTGCCTACCGCCAAATGGTCAAAGTTTCTGGGTTGCGTTATTAACCCTGGCTGAGTCCTGTGCCCAACGCTGAAATGACCACTGTGCCAGGAAGATGCAGTGCTCTGATTTTTTTTTTTTTTTTGAAACAGAGTCTTGCTCTGTCACCCAGGCTAGAGTGCCATGGCATCAGCCTCGCTCACAGCAACCTCAAACTCCTAGGCTTAAGCGATCCTCCTGCTTCAGCCTCCTGAGTAGCTGGGGCTACAGGTATGCACCACCACGCCTGGCTAATTTTTTCTATTTTTAGTAGAGATGGGGTCTCACTCCTGCTTAAGCTGGTCTTGAACTCCTGACCTCAAGCATTCCTCCCACTGTGGCCTCCTAGAATGCTAGAATTACAGGCGTGAGCCACCACACCTGGCTGCAGTGATCTGATTGACTAGCCCTTGTTCATGTGCTTAGAGTGGAGTCAACACACCTGAACCATATGGAGAAATTGTGAGGTGAGTCTGTTATCCACAGCACTTATTATATTAATATATAATGTGCTTTATAGATTTATTTTCCTAACTTTCTATTCTAGACTTTGAGCAGCACAAGGACTTAGGCTCTGTAGTATGTCTCGATAAACCCAGTGTCTAGCACAATGTCTGAAACATGTGGGTGCTCAATAATTGATCAATACTGAATACGAATAGGCATCTAATAATGATGCAATAAATTAAAGGGACCGTGTGTATTCTAACTACCTCATCTGGGGTCTGTCCCATGGCTCAAAAATGTTTGTTGAATAAATCAGTAGTTAGTTTCTCTGGGGATAGAAAGTATATCTGATTCACTGTTTGTATTCTCAGCAAAGTACATATTTAGTGACCGATAATGCTTATTAAATAAGCAAATAGTTGAGCGAGTGAGCTTTAC
>CM052448.1:6691101-6734578 GCA_028533085.1 Varecia variegata | reverse complement strand
TTCCACCACTCGAGGGACCCCCATCTCCTTTCTATCTCAATTCCCTGCAGGGGTCCAGTGAGCCCTACTCTCTAGGGACCCAGGATGCTTCCAGCCACACCCTCCCACCCCTCGGCTGGACAGCTGCTCCTCACCCGTTCCCCAAGGATGTCCAGAGAATGGAGGCCACGGCAAGAATGTCGTGAGTTCGAACACAAAGAAGAGTCAAGGAGGAGACAAATGAAGAGTTCACTGTAAGTTCACGTCTATCTTATTTTGGAAGGAAGTGGGAAAGGAGAACAACATTTCCATGAATAATACGGCTTATTAAAATGCTCGCTCTCTCCGATGGTGATTAAGATGGATGCGGCATCATACTGACTTTCGGAGGGAGTGGGAGTACAGCTGACAATTTTCCCATCAGAGTTTTTCATGAAGACGCTGCAACTCCCAGGTCCCCCTCACTTCCCTCCTCCTGCTCCAGCCTGCCTCTCCTGCATAGCTTCTGGCTGCTTTGAGGCACTGGGGGAGGAATTCATCAGGGGCTGACAAGTGGCAAATGACATTAGCTTCCAACTATATTAAAAAGAAAATTTGAACACAGCAGGGATGGCGCCTCATTCCCCTCTCCCTGTTCCCAGACCCTGTGCCTAACAACAGTACCCGGATCCTGGTAGGCACATGATACCTTGAATCATTCTGTGGTGGGCATCTGTCATTTTAGGCTGTCCCACGCCCATTTCCTCTTCTTCTATTACCACATGCCTTTCTTTTCTTTTGGAGAGCCAATCCCTTACCTCAATGTATGTGGTTCTGGAGGTTCAAAGATCTAATTTTGTAGCATTCTTAAAATACTCTCTTGCTCAATTAATATTAGCTATCACTGTAGCTAATATTATATCATAATTCATGAAACACCCATGAAATAAGATACCATACATAAACACATTTTCAGAGTTTATGAAAGAGCTCTTTTAAATTAAAACATTATAACCAATCTTTTTAAAAAATTAAATAAGCATAAGAGTTGGAAGATAAAAATCAAGAACGTCTCAGAGGAAGTAGAACCAAAACACAAAGGTATAGACACAGACACATACAAATGTTTAATTTGAGCATCAATCCAAGAGATTCAATATTTTCATTAAAAAGAGCCCTCAAAAAAATAGAACAGGTATTACAAAGGAAAGGAAATTATCAAAGATTAAAAAAAAGAGAGAAACATTTTCAGGTTTAAAAAACATTTTTTTCAGATGAAAAGATGCTTTTTCTAACCCAACGCTAAGCATGAAAAAAAGATTTTTTTAAATGTCAAATCAAGACATATCATCATTAAGTTTTCAAAGAAAGAGGGTAAAGAGAAAAATGTTAAATACTTTAAACAAGAAAAACAGCAGATAATGTACGAATATTGGAAATCACTGTGGTACTGGATTGCTCAACAGTTACATTAGAAACTAGAAGACATTGCAACAGTGATTTCAAAATTCTGGCTAATAATGATTCCCAGATTAGGTCTCTATCTCTATTTAGACTACAGATTAAGTATTGGGAGGAGCTTAGGTTTTTGTTTTTTGTTTTTTCCAAATTTACAAGTTCTCAGAAAGCTGCTGAACAATGCATTTCACCAACATGAAAAAATAAACCGAAAGATAGAAAAATAAGGTTCCTAAGGAAGGGATCCAAGCACAGAACAGAGGCAAAAGTGATATCAAGAATAGATTTGAAGGAGAGTCCCTGCATGGCAGCTGTAGAAGTAGGTGACAGAGGGCAAGTAACGTACATTACAGCAGGAAAATGGGGGGCCTTGAGAGATATAAATAGAACATCCCCAAGAAAACAGTGGAACTAACAGAATAACTAATTCATTTGACTGTGAGAAAAAGTGATGAAAGGATTTGTAGTGTTCTGTGGAAAGTGTGAAGTCATTTATATGTAGAAAATGAAACAAATTTTAAAAATATGGCAATTATCAACTCCAGGAAAAACATAAAGTTATATAACTGAGAAAAGATAATCAAAATATACCCAATCTTCAAGGCAAGAGTGTGTGTAAAATATAAGATAATACCCAGATATTTAAAAAAAAAAGAATGAGGCAGATCTTATATGTAATGATCTTTAAAATATATTTTAATAATATCTTAGGTAAAAAACAAATAAGGGGGCAGACTAGCATGCTGCCAGTTATGGAGAGAGATAGACAGAGACAGAGAGAAAGGAATGCATGTTTACATGCTGCATATATGTGGACTGTCTCTGGAAAGATGAATGAGAAACTATTCGTAATAGGGATGTCCTTTGAATCATGGAACTGGGAAGGGCATTGGGAGAAACTTACTTTAAGTGTAATATCTGATTCTGATTTTTTACGATATACTTGTGTTTCCTACTTTTCAGAGCATACTTATCTGAAAAAAAGAATGACAAAAATTAGGAAAGGGGAAGAATCTATGCCTCCCTCCAGGTGGTTTATATATTCAGAAATTTTTGAGTTTGGCAAGAGATATTAAATGTCTAGTTTGGTTCCATTCTTCTGTATTCATAGGCAAATCCTAAAGATTTCAAAAAATTCGGGATAGGGAACTACACAAGATCAGAGACCGCCCAGGACAGAAGGTAAAGATTTCAAGCTCTCCTTGTATGGTTCCTCCACTCTATCCCCCCTGGGCATGTTTGTGGTGTTAGTGTTGAGTGATAGAGGCTGGGAAATTGTCTCTGTCTTGCATCTTATAAGATGATTGTGAAAACGCTTCTCTTTGGTCAAGTGCTATGGTCTAGATGTGGTTTGTTTGGTCCCACCCAGTCTCATGTTGAAATCTGATCCCCAGCGTGGGAGGTGGGGCCTGGTAGGAGGTGTTTAGCTACTGGAGGCAGATCCTTCATGAATGGCAGGAGAAATTCTCAGTTCTAAGGAGAACCTGGCACCTTCCCCCAGCCTCTCTCTTTCACACACACGTATAATTCTCCCTTAGAGAGGGGCAGTAAATATTTTGAGCAATAATATAATATGCTCAGGTGATATTAAATATTTTAGGCAGAGTGATGGCATAATAATTTGGGAGTCTAGTCACTCCTGGAGACTGACATTATGTTGTACACCTTAAATATATACATTGAGAAAAAGAGAAAAAATATTTCATTTTCTGGAAGTACCACAGTTTATCCGTTCATCTATGGAAGGACATAGCTCTTGCATCGAATGAAGTTAGATCTCCATTTTACAGCCCAGTGACTACAGCATAGAATCAGCAGACGGCAGCATTCCAGATCACTTGGAAGTCAAACAGGTGTGAAAATGATTAACCCAGGTTCACACTGATGTACTACAAAGGACAGGTCTTAGGTCTCTAAAGTCACAACTCACTGCATGAACAGGTTAAAGAAACAAAACCAAATGCTTGGGATGCCGTGATTGGCCTGGAAATCACAATGCAGTATCCCCACTTGTCAATAATCATTGAAAAGTTCCATTTGCCCCCAAAGGGTTGAGCCACTTCCCTGGGATGGGTGCTCTTGGAAGATCTAATCCCAGAAATGTATTCCATTCTCCCTTCTTATGTCCACTTACTTCTAAGGACAATACTGGGTTAGGCACTTGGCTTAGAGGGGTCTTTGAAGACCCCAATTGGCGAGTGCAAATGATAAAACTTGAAAAGAACGTCAGAATGCTTTGCCTTGGTTTGCTGAAGGCTGAAATAAACAGAACTTAAATACTATATTTTTTTACTTTTTCTTCTTTTTTTTTTTCCTGTACTGAGCCTAGAACAAAAGGGTTATTTTTTCCCTTTCTCTCTTTTTATAAGACACAGGTAAACCAGAAGCAAACATGCATTTTCTAAAATCAGTGAAGCAAGACATCAGAATATTCTCCAAATCACGCCTGAATTGAACCTATATTTCATCTGGCTGGAGTCTAAATTAGGACCCAGACGTGGAATTGTTTTACCGGATTCAGAGAGCCAGCACAAAGCGTTGTTGGGTTTCTATCTTGGCTCAGTTGTTGCTGTTATGGTCCAATTCTGTCTTGCGGGTTCTCTGCACCTTGGTGGCCAGCTGTCTTTGTCCCTCTCTGTCTCTGCCTGTGATCTTTTTCCCTCTTCCACTGCAGCCTTCTGAAATGCTTGCCATACAAAGCCACGTTTAAGAGTGGACAGCCTGGGCTTGAAGTCACCTCCTGTCTCTGCTTTCACTCGCATCTGTCAAAGTGCTCAGAAGGGTACCTGGCATGTAACAAGCATGTTATGGTCATTCGCTACTATTATTCCCCATATTTGTGTAGTCCGCTTTTCCAGGTAGTTTCTGGGACCAGCACACAGGGTGATACCACAGACTAGAAAGAAAAGACTTTGTGAGACAGAGTCTGTATGAGCTGAGGAAAGGAGATAAAGACCTAGGCTAGTTCTCTCAGCTGTACGTCTCTCCTGACATCTTTTGTGAGGGGCGATCTGAGATATCTCAGAAGATTGCAGGATATGCACGTGGTGTAGCTTAATTCTCATAACACTGGGTTATTGAATCTCCACCCCAACGTGGCAGTCTGTGAAAGCAAGAATGCAAGAATTTTGAGGCAAGAAAGGGAGAGAAAGAGAGAGACAGCATGAGAGAGAACATAAGAGAGAAGGAGAAAGAGGATGAGAATTAAAAAGAGAAAAAGAATTGACAAGAATGATAGTAAAAGGAAGAGAAGCGGAGAGAGAGAGATTGTTTGAGATTCACTGAAACCATATACCAGTGTGTTCTGCTGAATAGAGCGAAATCAACCTGCATCCTTGGAAAAAAGATGCTACAGTCCGTATTATTGCTCCTTATAATAAATTACATTCTGTGCAAGTCTGCTATCTGTTCGATTCAGATTTGGTATAATTCACTGTGCTACACAGGCCTCAGTTTCCAGCTGAGGTGCTGCCTTTGTAAGCAGACGTGTAGCTCAGTACAGCAAAGATTTGGCTCCTTAGCAACTGAAAGAAGTTAGGCGAAAGAAAAGAAAACAAAGCACATGATGTTACAGAGTTAAAGCAATGAGATATCAAAGTATTTAATTTGGAAGCAACAAACAAAAACCAACCCCCAACAAATCCATGCCATGCCATCTGCAATCAATATGCATCATTACAGTTACGCAGATGGCTGGGTTCTGGGAGAGTTCCAAGCCAGTGGTTCTCAACCTTAGCTGCACACTGTAAATACCCGAGAGCTTTAAAAAAAAAATGATCTCAGTGTCCAGGTGAGAGTGTGGGAGGCAGGCATCAATATTTTTAAAGCCCCCCGGGTGACTCCAATGGGTAGCCAAGGTTGCCATCCTTTGGTCTTGGATAACCCTGGGAGCCAAGTCACAATGTTTTTGAGCTCTGTAACCTGACTTCTTGTAAGGCAGCTCAAGAAATGACTGCACCTGTTGGGTAATTAAGGTAGCAACTCAGGGACTGTCAGAGGACTATGAAAAGTCCATCTGTTTTGGATGACGCAGTTTAATCAGATGATATTCTTCAAAAGTGACTACCTCATTCCTTGACATTTGGTTTGCCCCAAGTGTTTGATGGTCCTGGTTTGCTGGTGTCTGTTTATAGCCATCTGCCACCGGTGGCTGTGGAGGAGGGGAGTGACATGCTGCCAGGTGAGGTGTGCGGCAGGGCAGCTCCCCTACTCGCTGGTTTCCTGGGAGCAAAGATGTGCGTGTGCCAGGGCATGACCTGGACCTCAAGCATCCGAAATATACCTGTTATGGGTTGAGTTTTGTCCCCCACCCCCAAGTTCACATGTTGAAATCCTAACTCCCAGAACCTCAAAATATGACCTTTTTTGAAAGTAGGGTCATTGCAGGTGTAATTAGTTAGGGTGAGGTCACACTGCAATAGAATGGGCCCCGAATCCAACATCACTGATGCCTTATAAAAAGGGGAAATTTGGACTCAGAGACATGTTCACAGGGAGAACGCCATGTGAAGGTGAAGGCAGAGATCACCTGCTAATATAAACCAAGGAGCACCAAAGGTTGCCAGCCAACCACCAGATGCCAGGAGGGATTTATGGAGCAGATTCTCCCCCACAGCCAGCAGAGGGAACTCATCCTACTGACCCTTGATTTTGGCAGAACCTGGTTTCTCTCAGAAAGACTTGACTCAAATCTTCTTCCAGGTTTTCTATTGCCTAACTAGGGTGGTTTGTTCAGTGAGCAGAAATCTAGGCTTTGGGTTATAGTTCTTATAAGTCATGTGACTACTCCATTACTTCTTGCCTCAGGGCTTTTGCACATACTGTGCCTTCTCCGTGGCTCCATCCTTCTCATTCATCAGTTCTTGACTTAAATATCAGTCCTCCAGGGGTCTTTCCTAATACCCTATCTGAGGGTACCCCCCAACCCCTACCATTGTGCACCATTTATAGCACATTTTACAATTTGCAACTATAGTGGACCCTTGGACAACATGGGTCAGAACTGTGCAAGTCCACATATATGTGGATTTCCTTCCACCTCTGCCACCATTGAGACAGTAAGACCAACCCTTCCTTTTCCTCCTCCTCTTTAGCCTACTTGACATGAAGATGAAGAGGATGAAGACCTTTATGATGATCCACTTCCACTTAGTGAGTAGTAAATCTATTTTTTCTTCCTTATGGTTTTCTTAATAACGTTATTTTCTCTAGCTTACTTTATTATAAGAATACAGTATACAGTACACATAACATACAAAATATGTGTTAATCAATGGTTTATGTTATGGGTAAGGCTTCTGGTCAACAGTAGGCTATTAGTAGTTAAATTTTGAAGGAGTCAAAAGTTATATGTGGATTTTTGAGAGTGCAGGGGGTTGGTACCCGTAACCCCCATATTGTTCAAGTATCAACCGTATATAATAATTTGGTTTTTTTTTTTATTTGCTTGTCACCCCCCACTAGATTTCATGGTTCACAGGGACAGCTACCAGTGTGGCAGCAGAACCCCTCACACCCTTCATTACATGGAGCCACAGAGTAAGAGCCAGCCTGGGGAAATCAGATGTGGACGTGTCTCAGACACATTCTGTGGAATGTCCACCCAGAAAATAGAAATCTGCTCCCTGGGGAGCAGCTGCCCAACAAGAGGTGTTCTGAACAACAAACCCCAGAACCGGGATCACATTTTTTAAATAGCTGCCCAGATGTGCAACTGCTTGACTTTTTGAGAAAATTTACCAATAATAAATACATTTTCTAAGTGTCTTTGGTAAATGGGAAGCGGCAGGGGGTAGGAAACCATTATGTTGTAGAGGCTTGTGAGCATAATCCTGCTTATTCTTTGCACACGATCTAGTGGCTCAAACTGTCTCCAAAAATAATTTAGTTCACCTAAACGAATCAGTGCAAATCTTACTCTTACTGTTCCCAGTTCCTTGACCCCTTATTTGGTTCTAAACCTTTCCTGGCTACCTGGAATAGATTTCCATTTTCACTTTGACTTTGGGGCACTCTCTAGGATGTTAATACCTAAGAGATTTTCCCTCTAGACTCAAACACAGGACATCCTCCTTTTACCTGGTCCTATAGAACTTTCTACTGCCCTATACTCCTTTTCCAGCACCTGGCCATGACCCCTAAACCTCTGCAACTTAGAAGTACATGCCAGGGACACGGCCCCGTGGGCTGGGAAGGCTATATGGCATAGTTAGTATAAGACATTAGTTGGGTTTGAGAGTCAAACATGTCTGGGTTTTCGAATTTCACCACTTTCTAGGTGTGAACACATATCACTTTACATCACTAAGCCTTCATTTGTTTATGTACAAAAGGGGACAGTGATTTCAGCTGCTGTAGTCTGTTCGGTCCAGTATATGGTAGTGTAACGAACTCCGTAGCCTGGGTGGCTTATAAAGGACAGAAATCTGTGTCTTGCTGTTCTGGAGGCTGGGCAGTCCTAGATCAAGGAACGAGCAGATTCAGTGCCTGGTGTGCATCCACTTTCTGATTTGCAGGTGGCTGCCCTACTGCTGTATCCTCTCATGACAGAGAGAGAAAGCTCTTGTCTCTCTTCCCCTTCTTAGAAGCATGCTCTGTGGTTTTTTTCACATGGTAGAGGAGGCAGAGCTCTCTAGGGCCTCTTTGATGAGGGCACTAATCTCATTCATGAGGGCTCCATTCTCATGACCTAATCACCTCCCAGAAACCTCACCTCCCAATACTGCCACATTGGTCGTTGGGATTTATGACGCTGTTGTGAATACTCTTGGTTGCATAACCAACAATCATTCCTTCCTTTTTGACAATAGCGTTTCATTCAGATATTCATGTGTCCTGTCCAAGGGTATAAATTTTTGTTTCTAAATTGATCATAATAATCCTATTCCTATTTGTCAATGACTGCTTCAGTGTAGGCCATATGACTGTTTCTGGACTAGGAATGTAAAGGGAATTTTGGGGAAAAAAATTTCCTCCCTGGTAACAAAAGAGAGACTTGAGAAGACCAAGCCCATCTCCCTTTATTCATGATTTTGGGTATTATTGTGTGATTCTGCGATGGCTGGTGCTGCAATAGCCATCTTGTAACCATGAGGGGAAAGCCAAAAGAATCACAGAGAAGCCACACAGAACCCTGGCAGTGCATATGTGCTGAATTAGCTCTTCCTGAAACCATCTATCTCCGGATATTTTATTATCTAAGAAAGAAAAATCTCTATCACTCAAGCCATTTTTACACTTTTGTGAGATCTGAAGGTTTTATTGTGTTGAAGACACTCTTTAAGACTACAAATTAAAAATATAAAAATTAGGTATGAAAATGAATATTTATTTAGAATAAAAAGGAAGGCACAGCAGATTACAAATTTTAAAAACTGATAAATGCCTAAACACTACAAAAAAAAAATTTTTTTTTTTGAGACAGAGTCTCACTCTGTTGCCCAGGCTGGAGTGCCGTGGCATCTGCCTAGCTCACAGCAACCTCAAACTCTTGGGCTCAAAGCAATCCTCCTGCCTCAGCCTCCTGAGTAGCGGGGACTACAGGCATGTGCCACCATGCCCAGCTAATTTTATATATATATTTTTAGTTGTCCATATAATTTCTTTCTATTTTTAGTAGAGACGGGGTCTTGCTCTTGCTCAGGCTGGTCTCTTACTCCTGAGCTCAAGCGATCCACCTGCCTCGGCCTCCCAGAGTGCTAAGAAAAAATTTTTTAAATAATAGTTTTTATTAATAACTGACTAATAAAATCAAACATCTTATACCATGTGTTCAGGCTGCATGGTCTGTCATCATATGACAATAATTTGGTAGTATTATTTTTTATAGAGAGAATAAATCATTTTTCTAACATGGCTGATAAAAATTTAATATTATTATTGGTGACTTAGAAAATTTTCTTTCAGCTTCACAATTTATTGTTGGCAATGTTCTGTACATTTTTATGATGGCCATCAAGTTTGGGTAAAGCTCTAACGAGTTTGTTTCATATATGAGTTGTATGTTTTAGAAGAATTTCCCACAGGTTAACTTTTGTTTGTCTCCTTACACTTCAAACTTGTTTTCTCTTCTGTTACCTACATGTCTTCTGTTCCCATTACAATACCACCTCCAGCCCTGCTGTTCTGGATCAAGATACCAGGTGAGTCAGCACAGTGATGGCAGAAGTATTCCTAGAAGACATCCCCACACCCGGGCAGCATGTAGTAACTTAACTGTACCTGGAAATTACTGAGAACCACAGAGACCTATCTCACTAAACCCTATCCCAGTGCATTGCCTTAGCCGGATCTCGAAAGGCACCCAGCCTCCTTAGCCCCAACTACCAGGAAAGGATGTGTCACAAGGGAGAAGTTCAAGTGGAAAGAATTAGCAGCCTTGACTCATTGCAGCTAAGATGTTTTACTTTTGCAAATTTCCAAAAAATAATGTGACCATGTGAATACATTGCTAGGGCTTCAGAAAGGGTCCATGCATATGAGGGGGCCCTAAAATTTAACTTCTGTTTGCTTTGCAGTAAATACATCCGTCTCTGATCATAGACTTGTTGTGAGAACTGGATAAACACATAATGTAAGTAAAGTTCTTAGCACACTGTCTGGCACATAACAAGCCTTGAAATATGGTAGCAATTATTATATTTTTAGTAATATTTAAGATGGTGCCTCCCACAGTACTTTCTTTTTTTCTCTCCTGAATGTGTTTTCACTGCTGTAAGCTTTTGACCCACAGTTTTCTATCTCTGGGTGAACAGAGCTTTGAAGCTGATTTTCCAGTGTGAAATGTGTTCGTGATAGGTCTTTAGTTTTCAGGGGTTAAACATTTCCATGCCTGAAAATGGTGAATATCTCTATAATTTCAGTGACTGGGAAATCAAAGTGACATCTTTCCAATCAATAGTTTTATTATTATGTTTTAAATTTACAGGCATCTTTGGCCTAAAATCGGCATGCTATATTTAGTCTCCATCACCAAGAGACATCTGCCCAGTGAGGCGACAGCGCTTTTCATAAGTGATACGTCATCTATTTATTTCGGCAGCTAAGCACCTTCTGGCACAACAAACAGCCACCTTTGGAAACAAAGATGAAATTTTTGGGTGCCTTAACAGATACGGGTTGTCTAAAATTAAAAAGACGGTGCTAATTAACTGGAACACAGAATTAGAACCTACGGTTTGGAAAATGTGCAAGAAAAAGAGTGTTTGTCAGAAACTTTAGCACTGGGGAGCTAATCTGGCTGTTTCAAGGACACTAAACTGATTATAAGAATTATATAACATTGTTAAGCCTCAATAAACAAAGCCTGCCAGGTTGTGCCCAAATGAGATCACTTGTTTGCTCAAAGAGCTGTTGTTTAAAGTAAACTTTCTTTCACTGATAAAAAATTATGAATAAACCTAGTAAAGACATACTATGTGGGGGATGGGAAACTGAAATTGACCATAGCCTCATTTGTGTGTAGCTAACAATTTTTTTTTTTCTGTCAAATCACCTTAATTCAAAGAAAACGATTGTCATTAGTCTCCTTGAGCCTAAAACCCGAATGAGTTGCTTAGAGTGGTAAAAAATATTAACAGGAGCTGGCAGGGTACGGGGTACACGTTCTTCTAGGAGAGCCACATGGATGGTGTCAAGTGAAAAGGGCAAAGTTTCAGCGTCTGGAGATGTGGATTTTCATCCCAGATCCATCCCTAATTCACTGGATGATTTTAATCAAGTCTCCTAACCTGATTTGGCTGATAAGGACAATAGCAATTCCTGCCTCCTTCACTGAGACCGTAATTGTAGAACACAACGTAAAAGAAAAAGTGGGAATGGGAGTAGAACATGGTGATTAGGAGCCCAAATTTTGTGTGAATCAAAACTAGACTCCACTACAAGCTCTGCCACTAACCAGGTGTGTGGTCACAGGCAGAGCACTTAATTCTTCTTCCTTACAAAGAAATAGTGATCCTCGTATGAGATCATGTGTGCAAATTATTTCACCTGTGTGTACCAGCAGCCAAGAATAATTATGACTTAAACAGAGAGATGAACGCACAGCAAGCAGTCCAGGATGGGCTGGCTTCTCTGCTCCATGGGGTCATTCAGGAATCCAGGACCCCTCTCACTGTTGCTCTGTCATCCCTAGGCTGTTGTCTTTATTTCCATTGGCAAAGATGGTTTGATAGCACATCCAAATTCCAAGCAGCAGGATGAATACAGACAAGGCGAGGGGAATCAAGACATAGCCCTTTTGTGAAGGATACAATTGGTGAGTTGCACACAACACTTCTCATATTTCATTTGTTGGAACTTGTCGGAGAAAGATGGGGCCTTGAAAGGACAGACCAAACCCTCATTTCATGGTCAAAGTTGCTGTGTATTAGAAAGCGAAAGAGATTTAGCTGTCAGCTGCATGCCAACCTCCAAATTTTCTCATGGAATTTGAAGAAAATCCCATGATCAAAAAATTGGGAAATCTGAATAGACACAGCTTGTCCCTAAATGTAACCTTGTGTAAGTCATTTGTCCACTCTTGTCATCAGCTTTCATCATTTGTAAAACAAGCAGATGGGACTATGTCTGAGGCTCCTTCCAGCTCTAAAAACAAGGAATTTCCATCCCGAAGGGTTAAGGACCCCTGGGTTGTATAGTGAGTGGAAGAGTCTTTGATGCTGGGATTCTAGTTAAATGTGCGTTGTTGTTTGGAAAGTTGTGAGTATGTATGTGGGGAGAAACTGCTTTACCAGATGTGTGAATCAGCTGGCTGATACCAGGGGTACCGAGGAAAACAGGCAGCAAGACTGCTTTAAGCTGAACTTGTGTCATCTTATGGCCATGTCTGAAGTCATCGTGGAACTGTAGCAACAGCTGCAACCTACGTCCATTGCAGAGCTAACAGGAAACGTCTGTGACCAGATCCATTTGTTTTCTGAGTTCCACCATTAGAAGATCATCTCGGTAAGTCCTTTGTGTGGTCTTCTCCTCATGTGTTAAATTTTGCTGTCTCGTGGCCGAGATGTCACACGTGGCCAACCCATGAGATAGACTTAGGTATGCTAAAATACGTGCACAGTTTTAAATTATCGCTGAGTTCTGTTTTCACTTCTGCATTTAGTAAACAGGAGGAAAACAAACCCCCTACCACATCCGTGTGTTGTAATCTCGTATTCAAAAATCCCGTTGAGAAAGCAGCATGACCCATTAAGCCCTGACTTTCTAACCACAAAAATTACTGCCTTGGCCTAATGATTACAATTCGTTATTGGTGGACAGCCCCAGCAGATGAGTAAGTTTTAGCATACAGGGAGAAAATGGACTTGAAAACAGGATGGAGTAGGAGTTCACAAATGCCCACACAGCATTCCTGAAAACAAGGGCGGTTAATTCCCTGGGGACATGATTAGCCTCATTTTATTTATTTTTCTTTTTTATTTCAGCATATTATGGGAGTACAAATGTTTCATTTTAAAACACAAAGAAACAGATTCAGAGAAGTAAAATGACTTGCTACGTCACATACCTAGGAAGTGGATACGTAAATTTCAGAGTTAGGGGCTCAGAGCAGATTTTTATTTGTCACCGTGTTCTTTCCATTGTTCTTTGTCAGAATGATTTTCAAAGCCAGAGCAGCACACCTACCAAAATGGCTAAAATGAAAAAGACAGAAAATACCAAGAACAGGAATGAGGAACACCTGGAGCTCTCACACGCTGCCGGGGAGAGACTACAGTGGCACAATCTCTTTGAAAAATTGTCTGGCATTGTCAACTAAAACCACATATGTGCATGCTATGTGAACCACCCACTCCATTGTCAACAGTCATGTGTCCCTACGTCCACCCAGAGAAATGTACAAGAATGTAGCACTGTTCGTAGCATCCTCAAACTGGAAATAACCCAAACCCTTAGCAGTAGAAAAGATAAACTGTGGGATATTATATGTAACGGGATATTGTGCATGGAACAACATGAGTGAATCATACAAATGTAATATTGAGCAAAAGAAGCTAGACACAAAAGAGTGCATAGTGAAAGATTACATAAAATTCGAAGATAGGTAAAACCAATCTGTGGTGTTAGAAGTCAAAATAGCAGTTGTCCTTGGGAAGGAGGAACAAGAAGGGGACAGGAGTTGGGTGCTTCTGGGGGACTGGTGATGTTCTCTTTCTTGATCTGGACCTGATTATGTGACTGTGATTGGTTTGGGAAACTTCGTAGAGGTATACTGGTGTGACCTCTGCACCCTTCCCTGAATAAAATCTCCAAAGGAAAAAAATAAAGTTGACATAAAGTTAAGAAACAAGCTGGCTGAAAGCTATCAGAAAGATTTATAAAGGATAGCAATAGTAGCTGGTACTTTATCATAGGCTTACTTAGAGTCTGGTAAGACATTAATTTATTTATACATTAATTTGTTTAATTCTTTCAACATCAAAATGTAGACACAATTGTCACCCCATTCTTAAAGGGAAACAACACTCAAAAGCTTGACTGCCTTATCCCTGACCATACGACATGCAGGAGCTAGAGCGGGTATTAAACAGAAGCAGCCTGCCTCCAGGGTGCACACATACTTTAACATCATGTGACACTGCTTCTTGCACACTGCGAGGCCTGGGACATCCACGAGCACGTTGGTTTGCAAGTTTATTCCTGTGGAAACCGCTCAGAAACCTAAGAAATTGGAATAAATTCCCCAAAATTACCTGGAAGAAAAGAAAAGGTTTAAATCAAAAACCAATGTTAACGGAGACGGAGAAAGTCTGTTTATAAAAATTTAGGGAGCCACA
The DNA here is from genome assembly GCA_028533085.1 of Varecia variegata. NCBI lineage: Eukaryota > Metazoa > Chordata > Mammalia > Primates > Lemuridae > Varecia > Varecia variegata. The sequence continues at coordinate 6,720,386 of CM052448.1, read as the reverse complement.
GAGAAAATCACCAGGGCTATAACTTTCCACCTGCCGAAGGCTCCTTCTTGATGAATCACTGCTTATCTCACTGCATAGCAACAGAAGAAGACGTGGATGGATGCAGTCATTTTCAGGAAGTTACAGGGCTCTTAACATCAGCACAAGATTCGTGATGATGTGTTGAAAGATGGTTGGCACCCAAAGGAAGGGAGGGTGTATGTTTCATGTTTTATGATATGTTTTGTCACTCGAGGGAATTTAGAGGTGGAGGCTCTTTAGAGTGAGAATGGAAGCCAACTTTCTCTTCTTTTCACTTGTGTTATTTGGGATGTTTTAAGTTGGGGGAAAAAAAAAAAAAGCAGAGATGGAATCTGTCCACTAAGGAGAACAGAGTTACTATTGAGAACTGGGTTGGAACCAGGAAGTGGCTGGGGAGAGAAGCAAAGCTGAAGGACCAGATACTTGCACTGTGTATTTGCTTTCTCTCTGGTTAGTTATTGGGTTTCTGCCACCGTATCTTTGCTTCTTTCTGCAAGTCTTCACTGTCAGTGTCTTAAAACCTCCTGCCCACTGCTGCATCCCTCATTCCTACACCAGAAGTCACGTGACTGCATGGCTTAATAACGGGCATCACACACGCTAGGTGGACCTCACCATTGCAGACTGCCTCAGTAGGTATCACCTGCAAAGACAGCCTGTGCATGGGTGGTGAGATGTTGGGTGGCCTCCCCACTCAAGGAACAGCCCATTGCTGCTTCCTTGAATGGAGACAATGGGCAGAGAAGGGGGGTATGGAGGGTGGCCCTACTAACATGCTCATTATAATTTACCTACCAAATGCTGGAGTCAAACAGAGGATGCTTGAAGCTTCGGTGGGGTGAAGCTGGTGCAACTTGGACAATCACTTTGGAAAGTTTATGCCAAAGGATATGCTACAGAAACTCCATCTTACATTTCCTATGTTGAAACCATGAGCCTCTTTTCTTCCTCCCTTCTTTTCTTCTTTAAATCCCGCCTTGATTCCTTCATTTACTCCTTCATTCAACAAAACATTCATGTTTTGAAGGGGAGGTCCTAACCTGAAAGAAGACAGGTTATGTTAGTCTTTGAGACTATGACTTGTCTAGGCATGTCTGATTCGTTGGAAGAGTGGTTGACCTGCATGTGTTTATTGGCATAACTTTTTGAGAAGGAAATAGAGGAGCTCCAGTTATTTTATATCCCCAAACGTAGTGGCATAAGCAAATTACCATTTTAATATGCTTGTGAGTCTGTGGATCAGGAATTTGAAGGTGTGAACCATGTTCGTGTTCCACAATATCTGGGGTAACAGGTGACTGGAGATGCTGGAACAGTTCACTGGGGTTGCACGTCCAGAGATTGATTCTTCACCGTGTGGCATCTGCTGAAACTGAATGTCCAACAGGACTGACTGCTTTACTCACATGCCTGGAGCCTGGGCTGAAATGGCTGGAGCGTGGTGGGGCCGACTGGCACTGCTTTCCCTCCAGGTGACCACGTGGACTTCCTCACAATGTGGTGGTTTTATGCTACTCAACTCAGAGCCTCCCTCCCAGGCCCCCGAGAGAGCAGAAGCTGCAGAAACTCTAGTGATGGAGGCCAAGCCGGGATGTTCTATGGCCCAGACGGCAAAGCGGCAAATAGGTAGAGTGATTTTTTTCACCCTCTGCATGAATTCACAATCACACAATGTGGCTCTAGCACCATAAGGACTGCAAGTGACAATCTAACCTTGAGAGCACAGGAGATATCATGCTTGGCATGATCACACTGGGATACCCTCAGCCAGCCCAAGAGGCGTTATAAACAACACAGGCTGCCGGCGCAGGACGGGAGGAACACACTGCACGTCGCACAGTGACCACAGCTAATAGCCTGGTTAATGAGCGCAAATGAGCCAACCCTTAGGGGATTCCCAGACATAAACTGAGGACACTCTAAGGGAGCCTGGAGGGTCTCTGTAAGTAGTTGAAGCAAAACTAGTGCAATGTGGATATTCAATCTTACATGAGCCCATTTGTACAAACTAGTTTGTCAAGACGTGAGTTAACGTTTTGCAACATTTTTAGTTCAAGCTTTGTACTTAATGACCTCACCCTCAGGGGGTTAGCATCTAATTGGAAAAATAAAATTAATATATATTAAGTAATGGCATAAGACTGCATAAGAGCTGTCACCAGGGAGCCCTGAGTAAATGGCTCATACATTAAGTTTGATAGGAATAACCTCCAAGAAGGAAGACATTTGAGAGCTGGAGGCACAAGTGGGCCTCCTGGAAGAGGGAAATTCGATCTGTGCTTTGGAAGTTGGCGCAATTTAATCAGGCACGGAATGAAGGAAATCTTAAAACTAGAAATATTTTTGAATGGCTTTTGGTTCAAGACACAATTATTTTCTTCCAAGCATCTTTAATTTTTTAAGCCTTAGCCATTTTTAGTGTGTGATGCATGGAACTCTAGGGTTTGAGGATCGGTGGGAAGACTAAATGTGGTTATAATAGAGGGTAAAAAAAATCAAGAGTAGAGAAGGTTTTTTTTTTTTTAATCAATCCATTAGTCAATTTGCAAAGAGGAGGTATTAATATTTTAAAGTGTCTATTTACTTACATCTCTTCCTGGGTTTAAAAGGAAAGAATGTAGACTAGGGTTGACCAGAAAGTAAGTATTTTTTGGCACCGTAGGTCATATCGTCCTCATCGCAACTACTCAACTCCTGCTGTTGTAGCCCAAGAGCAGTCACAGACAAGGTGTAAACAAATGGGCATGGCTGTGACTGTGTTCCAATAAAACTTTATTTACGAAACCACGCGGCAGGCTAGGTTTGGTCTGAGAACCATTGCTTGCCAACTGCCACTCTGCGTGTTCACTTTAATTCTGTAAATGTTTGCTGAAATCTACACTAAGTTTATACCATTGTGGATAAGAAAAGTTCAGTGTGGCTGAGGAAGGACTGGGTGAAACAAAGATGAAATTGGAAGTCTTATCGGGCACCCACCAGTATCCCCAGAAATGCACAAATGAGGAAATGTGCCTCAGAATATGCTCATTTCTTCTCCAGCATCAGGGCATTTTGAAATCAGCCTAGTTTGGGAACAGCTGAGATTCTGCAGACGACAAATACTGTGAAACCCTCTCACGCAGACACTGATTCCACTCGTGAGATGGTGGTGTTATGGCTGCTCCAAGAGAAACAGCTACATTTTGCTTCAGGGGGAAGCAGTGACCCAACTTCTACTCTTCCACACACACCACGCAAGGAGAAAGCCCATTTCCACATCATTTTCAACACTGAGTAAACTGGCACCAGCTATTGCAAACCCAGAGAGCACTTGGACGTGATCCTTGGCTCTCTCCCTTCAACACGGGTATATAATTGGCTGGAGCTCTTCATCCCTGGCCCATGCCAGATAACAGAGGGTCCTCTGCATCTGGGTATCCTACAGGCAGTGTCGTTTCTTTTCTGTGTCATTACTGACAGCAAGCACTTTATATAATTCCAATATTCTGTCCTTGGGCTCTAGTAAACCAAGATGCAAACTTCATCCAATGGAACACGGTAAACACTCAGTGAATTTTAATTTCTATTATTTTGTTGTATGTAGAAGGACCCAACACGATGCTTGGCACACAGTGGGAATCAGCAAATATTAGTTCTCTTTCTTTTCTTCCAGGCCGTTCTAGTGTCCAGCTCTTGCCTGTAATCTCACAAAGCCTCTCATGTGCTGTATCTTCCGTGTCACCATATGCTTTGGGGGCATCTATGTAAACAAATCCCGTATTTGGGCAAATCCTTTCCAGCCACACTAAAAGGAATGTCTGATCCTCAGGATACAGAGGAGAGGCTAACTCCCTGGTGGCAAGCTCAGGAAATGCCTGTGTGGGAATCTAAACCCTATGAGGGGCTTTTTACTCCCTGCATCCCCTAATACAAATGGCAGGCTTTGCAGATCCAACTCTGAGTGCACACACCCAACAGCGGTACAGCCAGGGCTGGTCAGCTTCTCTTACCTCTGTGGCCACAGGAGAGAGCTCTCCAGAACACGGACCACCTGCAAGGACCCGTCTACTAGTAAAATGTAGCCCTGATGTCAGACTGCAAATGTTCCCCCTAGAGCCAGCACAGAGGGGCAATCAGGCTCCAGAGGTATGGGGGATGTCATGCTTCCAGGCTAAAGAACAAAGGAAGCGGCAAATATGTTCCTCTCCCTGCCATAAGTGTCAGGTTAAAAAAAAAAAAAGTTATTTCTTAATGCCACCAACATTCAAATAGCCTGAAGAAAACTACATTTGAAATGGTTGATATAAGACAATTGGGTTAAAGAGTTAAATTTAAATTCTGACCCTGTAATTTTCACTACCCCATGAGTGATCTTAGTGAGATCATGTCCCCAATCTTGTGTCCCCATTTTCTCATCTTTCTAATGAGTGTCTGCAGATGAGAGCTAAGGTTTCTCCTGGCTCTAAAATTGAAGGTGTCTGTGGTATCTTTGGAGTAAGGAAGAAAGAGCCTTGGATTTAAAGTTACAGAATGTGAATTCCTATCCTAACTTTACCACTAATCAGGCGTACGGCCTTGGATAAATAATTTAGTGTCTCTGGGAATCAGTTTCTTTAGCTATAAAATGAGAAGGATAAGCTTGAGCACCTCTCAGTTTCATGAGTCAGTATCATGAAGTGGGATAGCTCTCGACATCTTCCCTGAACCGCATCTGTGAGCTCATGTGGCCAGATACCTGGATGTTTGCCTGAGACAAATGAAGGCTTCCATCCACCAGGCAGTGTAGAAATTGTTGTCTAGTTATTTTGCAGAGAGACCATAGCCTGTGGCCATCTGCCATCTGCCTTGTGTTTACCTGGAAATTGTTTCCTTTAGTTTTGTCTTATTACAAAAGTGAGACAAGTTCAGAGGAAGAGAAAAGCACAAAGAAGAAACCAACACCTGTAATCTAACCTATCCCCCCAAATTACCTACAGATGAATTTTGTGTTATATTCTCCAGACCTGGTTTCAGTATCTCCAAGTGAGACACATCATTTGCCCAAATCATCCCTAAGTTCTTCACCTTTCTGGGACCCATCTTTCATTTAATATTCAAATAATATAACTCATTTCTCCTGTATTAGTTCTGTGTTGCTGCATAAAAAATTACCACCAATCTAGGAGCTATTAACAACACCCATTTATTAGTTCACTTTATTCCTTTATCCCTCCAGGTTGAAGGAAACTCCTGTCCCAGGTAAGGAGAGGAAAGTAAAAATATCAAAACCTCCAAATAAACTCTCCATTCAAAAAGAACCATTCATTCACATTAACATGAAAAACAATTTTAGCTTTCTTTGCATCATCCTGAAATATGTCCTTATGGATTGTGCATTACCTTGGAAAAGCTAATTAGAGGGTTGTTTGTTTGCTTGTTTGTTCCTTCCTAGAGAAGAACTCTTAAGCAACCCAAAAGAAACATTACAATTATAGTTGCTATTGTTGCTCTACTGATCCTGCAGGTGTAGACGGAGTTCTCAAGTACTGTCCAAGGTCAAGGACATGTGATTCCCTTCCTACCAGCCACTCTGTCAGGGAAGCTAATAATCAGGAAGAAGGCGACACGGAAGAGTTATCTCCTCTTTCCCAAGCCAACACTGAAGGTCCCTGCTTTCTTTCTTTCTTTCTTCTTCTTTCCCCTTCCTGTTATAATAGGAACTTCACAGTTCAATGGGTTCTGTAGAGTATTTGGCAGAAAATGTAGTTTGAGCTGCAATTTGCTGTAATAATAATAGCTACCATTTATTGGGAGCTTACTACACGCCAGGCACTTTGCCAAATGTTTTATATGTGTTATCTCATATAATTCTCACAACAATTTCACAAGACAGGCACTATTCTTTTTTCCATTTTATGCACAGGAAACTGTAGCGTCAAGAGGTGAATCAGCTTCCCTAGGTTCACAATCAGTTTTCAGTACAGATCTCCTGACTCCAAAATGAGTTCTCCTAAACGTGACACCAAAGAGCCTTTGCATCTGGGAGACAGAGTCCTTTCTGGGGTGCACTGTCTGTGCACATTCCCTCTGCCATCCAGGTGATGGAAGGTCATGGTCTACCTAGTAAAGGGCACCATGGAGAATCTTGACATTCTCTTAAGACCAAGGCCACTTTATAAAGTACTTCTGTTGATTGCTCCTAGTAAATAAGTTCAAGACAGGCTAGAGGGCTTAACTTCTAGACAGGACAATATATTAATATTATGAGGAAGCAATGCCACATAGCTAACTTAATAAAGCTTCTTCACTTGGGGGATCAGACCACATCAAAATATAACACTGAAATTGAATGGCTATACGTGGATACGTTAGAATTGACATCCTCTCCATCTGATCATGCGCTTTTTGAATGGTGGCGACAATGAGTAAACACTTCCCAAGTGTTTACGTTACCGTTTTAATTTAAGTGTTTACATCACCCTCTGCATTAGTCAGGACAGTCTAGACTATGCTGCAGTAACAGGTAACCCTAAAATCTCAGAGGCTTGAAATAGCAAAGATTTATTTCTTGCTCCTGCAGCAGTCAGGTGGGGACTCTATTACATTGAGACCAGGATGGCAGAACATTCTGGAATGTTTTATCTGGAACATGCCTGGCCAGTATCTGAAAAATTGTTGGCTGGCACTGCAGAGGGGAAAGAGAGTTTGGGAGCATCTTTCTTGACCAATTAAATGCTCAAACCTGGAATTTTCACATGTTGCTTTTGTCCAAACCCATCAGCCAGAGTCACCTGCTAAAGGGAAAGAGGTAAACTATTTGCTCTAAGGCAAATGTCATTATTACCCCGCCTTTTATAAAAGAGGAAAGAGAGGCTAAGAAGCTTAGCCAAGGTTTTGCAGCTAGATAAATGGTTGACTTTCTTTTTTTATTTTTAAAGTTTTATTGAAAAGCAAATATGCGCATGAACCTGGGGATACACGCCAACGAAGCTGGTTGTGTTCCAGTGCCTGCCACAGATTCGAAAAGATTTTATATAAAATTTAGAGTAAGGGAGGGGAACTCCTCCTACCAAAGTTGCCCTCTTTACACTGGAGGGTACACCTGCTGACGCTGAATAGGATGCTGATTTAGTTTAAGATTTGAATTTCTGATTTGACTCCTCCCCCTCTCTGGTAGAGAGAGAAGTGTAAACAGGTTACTGTAATACAAAATAGATTAAGATGCAATCACTGTTTAAATAAATAAATAACAAAATTGTAGGAATGGATTGGTAGGGAATGAATAGTTCCAACTGGGAAGTAGAAGAATCTAAAAAAGAAATAAAAAAACACAAAGTCTTGTGGAGGAGATGTGGCTTGAGTTGAATGTTGAAGGATGGGAAGGGCCTTCCAGGTAAAGAGTAGAGGGAAGTAAAGGCATAGAGAGGGACAAGCATAAGGTAAGCTGGGATGTCACGGCAGTGTGGCTGGAGAGAGGGACGGACTTGAGAGAGAAAGGTCAGAAGAGACGCAGCAGGAGAAGAGGTAAGAATTGGACTGGAAGCAAACAACAGGCTTTACTTTCCTAGCCATAAGGAGATGTGGGTATTATTCTAGAATAACTCATACCCACAACTAGAAAAAGCATTGAAACACAAACCCACTCAATAATGAGTCAAAAGCCTCATGTGTTATAGAATTATAGCATTTCTAGAGAGTGCACGGCACATTGTAGGTGTTTAATAAATATTTATTGCACATTGAATGATTTCCAGGAGAAGAAGTGTAGATGAGGTTGAGAGTTTACCCTGAGGACAAAACAGGAAGAACTACTAGAAATCTAAGCATAAAGGGAAACTGCAAAGAATTTTCTAGATCGCATTTGTCACTGAGGACACAGAACACCAACACGCTGGCAAACAGCCAAGACGGTAAGAAAGATGAAACTCTAGCGCAAACTGTGTGGTCAAGGTTTAACTAGTCTTGCGATGAATGGGACTGCCATATGGAACTGTTTTTATTTGATTTGGGTAATTTTCTGTGGAAGAGCATCCTTCTAACCTGGCATAATGAAGCTGATTATTCGTGCTTAGAATCACCAGCAAGGGGAAAAAGAGAGAGAAATTCAGTCATAAAACACTTGAGCTAAGCTATACCCTTGGCTCAATTTTATCAGCAGGGACCCTGCTGGATGGATCACCAAAAAGTTGGCAAGGGCTGCATTGTCAAATACACTGACCAAGAGTTCAAAACAACTGGGATTTCTTATCCCCAAATACACAAACTCTAAGTGAGAAGAGAGAGAGGAATTCTACAGAGAATTCTGCTCTGGGAGCCCTAGGGATCTCTAACCCTAAATACAGACATAAAAACTGGTGGATAGGTTCCTGGGAGTGGATCATTCTTTTTCCATGTCATGCCCAAATGAATCTGGACCCCTAAGAAGAAATTTAAAAGATCTAAACGTTGGATAGATAATGCTCAGAGAAGAGAAGTGATTTTATTAATGAAGGTCTTGTATGTTGGGCTGATGATCTCGGAACACACCCTGAAGATAATGGTGAACCTTCCTTACAAGGGGGCATGGATTTTTTAGAAAGATCATTGGGCAGCTGAGTGGAGGATGGATGAAAGGGGAAGGGGTTAGTCTTGTGGCAGCACTGGTGCCCAAGGTTGCTTGCAGCAGACCAGGTGAGAAATGTTGAAGACTTCCATTTTAACCATAGCTACAGGATTACAGAGGAGGAGACCTGTATTAGTTTTCTAGGGCTGTCATAACAAAACATCACAAACTGGGAGGCTTAAATGACTGAAATTTGTTGTCCTACAGTTCTGGAGGCTGGAAGTCCAAGCTCAGGTGGCAACAGAGTTCTTTCTCTGTAAGGGAGAATCTGTTCTATGTCTCTCTCCTAGTTCTTGGTGGTTTGCTGGCAACCTCTGGTGTTTCTTGGCTTCTGCTACATCACCCTGGTCTCTACCTCTGTCTTCACATCATCTTCCTTCTTTGCATGTCTGTCTTTGTGTCCAAATTTCCCCTTTTTATAAGGAGACCAGCCGTATTGGATTAGAGGACAACCCTATTCCGGTATCACTTCATTTTAACTGATTATATCTGCCAAGATCCTGTTTCCAGATAAGGTCACATTCTGAGGAATGTGGGGTTAGGACTTCAACATATGAATTTGGGGTGGGGGACGTAAAGCCATGAAAGGACCTATTTTAAGGTATTTTGGAATTATAATTAAAATAGCTAATTGAATGTGCTTGCTTATTTATGAATTAAGATAGTTTGCAGATCATGGGGATATTAGCATATAATGGGGATATTTGCACTTTACCAAGAGGTAAACAACAATGACAATGTCCTTGTCATGGGCTGAATGACTCTTTAAAATTCATATGTTGAAGTTCTAGCCCCCAGTACCTCAGAATGTGGCTATATTTAGAGATAGGGTCTTTGAAGGGGTAATTAAAGTCCAATGAGATCATTGGTGTAGGTCCTAATCCAACACGAGTAGTGTCCTTAGAAGAAGGAGACATTAGTTTGAGCCCCGGAATATGAGGTTGCAGTGAGCTATGATGGTGCCACTCCAGCCCAGGCAACACGAGACCATCTTAAAAAAAAAAAAAAAGGAGAGATTAGAACATAGACACATACAGAAGAAAGCCCCTGTATGTGAAGTCCCAGGGAGAAGGAGGGAGAAGACAGCCATCTACAAGCCAAGGAGAGAGGCCTCAGAAAAACAATAACCCTGCTGACACCTTGATCTCAGACTTCTAGCCTCAGGTAGGGTGAGACAATAAACCGCTGTTGTTTAAGCCACCTAATTTATGGGACTTTGTTATGGCAGCCCCAGCGAACTAGTGCAGTCCTCAGTGATCTACTGACGGTCATTTGAGGTATTATGCCGGAGGGATGCCGGAGACACCACTTTGGAAGTGGGGAACATTGAGTCCTTCCGTGTAACTGGATTCTTATCTGTTTAGGAACAAATTTAGTGTCGTCTTTTTGTAACTCGATGGTTTGCCAACTGCAGCAGGCCTGCATCCCCGAGGAAGAAGCACCGATAGGGCACTGCACTCTAACTAGTCCTGACATCCTAAATGCCACCATGTTCTTTGCCTCTGGCAACCTTACCATTCCGGTTTTCAGATGCAACTTCTGCTCGGTGAGGGATGTTTTATTTTATCTGTCATCAAGAGGGAAAAGAAGTCAGATAGAAAGAGAGGATTGGGAGGTTGGGGAGAATAAGATAGTGGGAAAGGGAAGGGAGACAGGGAGAAACGGGGGGAAAGGAGGAGAGAATGAGTCTACTGCAAGGTTTCTCAGCTTCAGCACCACTTACATGAGGGGCTTAATAATTCTTTGCTGTGGGGGACTGTCCTGTGCGTTGCAGGATATTCTGCGGGAGCCCTGGTCTCTACCGACTAGATGCCAGCAGCACTCCTTCCCATTGGAATGAGGAATAAATCAATGAATCAATTAATAAAAGGGGACTGGCGTTCCAGGTTTTTAGCAGAACCTCAGTAGCATTCAGTTAACCCATAAGCCACTCTTCCCCTTACAAAGTAGTTGGATTCTCCTTTGTTTAGAAAGAGATTGGTGCTTTTCAGAATACACTGTGAGCAGAGAATGCCCTTGGGATTTAATTAATAATCCCTCTTTAAGACGAAAAATACACTAAAACTACAAATGTGTTGTGTGACGAGATTTCAGCCCTGTAGGTAATCGGTTTTTTTTTTCCAAACAATTTCTTCCCTATTTACTAGATCCATTATGTTAATTAGCAAAAACACCAAATTCCAGGAATATACCAAGGTTGTGGGTTTTTTGGCTTTTTTTTTTTGCTTTTGTAGTAAAACTTCTATTATTTTAGCAACATTTATTGCCTAAGAGGATAGATGTACCCATTCTTTGAATCGTTTTTTCGGTAAGTATAAGTGAGATAACTATATGTCAGGTGCACTCGGAACTGCGAAGACTTCAAAGGTGTTCAGCGAGATTTTCCCCTCAAGAAATCTGAAATGTGGTTGAAAAGGTAAGATAGGTGCACACAACAAAGTTACATAACAAATGTCAGGCAGGTGACAGAAAACTATGTTACAAGGAAGGATAGAAAGCTGTGTGTGATTGAGCCCAACTTGGTGGAAAATTACACCTATTCCAATGGGAGTTTTAATTTTTACGACTTTATGCTCATAAACATATAACTGGAAAAGGTATTTTTCAACGAGTCAGGTAATATACAGACTCTCCAGACCCTTTGAAAATTATTTCTGATGGGCTCCACCTTGGCCAAAATCTGAGAAAACAAATAATGGTACATCCCAGAGCCCCTGACAGTTTAAAGCCGAGTGATTTATTTTTAAACATTTGAATAGTGTCATTTCTCATTTGGGCTGTGAGGATGAAGGAAATTTGAGACTAAAACAAGGTGCAAGAGCTCTGGTAATGGTCTTTCTTGTGATCTGGTCCTACTTGTGTGCCCATTTGTAAAAATGCGTTGAAGATTTGTATTCTTTCCCATATACGTGTTATACAGCAATATAAATTTTATATTTAAAAAAAAACAGAAAGGAATAAACTACTTAGGTTAAAAAGGACATTTAGAATTCTCTCCCATTCTCCATTCCTACTTAAGTTTCCTAAGTCACCTTAAAAGATAATGACCTTGTATTTCCTATAGATTTGCTTTTTGTTTCGTCCGTGCGTGTAGTTAATTGCTTGGGGACATCCTGTCTAATCCCCCATATCTTTGCTTAAAGCTTTTTATGGCTCTGATAGAAACCTAGATTCCCTTTGGTCTGGAAAAAATTGATATCTTTGGTTCTTAAAAGAGATTTCAAGTTTTTCCGCTAAAAAAAAAAAAATGTCATGGAAACATCTGGAGGGGCTATTTGCCATGGTTACGGTAAGATGATATGGTCCAGAAAAGATGGACATTGAAATGCTTCCCTCCTGCTACACCCTGGGGAGAAGAGATTTCTGTGATAATGATGGTTACTAATTACTCAGCACTTTTATCTATCCCAGGCTCAATTCAAAGCACTTTAAACATATTAATATGCCCAACAAAACAATGAGGTATCTGCTATCAATATTTCCGTTTTATAGATGAGAAACTGGAAGCAGAGAGGTGAAGCCTGTAGCCCAAGGCTGCACGGTGGTAAGTGGAGGAACTGGGATGATCACCAGCCTGGGCCTGGGGCCCGGTTGTCTACTCTCTTCTGTATTTCCTCCTGAGCCAGGAAGAACTGGGTTACTGTGATGCCATTGAGAAGATCCTAATAGGTTTTAATTCTCTGTCCTGTGAACTCCCTGTTGACTTCTAGGGGATAACAGCATTTCTCAAGTTACTACCAATGTCAGCTTTGTTTTTTCCTGGTGACACTTGACTAGTAGGGAAAGGGATTCAAGGTCGTATCAGTGAGCGCGGCAAAAACAATCAAAGCCCTGCAAAGTCCAAGTACTGGCTTTAGGGCAAGGCACGTCTGGGTTAATAGCGCTTTTTCTGCTATTTAATTAACCGTGAGAACTTCTGCAAGGCATTCACCTTCTCTGACCCTTAGTTTGTTCATCTGGAAAGTGGTAGTGATATTCATTTTCCAAAATTCTGGGAAGATTAAAGAGATTAAGTATGTATTGGGCACACAAATAGATGCTCAAACAGTACCCGTTTTCCATACTCATCACTACAGTGTTTGCACCACAAGGACCTAACAGCATCTACTATTTTCCATCTCTGACAGTACCGAGCATGTTATTACCTGCACAGTGGAGCCTCAATAGCGATTTGAACAAATCTTAAATAATCTTTTTTTTTTTTTTTTTTTTTTTAGCTAAGATATTAAGCTAAGAAAAAGAAAGAAAAGAAGAGAGCCTAGCTGAGACTTTTTGGTGAAAATGTCACTGCAGAAATGTAGCTGAAAATTAGACATATCATTGTTATTAGATAATTCTCAAAAATGTATGGGAATCTCCTATTAGGGAAAAAAAATAATAATCATTTCATTATTACTATTGAAAAGCTTTGGCAAACCGTGAAGAATATGTAACCTCTGGAGAGGGACGGGAAGTAAGCAGTGAAAATTCATTAAAAGGTCAGAAAAAAAGAGCCCATGCGAAAAGGTTAAAAATAATTGGGATTAGTTAGCCCAGAAAGGAAAAGACTAAACGGCAACTTAATTACTGTCTTCATTTCTTTGCAAAATGAGATGTCCTCCATCACAGCCGACTCTGCTAATGAGAAAACTAGAGGAAGTGACCCTAAAAGAAAGCAAAGGAAGTGCAAGCCATTTTGGGGGACATTTTCACTTGAGAGAGCAAACAGTTAAAGCCCTGCCATTTGCAACAACGTGGACACACCTGGAGGAAATTATGCTAAGTGAAATAAACGAGGCAGAGAAAGATACGTGCTGCGTGATCTCACTTATATGTAGAATCTAAACAAGCCAAACTCTTAGAAGGAAATGGGGAGATGCTGGTCAAGGGGTAGAAACTTTCAGTTGTCAAATGATCAAGTTCTGGGGATCTAAGGTCCAGCACGGTGACTGCAGTTAATAATACCATATTGTACACCTGACATTTGCAAAGAGAGTAAATCTTAAGTGCTCTCACCATATACACACACACCACACAGGTAACTACGTGAGGTGATGGATGTGTTAATTAACTTGATTTTGGTGATCATTATACAGAGTATACATAGATCAAATCTTTTATTTGCCAGTTATACCTCAATAAAGCTGGGGGGACAGTGGGTTACCCGAAATCATTCTAGAATTATCTATCCCTAAGCCTGTCGTGTGGCATGCTTGAAATGTGGGGTGAGGGGGGAAGGCCTTATTACATTTTAATCAAAAAAAAAATGGCAGAAACTGAAGGCAGGGAATATGGCTTTGGGTGGCCCTTCGAGTTCTCAAATCTTTAATTCATTGAATTTGAGCCTGAGTCCCCACCTCATTAAATGTCTCTGCTGCTGCCATTGTATGAAACCCAATCACAAGGACCTTCTTGGGAAATGAGGACTTGCTTCTGCCACGGAGCCCTGGAGGAAATAAAAGGTCAGCTCTCAAAAGCCCAGTTGGGAGCCAACTTCGCTTCTTTTGACCTTCCAAACTTGCCATTAGAAGGACAGTGATCTCAGCGATTTAGCAGCGTGGGCAGCTGGGGCTGTGATTAGATGAAAAGCTGTTAAGGGGCCGAGTTAAGACTGAGGCAGGCGCATTGCGGGAGGAGGTGTGTTCTGGGAGAGTCTCGGTCTCCTTGTACTTGCTGGTAAGTTTGTCTCCTTGATGGAGGAGGGGAGGCCTGGCAAATTATCAGTCTTCCTGTCGCCCAGTCAGACTCCCCTTGCGGAATCTACAGATTTGCAGATGGCTTCTTAGTATTATGGGGGGGCGGTTCATTTTAGATATCTGGGGCTCCCTTTCCTTAGAAGGAAGGCTCTCCCCTGTGTATGTCCTTTAATTCCCCTTTGCAATCCCTTTAATGCCTCCGCTTTCCCCAGTAGAGTCCCATCTGTTTTTCTCCTCGGCTTTAAGGAAGAGTCGTCAGTCATTTGATTCCATCTACCCAGTTACCAGCTGGGTTGGGGATCAGGGACAGAGTTTCAGCTCATTTATTGAAGGAGGAGAAGAAAAGGGGGCCCTTGGCATTGTCTGGCTTTAAGACAGAACAAAGACATCCAGATTTCAAAATGTCAGGATTGACTGCCTCTTAGCACGTCTCCTCGTTATTCTGTTAACAGACCTCCCTTTTCTTTCAGTGTCATTTCCAAACATCCTTTCTATTAGCCAAAAACCCGTATATGCTTTATTTAAAGAAGGGATATGAGCACGTCCCAAACCCTGGGAGGGACAACCCGGGAGCGGAGAAAATGAATCCAACTCGCAACAGCAATAATGAGATCTCCAGGTGGGGATCGGGAAGGGGGTGGAGAGGAGCAGTAGATGGCAGAGAAGGAATAAATTTTATTTCACAGGGTCCTGAGGAAAAATAAAAGCAGAAGAGAAAAGCAGTTGAAGAAAAATATATGCGAGGTGTGCTTGGAACTCCATTTCCGTCTGCAGGGAAGGAGTGAGCGGCATCACAGAGGATGAAACGTAAGCAATAATAAATCTCTTTCTGAAACAAAAATGCTTAAACCTTCTAGAGTCCGAGGGACACAAATAGTTCCCATACGTTCAGGGGGTTCCTGGAATTGCCAAATCCCAACCATAGGGATCTGCGCACCTCAGCTTAAGAACTCCAGGTTCAGTTGTGTTTTTTGCCCTTAAGCCATACAATTTCGTGTCTGAAGGGAGGTGCTGGAAAGGTAACCCATGACCATTCAAAAGTTTTTCTCCTGAAGAATGCAATTATCTGTACTCTGCACCTGCAAATGCAAACTCACCTG
Organism: Varecia variegata; assembly: GCA_028533085.1. Classification (NCBI taxonomy): domain Eukaryota; kingdom Metazoa; phylum Chordata; class Mammalia; order Primates; family Lemuridae; genus Varecia; species Varecia variegata. The sequence continues at coordinate 6,705,030 of CM052448.1, read as the reverse complement.
CCTCCAGGAGACAGACATGTCACAAAAGTGAAGGAAGCTTCCTAGACCTAGTGCCTGTCCCTGCCTGTTAACAAGGCTAACTACTTAGTTAGCTGCCAGTAGTGCCCATGTGGGCGCACATTGCCAGACCCTCTAAGAAAGGCCAGAAATCTAACTTTTCTATTAGACCTCCTAGTTTTGTTGTTGATGTTTGTTTGCTTATTTTGTTTTGTTTTAGTTTGGGGGCCGAATTTATTTAAAAAAAAAAATTAAAAACATCCCACAATGATATTGTACCATGGATATATAATCGTTACCACTGGGGCAATGGGGTGAAGGGTACATGGCACTTCTCTGTGTACTATTTTTACAACTTCCAGTGAGTCTATACCTATTTCAAAATTAAAAGAAGAAAGGAAAGAAAGAAAAGGAAGGAAGCGAGGGAGGAAGGGAGGGAGGGAGGGAAAGAAACTGCCCAAAGAAAGCACTTTGCAAACCAAATAAAACTAGGTTGGCAGCTGATTTTTTTCCTATTCTCCTCCAGTTTCAGAGGCTACTTTGCTTCACCAGAGTGCTAACTCACCGCCAGGTAAGGACAGACTGTACTAACCAGGGCTGCCCATGGGAGAACTTTTCGTTACACTTCATTTCTTTTGCGACGACAAATTGTTTCTTCTGGGAAAGTTCACCAGAGGAACAGTGTTCCTGGAATTCCAGCCATACCAAATATAATGAACTCCGTCTGTGTCAAAGAGATTTTATCAAGGTTGATGGTTGAATGTGACTTTGGGACTAGGGCAATGGAGGAATTCTAATCTTTGGAGAACTTTTTCTCGGTGAGTGTGGTTGGGGAGGATGCTGTATAGGACAAATGAATTCATTTTAGAGTCAGTGCCCCTGAGTTTCAATTCTCTTTGCTCCTTGCTGGTTGAAAGACTTACCCATTGTCTGTAAAACGGGCATGGTATAATGTCCACTTCCCAGGGCTGAAATAGGAGTGCGTGAAATAATGCAACGTGAAAGCAGTTGATAATCTTTAAAGCAGCAAACATACATAAATGGCGGTAATTGTTTTTGTTACTAATTGGTGGGACATACCTCTGTGATCAATTTTATACCCTTATAATCAACTCCCCATGTTCCCAAGCCCCTATATTTTTTATTTAGTTCATAGGGCCTCGTTGTTTTAAACAAGAAAATAAAACTTCCATTTATTGCCTTGTTCTGTGACTTATATGACACACCTGGGAAGGCTTAACATTAACAAAATGGCACGCATCATAAAACACCCACTAATGCCCCTTCATTATTCTTCTCGGGCCTGTCTTTATTCATTTTTCTCCCCCTTGACATTCTTTTCTGTCTCTTATGGAGTAATCTGGACATCAATCTTGTTTAAGCACAGTTTCCTTCTCCTACAAAGGAAGAGTCCAGCCTGGAAGTCCAGTAACTTATTTCCAAAGTACTTCTTGGCCCGGTGAGGTGACAATTGTCATGTCATGGTATCTCCCAGGAATTATGTTGTACACAGCCATCTGGGAAGGAAGTTCACCTCCTCTCTCTTTCACCGAGACCAGGTTGTTTCTTTTTCATTTCTGTAAAACAGTGTGTAGAAAATGGAAGATCTCATAGGTCTTACAGAGATATTTTCTTTATTTTTCGAGCATGTTCTGTTGCCCATGTTCTTTGTGTTCTCCAACTTCATCTCCTCGCCTTGACTTCCTCTCACTATGCTCTGGCAACACCAGACTATTCGTGGACAGACACACGGTCATTGCCCATCGTGACAGCTTTGCTACAGCTGCCCTGGGTTTCCCACCTGGTTAATGTTTTTGGATTCCTTAAAGCTCAGGGGCCACCATGTCTCCTCCAGAAAGACTTCCACAGCTGGAAAAAGATTTCTTTTCTTTTTCAACCCTTTACATTTTAATGGTCATTATGTGTCGGTCTCTCCTACCGTTTATGAGTTTGCCAAGGAACTCACATGCTTCTGGATTCATCTTTCTATCCCCAGCACTTAGCACAACCTCAGCACAAAGGGGGTTCTCAGAAGATATTTGCTGAAAGAGAACTAAATTGAAATGCATTTAGATGCTAAGCTTTGTGGAGGTAACAGTTGTGTCCTTTTCTGTTTATTACTGAAAGCCAATTCCTGTAACAGTCCCTGGAACCTGGTAGTCAACAAATATTTGTAGAAAGAATAAAGGAAGGTACCAATGAATGACCAAATATTGTCTTGAGTATTAGTGATAGTACAAAGGGAGTGTTATTCTTAGGTGAATTTGAAATGATTTTGTTCACTACCCTTTCCTTTGATTGAAGCCTTTGGTCTTAATTCACAGTGCTGTGAGATTATTCAGGGAACATTGTACAATAGTAGTAGGTTAAACTCATGGATTCTACTTGAAGCCAGACTACCTGGACTTACATCCTGACTTTACCATTTACCAGCTGTGTGACTTTGGGGAGGTTGTTGAACCTCTCTGGCCCTCTGTTTCTTCATCTTTAAAATAGGGTGTAATAATATTACCTTCCGGTCTAGTAAGGAATAAGTGAGTGCAAAAGAGGTACTTAAAATAGTGCCTAGCACATAGTAGATGCTCACTGTAAATATTATTTATATCAACTAGGAGGCAGATTGTAACATTCAATATTATTAAAAATATTTACTGAGTCCCTAATATGTGCTTGACACCAGGTTAAGTTCTAGGGATACAAATATAGTAGAATAAATTCTTTCCCACAAGTCACTTGTAGTCTATAAAAACAAAAAATTTAATTTGGTATCATGAGTTCAGTGAGGTGAACAAGTTCAGCAGAAGGGGAGGTGATTTGCTCTTAATTGGCGGAGTGGGACGAGTAAGGTGTCCCAGAGAATGAGATTCTGAGCCGGGGTCGAAAGGGCTCGCAGGGATTAAGCGGAGACATATGTACGGCAGGGCCATTTGCTGAGAGTGTGTGCGTGCATGTTTCTGGCTATGGGGTAATTAGAAAGAATAGGATCCATCTGTATTTTGTTTTCTGTGTTTTCTCCCCACCCGCTTAAAGAAGGCAGCTTGGCATTTGGGAGTCTTTAGCTCGAGTGTGTTCAGCCAAAAGCTGAAGGCACCACCATACCCCTTTCAGATTTTTATTTCTCAAAAATCCATTAAAGAGATTCTGTGAATCATGGCGGAGTGTGGGGGGGATGTTTTGAGTACATGTAGTCAGAAGCTGCAGGAACAACAGGGAGGGTTCCTAACTCTAGAAAGTGGTGCTTTGGGGCAGTTGCATATGTATTGAAGACTTGCATTCTACACATACACGATGTCCCAACGAGGTGGTGGGAGCTCTGGATGGAATGACAGAGATGTGTAGAAAGGTTGGTTCCTTGTTGCTCAGGTCTCTGGCCTCACAGCGTGGCTGCAAGGTGGAGCAGCTGGCCCAGCAAGACAGGGCAGGTGAGGAAAGGAAGAGCACCTGCCAAGCCCCACTACAGGTGCTGCCCGTACAGGTAGATCCAGCTCCCTGGGATGTCCAGCATCCAAACGTTTGCCTTTGTGGTCTCGGTCTAATCTCCATGGAAATTTGAATCATTTTCTCTGGGGGATGAACATGCATTATATACCACAAATCACAGAATAAACACAAAGGAACCAAGAATGTCAGGGTTAACGAGACTGAGAGAGCATTAGTTCACCAGCTGTGTGCTGCATACGCACACAAAACATTTTTTTCTTCTCTTTTCTTTTTTCTGTACCAGCTATTGAAAGATTCTCAAAGAAATGTGATGACTTTTATGGGTAAACATTACAGCACCTAATAATGTCTCCTGAAAAAACATACGCACATTCACAACCAAAATCATGATGTGCCCATCATTTTAATGTATGATGGACTTGAGAAAAGATATACAAAAGTCATTAAGTGATGGTGACCATCATGTGATCAAGGTCATTTAGAGATGAGCTTGTAAAAGAAAACCGTGTTCAATAAACACAGGCCTAGGGTATCTCACTTGAGGCGAAGAAGCAGTACTGCCAGGGTGGGTTTAGAATGAAACCACCTGTGCACATGAACCTCTCGCTGTCAGACGTGTCCACCATTGGAATTACTCCACTGAGCTGCAAGACGTGGGTTTTCTTGCTCACTTGGAGGGAAATTTTCTTTGGAATGCTTTTCCTGGAAGCAAGTTTGGAAGTGTTCTGCAGAGAGCATGGGCCCATACCCTGGCCTTTTACTCTGAGGCAAAAGGCCAGCTTTCCTGGAGATAGGAGGGTAAACGTCGATAGTGGAACACGCCTTCAAAGGCCATTATTGAGTCTGACCTGAAGGTTAGGTTGGCCCTGATCATCACACCTCTTAGCTGTGACCTGTGCTGCAATTACTGGTTCTCATGCTGCTCCGATCGTCACGACGATGCCCTCGGAAGCTGCCCAAGTCACAGAGCGGGTCTGTCAACTTCTTCCTTCTCAATGCCCATGATGAGAGGTGAACAGAAGGTACTCTTCTGAGGCAGGTTATGTAACAGGAGGCCATCTGTGACCCTGCTCCCAGGCACAGCATCGATGCCCCTCATCTGTCCTCCCTACTTACTGCTCACCGATGGTTCCAGATGTGGAACCAAAGTGATTTCTGAGGTCACCTATTCAGAATATCTAAATGTTCCAGAATAGGAGAGGAAAAACAAACCCTCATTGTTCTTCTGAGTAGATACCAAACAGAGCTTTTAGTTCAAGAGCTTTTCTGATCTTTCCCAGGTAGTCTCAAGTTTTGTTAAAAAAAAAATAAAAATAAAAAACAAAAAAACCCCACAGTAGTGCTCAATGCTGGTGAGTGTGCCGCTCAGTGGGTGATCTTTGTGCACCTGAGTGATAGGAATATAAATCTGTATGTTCTGTTTGGCAATAGGTTTCAAGGGCTTGAAGAATATACATTATTTTTAACCCAATACTTCTACACTTATTCTAATAAAATAGTCTGAAATTCAGACAGCACTTTATGGGAAAAGCATTCATTACTGTGAAACCTTGGAAACAAACTAAAATAGCCCATATTTAGGGGAAAAGTACTTTTTGTTGAATTCCTCAATGGAATATATTTAAAGCCATGTGAAATGAAGTTTACAAAGAATTTGTACTGGAAAAATCACTTATGTGCTAATGATTCATTTACAAAACAGAATATACAATATGGTCTCAAGTTAAAAATTTTAAATGTACCAATGAAGACAGCAAGGAATAGATTCCAATGTTCAAGGCAGTTTCTTCTGGGCCATAGGATTGTGGGCAATTTGACTTCTTCTCTTCAATCTTTTTGTCATTGTCTAAATTTTCTATGACATGCTTGTATTCCTTTTATACAATAGAAAGATGTTACTTTAACAGTCTAAACTTTGGTGATCAAAGTCAGAAGGGTGATTTCCTGGGGGTAGGGGTTGCTATTGGCTGGAAAGGGACATGGAGGAACTTTCTGGAGTGACGGAAATATTCTATATCTTGATTTGAGTGGTGGTTTTATGGTTGTACACAGAGATAAAAATCCATTGGGTTGTACCATCAGTATGTGTGTACTCCGTTATTGGTAAATTTTGCTTCAATTTTTAAATGCACGTTGATCTTGCCATTCCTTTCATTGCATAAAGCCCCACTTGTCTGCCTTCCCTGATACTCGTGGCCAGTCCCGTGTTTCCAGCTGGCCCTATCACTTCTGTTAAGTTACTCCCATACACATGTCCTACCCCCACCTTGATATAGCATACGCCTTCTGGGAAGAACCTCATTGTCTCTTCCCTACAAAGCTCTCCAAAGACCTTTCCTCCTTTTAGTCCATATTCTGCTGCTTACTCGCCAAGTGAACTCAGGTAATTCACTTTTCCTTTAGTTTTTTTTTTTTTTTCATTTTCAAACTTGAAGGTAGGGATTTAATAACACCTACCTCATCCTGTTACATTGTGCAGATGAGGAATGACATATATAAAGTACTTCCCAACAGGGTCTAAGACATAGTGAGCATCTGATGAGTAGAGTTGAATATTATTCTTAGGCACACTAGTCTCCCATTTCCTGTCTATCCATGCTAACCCCACCCATTGTTCAAAGCATACTCAACTCTTCTAGAAGCCATTTATGACCACTCCAACTTTCATGGGTCTGCTAGTTTTGATTGTCCAATTTTAGCCCTTAACCACACACTGCCATATAGAACTTGCTGCGGTTTCATGCTGAAGACAAATGAGATTTATTGGTCACCTGCCATATGCTAACACAATTATAAGCCATATACACTATCTCTAACCATTTTGCAACAATCCTATGAGGTAAGAATTATTATTTCCAGTTTACAGAGGAGGAAATTTTACAATATTGTGCACTCAGAGAGTCAGAGACTCAGAGAGGTCATAAAATTTGTCTAAAGTCACACAGCTAGTATTGAAACCTAGCTCTACCTGAGCCCAAAATCTGTGGGTTTTTCCCCTTCTTTGATGTGTGCTAGTTACCTTCCCTATTAGGCTTGAACATTTCTTGAGGCTCAGATGATGTTATCAGTAGGAAGAGGCATAGCAATCATTCATTCATCCAATAAATATCTACTGAGCACTGTGACAGATGCTACGTGTCCCCTCCCTTTCCTCTTAGGTCTTACCAACATAGATAGTGTACAAAACCCAACTCCCAGTGCTACCATCCACACCTCTGCACTTACAGATTTTCTGTGGCCACCAGAGCGTAACTCTGCCCATGGCCACGACAGACTGAAAGTGCTGGAGAATTCCTGCTCCCTGGGAACAGCCCCCAGGGACTGATGGGAAGCGCTGTATAACTAACTACCCCAGCTCTATCACTCCTCAGTCAGGGTAACTGACGTTTGTGTTCCTCACTGGCACCTAGAGTGTCCCAGGAGAATTACACTCCAGTTGGCCCAATAGTAACTCACTTGAAGACACACCCTTTACTGGCTGCCTTCACTTTTTTGTCTTTCTTCCCCATTTGCTTCCTACTCTTCCTTCACCTCCAAAACAAACCATTTGCACTTGAATCCCTGACTCAGCATCTGCTTTGGGAAGAAACCAAAGACAAGCACATACATGTAGCCTTTATGCAGCTTGCACCCTAGTGGAGAGACCAGCCATGCAGAAGCAAACAGTAAACGATAATTCTAGATCATGAAGGGTCACCAGGAAAGAACAAACATGATGTCATATAAAATAACTGAGGTGGAGGAATCAGATATAATGGGCAGGCACGGTTTCTGTGTAAAGTGATCTTCAAACTGAGACCTGAAGAGAAAGCAGGAGCCTGTCACCCAAAGGGCCAGGGGAGATCGTTGCAAGAAGGGAACATTGAGAACAAAACCCCTGTAGTTGGGGAAAATGCTTTGTATATTTGTGCACTCAGAGGAGGACAATATGGCAGTAACTGTCACTGAGGGATTTGGAGATATGGGTTGGTTACAGATCTTCCAGGACTTGTAGGCATGTCAAGAAGTTTGGAACACTGGAAAGCCACTGGCGAGGTTTAAGGGAGGTCTCTGCTCTGTACGTGAATCTGAGCCATGCACAGAGGTTACTGCTTTCCATCCTTCTAAGGTCTTGGGATGCAAACCCATTCACCTGGCTTCAGGGAGGAGGGAAGGGAGAAGGGACACAGGGAGGCTGCTTCTGCAAAGAAGTATGTCAGAAGATGCTGAAGGGACCCTTTGTTTCATCAAGTTCATTTTCCCTTTGATTCCCCAATACCTCTAATTCTGCAAGTCACCAGGAAATAGGTGTGCTGCAGCTCGGTGACAGCCTTCTCCAGTGTCTATGGCAACCTGGGGCTGGGGCCATTTTTCCTTCATCGAAAGAATGGGCTGGCTTCCTGAAGATAAGTAAAGCCCATTGTTGTTCTCAGCTGTTACAGAGGGAGCGTGCACAGGGGTAATAAAGATACGACTGAATACTGCTAATGATGTTGCATGAAATAACATGAATTAAGTAAATCATTTCTCTCCAGGTTAATTATAGATGCTCCAGGGTGAAAATGCAAGAAAGAGTCTTACACCACGCCTTGCTTTTTATTCCAGCCATTCTTTCATTCTTTCTGGGTTTTTTTTTTGTTTGGTTTTTTTTTTTTTTTTTTTTGTGGCTGGAGCCCGGATACCTTATTATCTGATGACTGTGAAAAGAGCTAGCTTCCAGATTCGTGAATTAGAACCACTTAGCTGTGTTCCTGAGAGGAACAATAGAGCTAAACAAAGCTGGGTGGGTGGAGGAAAGAGCATTATTTGACAACAAAAGTCTCCTGACTTACAGATCTGGTGGGTGTAAGACTCTTCTTCCTCTCCCGGCTCCTTGGACAGTGGTTATCTTTCTAAAGGAAGGCTGGTCACATCATTCAATAGCATAAAGACCTTCAGTGGCTTCCGGTAGACAGCAAGATAAAACCTAAGCTATTTACCCTGACCCCTTCAACCTCTACTCTCACGATGCCCCTTTGTACTGTCTTTGCTGAGCTATTAGCAGTTCTTACACCAAGCTGTGTGGGGCCTCTGAACTTCTGCTTGAGCTGTGCTCTCTTCCTGGCTTCCCCACTCTCCTCTTACAGAACACAGCTCATCTTCCAAAGCTTGGCTCAAGAGTCTCCTCCATTGTAAAGCTTTCCCAGCCTCCCCAGGTGAAACTGTTTGTTCTCCCCTTTGCAATATGGGGGTATATATTCCAACCTCCATATTGCAGACTTTGGGACTGAGCTAGATTGATGCCTCCATGGCCCCAATTAATGGTCTGCCTTTATCCATACCTTTTGCCTGTAATCCTATTAGACACATGACTTGTTTGTAAGATGAGATGATAGCAAACCGCATGCAAGCAGAGGCTTGCGAGCATGTATGGGTCTCTTCTTGCCTTCTCACACAGCTGGGTTGGCTCACTCTGGGATCCCTGCCGATACCACGAGAAAAAGGCTGGGCTGGAGGATGAGAGACACTTGGAACAGAGCTGAGTTGCCGCAGACAAGACCATCCTAGCCCAGCCAGTCCCCAGCCAGCCTGACTGAAGATGCATGAACAAACCCACCCAAGCTGACAGAACTATCCAGATAGCCCATAGTCCAGTAAAGCATAATAAATGGCTGTTGGTTTATGCCAATTGTTAAACAATGTAGGGGCCCACAGAGAAGGCTTAGGTCTGGTTGGCTGTTGTCCGACCCACCTGCGTGAAAGATCACAGCTCACCTCACTCCCAGTCAAGAGTAACAGGTGAAAAAAAGATGGCTCTGCTGCCTTTAGCACAGGAATTCTTTCCAGTATAGAAGGATGGTCCAATTTATGTTATAATCCCCTCATTCTATACATCAAACAAAGAAGTTCTCATTCTTCAAGGAGTCCCAGTGAGAGGTCGGGAGAAGGCAGCCATGTCTACTTGATCCTTCGGAGAGGACAGAAATTTCTCTTTTATGGGCTGGTTGGAAGATGAGAGGGAAAGGGCTCCCCCTGCAGGACAAATTTGACCAACCACGCATAGTCATAAAAGGTTGAGTTCACTGTGCACTTTCCCTCTAAGTGTGTGTTTGTTTGGGGAGGTGAAGGAGATGCTATTTCGATGCACACCACTGTGGAGGAAATGGAGATAAGGATACAGGCAGAAGGAGAAAGCGCTGAGATGCAGGCAGAGTAAGAGAGTCACTTTAGGAAGGGAGTTTGCCTTGGCTGTCACTGCTCCACCCCTACCCCAACTCACATGTGTGCGTCCTCCCTTCAAAGTGTTAACTGTCACAATGGAAAGTGTCTGATGAATGTTTCCTCCATGTCAGGCATTGTACAACCTCCTTTATCTCTCACAGTAACTACACAGGTGGATACTGTTGTTGCCATCTTCATTTTACAGATGAAGATAGAAGCGAGTGAGGAAGGAACTTACCCAAAGTCACACAGCAAGTGCTGGAATGAGGACTCCAATCCAGGCAGACTTGCTCTGACACCTGTTCTGCACCTGGCTTCGAGGAAAACAGCTACACTGTGGCTGGTAGCCCAGGATGTGGCATTAGGCTTTCGATGTGGATCAGTAGAAATGGACAGAAGGAAGGAAGAATTGCTTCTTCTATACTGCACCTTAGACCTTCACCCATACTGGTGAAGGTCTGCCTCTAATTACGACATATTTCTAGGCGTGTGGCTTCCTTCATTACAAAGGCATTCGCCTGCAGGAAGGGGAGTCTCAGAGCCAGACAATGTGGAGATTTTCCTGTGTTCACCCTTGGTAGGGCACTCCCCTCCAGTTGGTTGAATTCCAGCTGTGTCCTTGGCTCTTCTCACTGTTGCTACCACAGCAACACAATCAGCTACCTCCTTTTTATCCTACCGCCCATCATGTTCTAATTCTACTATTTTAGTCCACTTAATTTCTACACCAGAATATTTCCAAATATATGTAACCACATAATTATACCTTTATAAACCATTTATCCAAATTCATTTTATAGACATAATCTAGTATACTTTGCTTCTCCAGAACAAAAGATTTCCCCTTGTATTCCATATTTTGCATCACCCCATCCTACTGCTAATTTAGATTTTGTCTGAATTTATCTCCCAGTCAGCGAAAAAGCTCACTTCTGCAACGTCTCAAGTCATTCTCTGCCAATTATACCCCCACCATAGGAGGTACCTGTTGTTTCCTCTAAAGACAGCAAAGTAAAATTCCATTTTGTCTCCCACCCCTGATTGCATTGATTTTAAGTGCAACTTCGGTGTTGCATTCACCAGGGATGCATGTGGAAATCAATAAAGTAGAGTCCAAAAAAGTGACACAAATTTGCACACGGTAGATAAGAGAAGTGAGCAGAAGTGCTCATTGCCATTGCCTACAGCCTGTGTTTAGGAAGCATTTGCCTGACCCCAGCTGAATCGTAGTGTGCATGTGGAAATTGATAATTATGTTCATTCAACCCTTTACAAAGTGCCTTCATGTGTTAAGATGCAAAAACACGAAGCTAAGTGCCCGATTCTTTATTAACTCGGCGTGGAGTTTTACAGTTAAAAGCAGCAGGTTTGCATCTGCAATTACCCCTCAGCTTTAAAGTGGACCTAAAAGGACAAATGAACCACACCACACTAATGGCAGCCTCCCATTCCCCTGGTACAAGGCATCATTCTCCTGCTGGAAGAAGTGAACGGGAGTTGATATGGAGCTAGGCACTCTGTTGGTAGCTGTAAGTTTCTCTTTGAGTCAGCTGGAGAAACCTAAGCCCTGTAAGTAGAAAGTTCAGAGATCCTTCTTGTGACCTGGGGTTGGAATCAGATTTATTTAATGAATGAATAATGAGTGGCTACCTTGGGCTAGGGTCACTTCCAGGAGCTGGCAATACGGTGGTGAGAAAGAGGCAAACACCCTTCCCCATTCTACTGGGAGAGACAAACACTAAACAAACAAGCAAACAAGATCATATCAGATGTAATAAGTGCTAAGAAGAAAATAAAATGGGATAGAAATCTGGATAGTGACTCCACTTTGCCTGTTTCCTGTGGATATGAATGACATGCCTATTTCCTGTGCTCTGGCCATGCAACTAGACTTTCTCACCTCACCCTTCTGGAATAATAACCAGGAGCCCGATGCCACCTTAGACTGTGCACTGTAACTTCCCCATTTCCCGCTCAAGTTCTGTCCTCTCCAGCTAGCTAGACCACTTCTCTGTCTTCTACCTGCTGCGTGTCCTTCATTATTGCTTACATCTGAGTCAGCTCAAAACCACGTCTTTTCCACCCGTACAGTGCCCAGTATAGTATTTTGCACAGAGAAATGAATGAATGAATGAATGATTCACTGGGGCAAATCTGGGATGCCAGTGTCCATTCTTAAAGACCACTGTGTAGTAAAGAATTAATCTTACCCAAAGAGAGGTGTGGTCTAGACCCTTGGAATGCCATGCCTGACGGAGAGTTTTTGTTTGCCTGAGGGTCTTGGCCACTGGAAAATTCAACAGTGTGACTTACGGTGGAAGCTTTGAGCCATACAATATCCATTCTACCTCCAGAGAAGCTAAAGACTAATGGTCGACCCCATGTTGCTGGCTGTGACTCTGGAGGGACCACCATTCCAGCAGTACGTGATCAAGCCTCAATGAAAACTCTGGACACCAAGTCTCCAGAAAGTGTCTGAGGTGGGCAATACTCTGTGCTTATTGTCACACACTGATGAAAGGAAAGTAATTCTGCCCATGACTTTACAGGCGGAGGACAACAGAAGCTCTGCGTTTGGAACTTTTCCTGGACTCTGCCCACGGGCTTCCTCCCTTGGCTGATTTTAATCTGTATTCTTTCCTTGTAATAAACTGTAACCATGAGTATAACAGCTTTCAGTGAGTTCTGTGAGTCCTTTTAGTTAATTATCAAAACTGAGGGTGGTTTTGCCCCCCTCCCCCCGAACTTGCAGTTAGTGCCAGAAGTGAGGGTAGTCTTGTGTGGACTGTGCCTTCTAACTGCACAGTTGTCCAACTCTCGCAGCCACCGTGCCTGCCCTGTGTCACCATGCAGACAGGAAGATCCAGCACACACTGCAGTTCACAGCCTAAGTTCTGAATGACCCCCTTTGGTTGATTCTGTATACCGATACCAGCTCTGTGCAGCCTTCCGACTTCTGCTTGTTCTCCCTTGCTCTTTCTACTTGACCTTGAACCATTTACCATCTATAATATTAATTCTTCTTGAACTGAATTTCTTTGTACTGGTGACTCAGCCACCAATAAACACAGTCCTCAAACCTATTGCTATCCTTTGTGTTTAGGAGAGACCTCCAACAGGAACTCAAGGTCCAGGTACTTTACCTGAGAAATGAGAAGAGAATTAGATAAGTAATGATTCCACATGAGAAATAAGAAGTGTAACTGGGGCCTCTCTAGGTAAGACCTTAAAGAGAATTCCTCCCTAGTGAGATACTTTCCTTCCTCCCTCCCTCCCTTCCTCCCTTCCTTCCTTCCTTCCATTACATCAAAGACAATGACTGACATGTACTGGGAGCTCAGTAAATATCTGCAATATTTGTTCAATGAATGGATGCACTAACCTATACTGAGCACCTACCATACTGTATCATTGCGCTAGGCGCTGGGGACACAGTGATGGATAATAAAGACACATTCCAAGTCTGATATCCTCATTCTACCAGTCAGCCCACTGAACCAAGGGGTATCTGAACGAAACACAAAGGATAATAAGAATAATCTCTTGTAGACACTGATTCTGTTATGGCTCAACTTTTCCTTCCAACAACTGTGGCATGATGGTCTGGATTTGGGCATGCCGGGATATCACAAAAATTATGGCAACTCCAGCCAGAGTTAGACATCGTAGCATGTGCCCATGGCTTATGAGTCAAGCACAGTGCCGGTTTAGGCATGCCTTAGGGAGACAGGATTTTTACAAAGGCTTTTCAAGCAAATGTCCCCTCCCCCTCTCTCAATCCCACCCTCTTTCCCCCATGTCACCATGCACATGACAAGGCGAGTGGGAGACAAAGGGAGCATTATCAAGAAAAACACGACCAATTAGTGTATAACTTCCACATTATGGCTGGAGATGTTCTAGCCTATTGATTTCTTATTCTCTTTTTCTCAGGGGCTTTATCTCCTTTGTTGTTTCAAATGAGCCATAGCCAGATTATCTGGAACCCCAGGCCACGCCTCAAAATCTGAAGTCCTTGGAGGTCACTTATGAGATAGGCAAAGTTTACCTATCAAAGAGAGGGAAGTGTGCAATCCTCCTCACCTTTTCCAGCCTGGCACTTGCTAGCAGCACCAGACTGACCCTACAGATCCTGCCTGGAGACCTTAATGGAGGTGTTGTAACAAAATTAACTTAGCAGCAAAGAGCAAAAGGAAAGGCATCGTGCTGTTATCTGGCATTGGAAGCTGTTCTGCCTTAAGATAATGGGTATGGAAAGAAACAAGTTTGCATGAGTCCTTAGATAACCTTACAGTCAGCATCAGGCTTCAT
>CM052448.1:6659563-6690601 GCA_028533085.1 Varecia variegata | reverse complement strand
CTCCATGAATGCCTCAGGAGATGCATGGTCTCATCGTGGTCACCATAATAATAATATGAAGATTTAGTGTTTATCGATCACTTACTGTGAGCTGGAAACTTTGTGCTCCCTTCTCTAATTCTCACAACAAACCCCTGAGATCTATTGCATTAGTCCCATTTTGCAGATGAGAACACCCGAGCTCAGAAGTTATGTGAGTTGACCAATGTCACACAGCTGGTAACTCTCAGGACCAGGCATGGCACTCGGGAATGTCTAATTTCTCCATAGTCCATGAGTTTTGTAGTAGTTTGTGTTTTTAAGGCCAACCACAGAGTCTGCCACATGGTGAAGGTTCAAATAGACTTGTCTGATGCTTAAAAGAAGGTAGCAGAGCTTATCAGGAGGTTGTCTTAGAACAAGGGAACTCATCAGGACTCATGCATCTAATTCTAAGGCCACGCAAGGTTAGCAAGGTCCATAGTATGGATATAAACCACCTTCCTTCTCTCTGGTGTCACTTGTACTAGGTCAACTGCAGCTGGTCTGATTTGTAATGATGCAGAACACCATGATTAGGTCTTGAGGTAAATCCTACTCTACATTCAGAGAAGCTGGACTTGCCTTCCACAATTATCACCTTCTCCCAGCCAGCTGCTCCGTATGGCGTGAGCACACCATTCTTGTCCTTCATTGCTCCTTGTTAAAACCACTTTCAGCTTTCTGCTGGTGTCTTTTGCTCTCTCAGGCAGTAATCCATTTCTCAACTTGTCATTTATCCAATAGATGACAGAGCAACAAGGCAGGCAGCTTTGATTTGTCCAAAGGTGTTTGGCAAATGAAAGAGGTGCTCTTGCTGAGGTGGCAATAATGTTAATGGAAACTTGAGACTGAAGTTATGACAGGTCTCTCAACCAGGGCACACTCTTGGGCAGTTCTCAGTGTCCTGAAAGGCACTCTCCTGGCAGCTGAGCCCAAGAGAGCTAACTTTTCAGGTTTAGTGACTCTCTAAAGATCTGTAGATTCATTTTGTTAAGAAGGTATTCACCAATTCAACAAAGAATTGTTGAGTACCTAGTATGTTCCAGACCTATCAATTTATTCATGTCTCCAACAAAAAATTATTGATCACTTACTATGTGGCTTGCCTTGGACTAGACATGGGTGATGTATAAATTAATAACACATGATCCTAGTCCCCTATAAAACATGAAATTTATCATTTATCATTCATCTAAGAAATATTTATAAGGTTCATACTCTGTGCCTGACACCATGCTAAGCGCTTTATATTCATTATCTTATTTAATTCTCACAATATTGCCATGGCAGATTATATTTTCCTGTTCCACATGCCCTATAGAATTTTGCTATCCCTATCAGGAGGTGAAGTCTGTGTCTCTTCTTCTTAAACCTTGGTGGCTTTTGTGACTGTCTTAGAGCAATAAAATATGGTGAACCACGTGACACCATGTGACTCCCAAGACTGTGTCATACTGGTCAATACAGCTCTGCCTGCCTCTCTCTTTTGCAACAGTCACTCTTGAACACAACCATCATGCTGTGAGGAAGCCCAGGACACACGGAGATGCCTATGTGGAGGGAGACCAAGGTCCCCAGCCCTTAGTTCAAGTTGAACTCCCAGCCAACGTCCAGCACCAACTTGGCAACCATGAGGGAGCCATCTTGGAAACAGACCTTCAGCCCCCAAATGAGTAGCCACAGCTGACTCCTAGCGGAGCAGAGAGGAGCCTTCCCACCTGAGCCCTGCCCCACCTGCAGATGCACAAGCAAAACAAATGTTTAGGTGTTAAGCCTCTGTTTTAGCATGGTTTGTTATGCAGCAATTGATAACTAGAACAAATGCTGAGATTAATGTTAATATAATCCTCATTTTACAGATGAGAAATAAGGACCTTAGCAAAGTGAAATAAACTAAGGCCACACAGCTATAAGCTGTGGTTATAAGTAGAGCCCTAATTGGAACCAGGGTCTGAATCTAGTTTTCAAATTCTTAGTTGCATTGCTGTACTTGTTCCTGATTCCAAAAGGAAGCAGTCAATCATTGCCATTTATATAGTGAGCAGGTACCATGTACCAGGTGTGTGTTAGGTAAGGGTGACCAAAAAAATAAGAATTTGACATTGCCCTCAAGGAGCCCAAGGTCTAGTGATAGAAATGTATCAACTGCAATTGTAATGTGATGGTGCTGTCATACTAGCAAGCATGTATTAAGCACTTTCTGCATGGCACTGGGGTAAGTGCTTTATATGCATTAACTAATTTAATCCTAGGAAATAGTTACTATTATTCCTCTTTTAACAGATGTGGAAACTGAAGCACAGAGAAATGAAATAACTTGCTGAAAGTCACAGGGTCAGTTAGGAACAGAACCAGGATTTGAACCCAGGCAGTTGGTTTCTAGAGATGTATTAGTTATCTATTGCTGCATGACAATGACCCACAATTTAGTGACTTAAAACTGTAATTTATTATCCTTACAATTTCTGTGAGTCAGAAATTCTGGAGTGCCTTATCTGGGCATTCTTAGCTCAGGTATACTCAAGTTGTTGGCTGGGAAAACAGTCATCTAAAGGCTTGACTGGAGTTACAAGATCCTCTTGTAAGATGGCTGACTCACATGGTGCCGCTGGTGGCTGGAGTCCCCATTACTCTCCATGGAAACCTCTCCTCAGGCTGCTTGAGCGCCCTCACAACATGGCGGCTGGCCTCCCCCAGAGTGGGTGATCCAAGAAGGAGCAAGTGGGGGCAGAAATATTAATATTTTTTATGACCTAGTCTCAAAAGCCACACTCACAAATTCTGCCACATTATATTTATTAAAAGCAAGTCACTAAATTTGGTCCACATTCAAGGAATAGGGAATTTGACTCTACATTCTGAAGGGAAGAGTGTCAAAGAATTTGTGGGCATGGTTTTAAACTACCACAAGAGTTAAGAACAGGAGGCCACATAAATGCAGAAGAACAAGTGCCCAACTCCATTCAAGCAAGTTTAACTCTTGATTTGAGTCTTTATAAAATTACATAGAATTAAACTGCTTGTTTAATCCTATTAGGCTTGGAGAAGGAAGGAAAAGTAATTCAGAAAAGAGAGTCAGCAAGTATAAAGGTAAAAAAAAAAAAAAGTGTAGGGACCGGAAAGTCACTCAATGTGGGGGCATGAAGGAAGCAAGAATGAGAAATGAGGTTGAAAATGTAGGTGAGGACCAGATTTTGGAGAGTGTTATGTCATGACAGTGCACTTAGTTTCATCCTGTTGCCATGGGACCCACAAAGTATCAGCATAGTCAAAACTGCAGCAGTGCAGAAAGTTCACTATAGCTTTTGTGTAAAGAAGGATTGGGAAGAATGGGCATGGAGCTGGGTGACCAGTTGGGAAGCTGTAGTTCAGTACTGAGGAAACAGAGGATGGGAAGTAACATTTTGGGTGTGGGGACGGGGAGGACCCTGTGAGCAGGAGAAGAAGATGTGGGGTCGGAATCAATAGTACTTGGAGAATAGACTCCTTAAAAGTCGTGGAACAGAGAGAGGAGTCTGGGAAGATTTCTGGACTTGTTCTGGCTGGAGAGCTTCACCTGCTTTCTGAGGAGTTGCCAGTTAACTCTTTTACCTTCTGCATTTGCACAAATTAATGTCCACTATGTTGAAGGTGACGTTCCTGATCTTGGCTTGGTGCTCTGGGTAGCCAACGTCAAGAAGAAGGAAAAACAAGATTTGCAAATCATATGTGTGTACAGGGCAGGGAGTCCTGTTTCCTTGAAGAAAGAGCTTCCGTAGCAGATTCCTCATTTAACCGGTTATAGTTGGCAGCATCCTCATGGTTGTGGCTGGGACAGGACTGCTGGCCGCTGAGAAAATATCGAGCAACTAATCAGCTGGCAAAGAATCGATTCCTGTGTCACATTCGTCCCCTTAGGCCACAAGTCTACAAAATTGCTAAGTGGCAGAGGCTTCTGAATCCTTGCCTGTGGCTCCCTGGAATTGCAGAAGCTTGTTAGTATTGACTTTCATCTAATTACTTCACTATTTAGTTGGCAGCGTTTTCCTTTTTTTAATTTTTTTCCCCTAGTTATCTTATGCCCAAAGGGAACGCTAATTAATAGAAAGGTCCAGGCTCTCTCAGATTCAAAGTACGTAGTCCTTTCTCCTCATCCTGCTACCTGTGTAATACACAGCAGGTTCGTCACTTAAACTTTCCATGTCTCAGTTACCTTAGCTTCAAAATGTGCATCACCCTATTAACTCCATTACTTCCTTCATAGAGTAGTTGTGAGGATTAGTGGAATGAATGGGACTGCAAACTAGTACAACCTCTGTGGAAAGGAGTATGGAGATTCCTCAAAGAACTAAAAGTAGACCTACCCTTTGATCCAGCAATCCCACTACTGGGTATTTACCCAAAGAAAAAGAAGTCATTTTATCGAAAGATACCTGCACTCGAGTGTTCATTGCAGCACAATTCACAATTGCAACGATGTGGAATTAACCCAAGTGCTCATCAATTCATGAATGAATTAACAAAATGTGGTATATGTATGCTACGGAATAGCACTCCGCCATGAGGAAGGATGAATTAGGGCCTTTTGCAACAATCTGAATGGAACTAGAGACCATTATCCTAAGTGAAGTATCTGAAGAATGGAAAAAAACACCACATGTACTCACTGTTAAATTGGAACTAACCGAACACACATGTGCACAGAGGGAAGTAAAACTCAGTGGAAATCAAGCAAGGAGGAGGGGGGAGGAGTGGATGGGCAAAAACCTACCTAACAAGTACAATGAACACTATCTGGGTAATGGGCACACTTATAACCCTGACTCAAGTATAACAAAATTGATACATGTAACCAAAAACATTTGTACCCCTGTACTATTTTGAAATAATAATATAAAAAATGAGATCTCATGGCAAACCACAGCAGTCACTATAGGCACTAAATTGTGTTTTAGCCTCTGTGATAAATGCCTTACACATCGTTTCTCATGTACTCCTCACCAGAACACATTGCATCATGGAGGCATCATTCTTCCCATTTACAGATGGGAAAATTAACTCTATATGGATTAGGATATTTTTGGAGACAAATGACAATGTGACCAGTTACAGAAAGGAGGACTGTAATTTTCGTATTTCCTATTTTTTAAAAAAATACGTTTGTGCTTATATAAACATCTATCATGCAAATATCTTTGTTTTCCCCCTCTCTTATTCCTTTATTATGTCATATATGATATATTGACTTTATATTAGCATTTAAGTACTGTTAATTTTACATCATAGTATTTAAGCTACAGGCTTTCAGGAGAGGAGTAAACATCACTCGAGAACTCTACCTCCTCTTCTGGGGACAGGATTAGTACGGTTTTAGTTGTACACAGGATAGTTTATCATGCTAGGTGGGATTATGACCTTGTTATTGTCCTTATTTGGATATTAAGTATAGGTTAAGGAGATGTGTATGTGTGCCAAGCTGACAAGGGGTGGACTGGGGATCATTAATTTTAGGTGTCATCTGGACTTGATTGAGGGATGCCTAGATGGCTGGTGAAGCATTGTTTCTGGGTGTGTCTGTGAGGGTGTTTTCAGGTGAGACTGACATGTGAGTCACTGGACTAAGAGAGAAAGACTTGCCCTCCATGGGGCAGGCACCATCCAATCAGCTGGGGGCTTGGCTGGGACAAACAGGCAGAAATAACACACTCTCTCTCTTTTTCTTCCTCTTCCTGAGTGAGGCACCTTTCTCGTCCTGCCCTTAGACATCAGACTCTAGGTTCTTTGGCTTTTGGATTCTGGGACTCACGCTAGTGACCCCCTGGGGGCTCCAGGACCTTCAGCTTCAGACTGGGGGCTGCACCATCAGCTTCCCCAGCTCTGAGGATTCCAGGCTTGGACTGAGCCACACCACCAGCTTCCCTGATTCTCCACCTGGCAGACGGCCTATCGTGGGACTTCTCTGCCTCTGTGATCCTGTGAGTCAATTCCTCCAATAAATCCCCTTTCATAAGTCCTATTGGTTCTGCCTCCCTGGAGAACCTTGACCCTCACAGTTTGCCAATCCATGATTTGGGGAACGGATCTCTACTGCTGTGCTCCAGAGGTTGCCTGCGGATGGAGCCACAGGGCAGCAAGATGTTGAGCTTGTCTCATTCCACGTCTTCTTCTACTCCCGCGTGGAATCTCGGCACATCAGCCCTGTCGCTTGCTTTCTCTCACATGCACGTGACAGCAGGTTCATTTGCCTTCACTAGAAGAATCCTGTGATTAAAAAGTGAAAACAGTTCAGTAAGGAAGACTCGTGACACAAATTGGGCATGCGAATGCTCCTGAAATTCACCCCATTGTACATATCGCTCTTCTTGATGGTGTTTTATCTCTCTTAAAAAGAACTGAGAAACTTAATGGCAGCGAACATCACAGCAAAAGGCATCTCAGCCTCGCCATTAGGCTGAGAGGGTTTTATTCTCCTTGTTCCTCTGTCAGATTTTAAATGGATGTGGTTTTATTTCGCTTCTCATCTAATATTGGAACATATCAATCTACGGCAAGATCTCCTTTTAAAAAGATGTTCTTATATTTCAAGAGGCCTTTCAAAGGAGGAAAAATAGCTCCACTCCAGAGAAAGCTCATGGCTTGAAACCAAGTGTATTTATCTCCAGTGATTCAACAAATATTTACTGAGTTCTGGGTCCACAGTCTTGGTGCCTCCAGGGGAGGAGACGTGACTTGCTCAGAGTCACACAGCCAAGTTAGAGTCAGGAAACCTATGCTTTTTCTTTCTTCTCTTGGATCTTGGGTATTTATCATCCCTTGGGGTGAGGCACAGACTCTGGTTGGAATAAGAATTCCTGTCCGATGCTCTGCTAAGACGTAGCACCTTAGAGAATAAAGATGCCATCTCTTCCCATTCTCGTTTATTATTTTTTAATTTCAGAATATTATGGGCATACAACTGTTTAGGTTACATATAGTGCCTTTGCCCTGCCCAAGTCAGAGCTACAAGCGTGTCCATCCCCCAGACAGTGTGCACTGCACCCAGTAGGTGTGAATATACCCATCACCTCCTCCCCCCCACCTGCCCGTCACCCGATGAATGTCACTACCATATGTGCACATGAGTGTTGATCAGCTGATACCAGTTTGATGGTGAGTACATGTGGTGCTTGTTTTTCCATTCTTGTGATACCTCACTTAGTAGAGTGGGCTCCAGCTCCATCCAGGATAATATAAAAGGTGTTAGTTTACCACTGTTTTTTTTGTAGATGATTAGTACTCCACGGTTCGCCCATTTCTCTTGGAAGAAAGTCACTCACTAGACCATGACTGCACAACTCCACATGGCCCAAGCCTCCCTAACCTCTGTGGCTTACTCTCTCAGTTGATTTCTCTGCAGTCGCAGGTACCCTCTTTCAGGTTGTTTTTACCTACCATCCCAGGGCTGATGTATTTACAAATTCGCCACATGCAGTCACCATTCCCCTCACTATCGGCCACTCTTTGCCCACCTAACCCTCCCTCATTCTTTAGGTTTCAGTTTCAATGTCACATCCTCAACCCATCCACCCCCACCACTGTCACTGACTTCTCAGTCTAGGAGGAAAAACTCCCATAGCTTCTTCACTATTTATTCATCACACTGATTCCCATTTGTAATTATTCACTTAACCAGAGTCTCTCCCATTTCTCTGTGAACCTCGTGAAGGTGACAACTTACTGGTCATTCTGTTCACCGCCCTGTAGTCAGTGCCCAGCTTTCTGCCAGACGCACTGTGCTCAGTATTCACATGTTGACTTTTTGGCCAGTGTGGTCTTCAGGCTCTGGGGTGGGGAAGGAGAAGCAGATGCCTTCCTTATACAGGAAAGTAAAATGGGTGGGAATTTGTCTTTCTACCCTCTTTTATGATGTGCTCTTCTAAAGCCTTATTTACGCCACTGAGTTTTGCAGCTGGCATCAAATAAAGTAGGTTGTTTGATACCTTCACTTTATTCAGAGGCTTATTCCTGAACACCTTCTCCTAGACCCTCCTTACGCTCCAGACCAGCTTCTGACCTCTTTATAGTCTCCATCTAGCTAATTTCTCCAACATATAGACTTGGCTTGAGATAGTTTTGCTTTTTCCCACCCCTAAATCATGACTGAAGCCCTAGCCTTCTTGGCTAAAGGTGTGTTTTGTTCAGTTTCCAAGACTATACTCTGCTTCCAAAGAAATGCGGCTCCAAGGATACTCCAGCCTAACTCATATCCACTTGGTTTTGCAAGCTCTGTGCTGTTCCCCCACCTCCCCAGAGTTCTACACATGCATTTTCTACTACCTGGAGTGCACCCCTTCCTACCCCATTCACTTGGTTAACTCATATTCATACTTCAGGCCCCAGCTCAAATAGGAAGACTTCCCTGACTATCAAGGCTGGGTCAGGCCTCTTGCTATAATATTTGTTAACACCATATTTTAAAAAATATTTGGAGCAGTTTATAAGGTTGTATTTGTGAAATTGTTCTCATTAATGTCTATCTATTCTAGATGGTAAATTCCACAAAGGCAGAAAACATGTCTGTTTTATTCGTTGTTCAATGTCTGGCACAGAGTAGTGGTTGAAATACTGGTTGAATGAAGGAAGGAAAGAGTTACTCAAACTGAGGACAACCTCCCTGAACCTCTGCTTCCCTTTGTACTCTAAGGAAATGGGCTGAAGAGCTGAAGAGCGTGGTGTATCTCTGTTACAACTTTCGCTAAATGTCTTTTACAGGATGGAAGGAAAATATGTCGCACATCTACTCTCAGTAACAACCATGCGAACTTGATCAAGCTCTTCACTTGCTCTGTTTCTCAGTTTCTACCTTTCTAAAATAATTGTTAGAATAACTGCCTTGAAGAGTTCATTCATTCATTCAATAGAGAGTCTTTCTCAAAATAAGATCCTAGGACCAAGTGCATGAAAAGCCCAGAGCCCCTTATTAATGATGCAGATGCTCAGCTTTTGTTTGAAGGTTATAGATCTAAAATATCTTGATGTGCAACTCATCAATCTGCATGGTAACAAGCATCGGTGATGATTGATTCTTATGCACTCTTTAGTGGAAAGGGTGCATAAGAATCACCCTTTTAGGGTTTAGCTGGGCGTCATGAGTTGTTGTGATGAGTGAGCCTGGCACATGGTCAGTGCTACACATCGGTCTATCAGTCTTTCAACTTCCTTATCTGTATATCTACCCTACCATCTATCTACCTCTAACTTTTAAAATATAATGCTTTCATCTCTTCCTCTAATCCCACCCTATTTTTCTCTTTTATTTGCTTTTCTCATCTTATCCTAAATATCTTTCTCTACTCAAAACTAATAGGAGGCCCACCCATGCACCAAGTAATGAGAGAACTCTAGGAAGTGAAACCATAGACCTGATGCTCGAAGAGGTCCTATCAGAGAGAGGAGACCTGGAATTCTGCAAATATAGAGAGAGATGCAGGCACACCTGAGCCTTTGGGCCTCAACCTGTGCAAACAGCCTCTCATCCTGCCTTCTATGCCGTGAAGCCCAATTCCATGCTCATCCAAATGACTCTGGCTCTTGTTCTCAAGCCTGCTCCCACCCATGCTGCTTTGCCACTTGGAGACAGACACAGTCACCCATTCACCATATCCCACCTGCGCATACAGAACATCTTCCTCCTCGGGGTAATCACAGGGTAAGATTAATTATGTTCATCAGCCTCTATAGGCTGACACAATTAACCAGAGCATGCAATAGTTCCAGAAATCTATATAGGAGGTGCCTACCTGCTGGGTTTAATTTCACCATTCAGCACAGTAATTAAGGGGAGGGGGAGAGATTTCTCTGTTCAACTAAAGAGCATATGATACCGTCCTCCAGTGAAAGTTGTATGAAGTTTTCCGGGAGATGTTTGGCCACTTAATATTCCCTCTTGGGACTAGCCACTGGACATCTCCTTCCTGGGCCAATTCTTTCTTCTGGGTGCAAAAAATATGACATGCTCATAATCTGATACATTTTTAAATCCTTTTCTTTCCCCTACCTACTCTTCTACACCTTTGAAAAATTTCAATATTTTTATTTATTCAAAAATAAGAAAAGTTATAAAAACTTTAGATCAGGCATCCCTACCAAGTGTTTTGCAGAGTGCTAATTCTGAAAGCTGACTTGGGGAATAAAAGTTTAAAATCCGAAGTAGGGAAGCTCTAATTTATATATTCCCCTTTCGAGGAGTCAAAATGAAGTCAAATCAAAAACTTTGAAAATTCTGTAACAAAGAAAACATGTTAACCAAATACAGCTAACCCAATATTTTCTGGATTTATTTTACCATGTATCCTAGCTTTTTTGCCCCCCAAAGGAGACCCCATGACAAGGATTTGGGCACAGTTCATTTATTGAGAGAAGACTTCAGGAAACAGAAGTGAGGAAGTGGGAAAAGTGAAGCAGGCTAGGGAGAAAGCCAACCAAAGTGTGTTAATGAACTAATTACTACTTTGGACAATTAGGGTTCAGTCTTGCTGGGGACCCTTTAAAGATCCATATAGAAAGCACCACAGAATTGTCCTGCTGAGGGATAGAAAGGCTGCGGCATCATTTATTCACTGACTCACATCCCTTATTGTTTGTTTTTTTGTGTCTGATTTCTGAGTTGGTCAGCTGATGGTGAGAAGACAGGACACACCCTTAATTAATATGGGACACTGACAATGAAGTGTGGAGCTGTCCTCCGCAGCAGTGCTGAAATCTGGAGGACCGAGGGGATGTGGTGTGGTCACCACAAGATCACAAGCTCTTTTTCTATATGCCATATAACCTTTTAAAAATGTTTTAGAATGCTAAGTTACTAACATCCAGAAAACTTGCATTCCATGCACATAATTTAAGAAATACTGCTCTGTTTGAAATTATCAGTGCTTTTCTATATCTGGCTCTCCCCTTTTCTCTTCCTGGGAACATCAAAGACTACACTCCCAGCCCCAGGGCACTAGGCATTGACTAATTAATTAAGAGTACATTAAGAGTAGAAGGGTATGTGTCCCTTCCAAACTGAGGCAGGAGAGGTCTCCATACAACTCTCCATCTTTTGCTTCCCCTGCGGTGACAAACTCTGACATATATCAACTGAGTTGGCTACAAGAAGTTAGCAGACTAGATCCCTGAGTGAACTTGGAAGAGACTGTCCCAGTGATCTGCCTGACCTGCAGCAGACTTTGAGTAAAAAAAAAAAACAAAAGACAGCTTTAATGTGTCAATCCATTGGAATTTAGGGCTTTGTTTTTACTGCAACAAAACCTAGCCAACCCTGAGTAACACAAAAGCCTTAGAGAATACAGCCATAGGTAAGCAAAAGTCATTGTAATCTGACTATTCCTTACACAGAATATCTGATATGGGTCAGCTGGTGTTATAGCAAAAACATAAGTAGGGGACAAAGAAAGACAGAACTATTGTCTGTGCTTCTTAGTGCACTCACAGAGAATCACAAGGACAAGGGAAGAAAGGGTCAGGTGAGTGATCCAGGCATTGCATGGAAATGTCCTATTTCTGAAGAATGAGATTTAAGAGGAGGGTGTTCAACGTTATGGGAGCCGATATGAATCAAACTCTTCCTGAATAGGAAAAAGGATCTGAGTGCTGTGCTTCCATGACCTTGCTCCTGACTCTTTGAGAGGGCTCATTCATCTATAAACCATGCACTACAGATGTGAATAATTGAAGCAATGTCTCTCACTCTTGCTTCTTCCAATTTGCTTTCTTCACATTTTCCTATCTAAACTAGCTCAGAAATGTTAGCTCTGTAATCCTTGCTCAAATATTTTTCCGCCCCATTCCCTCCTTTGGAGAATTCAATTACACATATATTTGACTGTTTGAATTTATCCCACAGCTCACTGATGTTCTGCTAATACTTTTAATTTCTCTTTTATTTTGTTTTTGATAGTTTTTCTTGCTCTGTCTTCAAGTCTGATAATCTTTTCTTCTGCCAGGTCTTGTAAATCCCATCTAATGTTTTTTTAATCCCATACATTGTAGTTTTTATCTCAAGAATGTCGATGTCTTTTTTTTATTTCTCATATATCTATTTAGATTTTTTTGATATTTTGAATGTAGTTGTTACAACTCTTTTAATATCCTTGTATGCTGATTCTAACATCTGAGTCGGTGTGGGTCAGTTTTGATCGTTTAATTATTCTTCTCACTGTGGGTCGTATTTTCCTACTTTTTTACATGCCTGTTCATTTTTGACTGGATGCCAGACATTGTGAATTATGCCTTCTTGGGCACTGAATATCTTTGTATCCCTATAAATAATCTTTAGCTTTGGGGCACAGTTAAATTACTTGGAAAAGTTTTATCATATCCATTCTTGCTTTTAATATTTGTTAGGCAGGACCAAAACAGTGCTCAGTCTTGGGATAACTATTCCTCATTACAGAGGCAAGATCCTTCTGTGTACTCATTTCTAATCCCTCAAAAAGCAGAGGTTTTCTAATCTGGCTGATGGGTACAGACATTATTCCTAGCCCTGTGTGAACACCAGGCACTGTTAACTCTAATCCTTTTAGGTGGTTCTTTTGCTCACATCAGATAGTTTCTCACATGCATATGCTCATCAGTATTCAACTCAATATCCAAAGCGTATCTTCTTTAAATCTCCAGAGTTTTATTTTTGTGCAGCTCTCTCCTCTCTCATGCTTTCCCTGTGAATCCAAGCTGCTTTGGTCTCTGAGTTCTGTTCCTCAACTCAGAGCATCTACCCTGGGTTCCCCTTCCTGATACAGTATCTTGGAAACTCTCTCAAGGCAGTAAGGTATGGCAATTACAGGGTTCACATTATTTGTTTCCCATCTCTCAGATATCACTATCTCTTCTTAGCTCATGTTGAATATCTTTAAAATTATTATTTCATATGTCTTGTACTGTTTACTTTCTTCTTTCTTTTCTTTTTTTTTCCCCTCCCTTTGGTTGTTTTAGGTGGGAAAGTAAATCTGGTCCCTGTTAATCCATGTTGGCTGGAAGCAGAACCATACTGATTTTAATTATTACCGAAGTCCCCCTTGGAATTCGTGGTTTAACGTGCCTTCTTAGGTTTGATCCATTGACTTGAGTAATTGATTTTTACTTATCTTGACCTTTTCCAGAGTCCCTGAAATCCCCACCCTTCCTCAATTTCTTTTGTCACATCCACCCTCTTTATTAAGCTGTCAACTATCTGATGCAGCTTTTCGTTAGAAGGCACTGCCAACTGTGTACTTGATAGCTAGTCTCCCCTTGTTTATTAATTAATGGAACTCTGATATTGCTCGGGGAAACCTTTTTTCTCAGCTAAGTCTTACCTCTTTAGACTTCCTTTTACCTAGCAGTAGCCACAGGAAAGTTGGAAAATTGTTTTTGCTATTTTTTTTTTTTAAATAACACAGCTACTTGCATCTGATGTTTTTCCTATTTGTAACTTGGGCAATGCCTGGAGACTTGGCAACCATCTTGCAGCCAAAAGCACATATATGACATGCACTGTGCGTTTCCAGGTAGTGCTACTCATATACAGTAAAATGTGAATGGTGCCCCCTGATGTTTTGCAATGAGCAATATATGTAACCATACTCTGAAGCCCTACAAAGAAAAATGAAGACAGGAAGACAGAAGGATCCTGGGCATGAGCACTGAACTGTCTGTATCCTGACTTCTTGCTGTGTGAGGAAAAAAAAATACCCCTTGCCTGTTTAAATCACCTCTTTTTCTTGGTTTCTCTTCCTTGCAGCTAAGCCTACTTTACTCCTCCTCTCCCTTCCTCCACAGGTAACCTAGTATCAATGTGTTCTATTACCCAAAACATAGAAAACAGAAACAAGTCAGTTCTGCTTGGGGGACCTCTCCCCACAACTCCAAATCAAATGGGTTTGGTAGAACTGATGTAGAAATAGAAACTTAGAGGTGGGGATTTTTTTGTTTAAAGCAAAGTAGTAAATGATTAAAACGACTACATTCATTGCATGTTATTCATACCTCAGACACTGCACTAAGTGCTTTCCATAAACTATCTCATTGAATCTTCAAACCTACACTAAGATACAGGGATTTATATATTTGTTCAGCAAATATTTATGGATTATTAGAACTGTTCTAGGTACTGTGGACATAACCATGAGTTATATAAGGAACTTTCTGTCCATGGAGTTACATTCTAACAAGGGAGATAGGCAACATCAAATAAATAAATAAAGAATGCAAGGCTATGGACGAATCTCTGAAGATTATTAAATCACCTGATGTGATAAAGATATTAGTTATTTTAAATCAGGTCGCTGGGGAAGGCCGCTCTGAGGAGGTGCCATTTAAGGAGAAATCTGAATGACAAGAATAAGGCAACCACGTGAAAATCAGGGTATCTCAGGTGGAGGTTACAGCTAATGCAAGTGTCTTGAGTTGAGAACAGCATGGTGGGTTGAAGGAATAGCCAAAAATGTCCAGGGTATTTGGAGAGTGAAGATGAAAGGAGATGAGGCCATCGGTACTAGTAGGAGCACAGACATGAAGATAAACCAAGGCTAGGAGGATTTTAAGCAAGGGAGTGCTATGATTTGTTTTATATTTTACAAAATCAGTCTGGCTGCTCTTTAGTGAATAGATTATAGGAGAAGGGGAAAGAATAAAAGCAAGGAAATGAATTAGGAAGCTTCACAGCCACCCGGAAGATGAAAGGACTCAGCTCAGATATGGTGATTGAAAAGATGAAGGGATGGGGATGAATCTGGACTGTGTTTTGGAGGTGGCATTTTCAGAGCTTATTCAGAGATTGGCTACGGGCTATGAGAGGAAGGAACCAAAGATTACTCTTAAGGTTTTATCACCCTCATTTCATATATATGAAGAAACTCATATATATGAGGAGAGATTATATATGCTAGCCCATGACATTCATTTCACTTGTATTTATTTATTCATTCAACAAATATGTATCAGGTACAGCAGAAATAGTAGTGATCAAGATAGTCATGTTCCCTCATGGAATTTACAGTGTAGAGAAGGAAAAAGGGTGTGAATAATTACATACCCATGCCCAGACATAGTGAGGATATTTTCTGCATTATTAAAGTGCTTGAAAGAATCTGAAATTCAGACTCAGTCATCATGAGCCAAAGTTCATGCTATACCTTATTTTATATTTGATTGAATTTCCTGGGGTTTGAAAGGAGACACCCAGGGGTCAGGACTGTATAGACCCTCCCTCCCATCTCACTTCACGCACATTGTTCTTTGCTTGGGTTTTGTCACTCAGCCACAGGCACCTCCGGACTTTTTTTCTTTTAATCTTTCTCCTCACAGGGTCCACTGGTGACCACCACAGGAGTCTTGGCAAACACTTACTGAATGCCTACTATGTGTAGATCTTCCTGTCTCCAAGGAGCCCACAGTCTAGTTGGAAAACAGAATCATAAACAATTGTTTCAATGCAAGCGTAATTAGTGTCATGATGAAGATAAACACAGGGTGCCTTGGGGTCGCACGTGAGCGTACCTTGCTCAGATTGGGAAAGAGTTATTAGGAAAGCTCTCTCGGAGGAAGTGACAGAGAAAAAGGAAAAGGAGGTGGATTTTACCATGCAAAAGGAAAGAAAAAGAACTCTAAGGCAGACGGAGCAGTGCAAGTAAAATCACAGAGGCTTGAAATAACATGGCGGGTCCAGAGGACTCAGATGTGCTTGGAACATAAAGTGAAAGAGGGGGTGGGAGGAGGTGAGCCTGGAGCACGGGGTCCCAGCCTGGCCCCCAGTGCAAGTCATCACAAAGCCTCTTTGTCCCCCTACATTTTTCCTCCCTCTTTCCCTCTCTCTTTTCCTTTTTCAAAAAAAAAAAAAAGACTTCACAGTGCAGACTGCAATCTGCATTTAAAAGACTAAACTTTGTTGGTTTTCTCTCCATCTTATTTTCTGGGGACCTGCTATATTCTGATGGCGGATCCTCTTTTGTTTGGGGGACATATTAGCATTTTCATCTGAAATTCTTTCTTTCCTTCTTGCATCCGGTTGTTTCTTTAACCATAAAAGGAACCTGCCTGGGGGAACATATCAGGATCTTGACAGAATCTACCCTGTGTGTATATTTTAAAACACATGAAAGAGATCCTGAGTCACTAAGGGGTATTCTCCTGTGCCAGGGGCTGTCACCAAAGTTCACCTCTCACTGCTGAGACTTTGGGGGTTTCTTTACAGAGTTAGAGAGTGTCATGTTTAGGGAACTCTGCTGGGGTAGGCCCTTGAAAGTTTTTGCCTTGTAGGGAAAAATATATTTAATTCTTCTGAAAGCTCTCATTATCCCTCTAAATCTCCAAGAAATACAAGCAAACACATACATATGTGTACACACGCACTCCCAGGTTTATTTATTTACTTATTTATCTAGATACAGGGTCTTACTCTGTCACCCAGGTGGAGTGCAGTGGCATCAGCCTAGCTCACTGCAACCACAAACTCCTGAGCTCAAGCGATCCTCCCACCTCAGCCTCCCAAGTAGCTGGGACTACAGGCACGTGCCATGAGGCCTGGCTAATTTTTTAGTTTTTGTAGAAAAGAGGTCTTGCTATGTTGTTCAGGCTGATCTCAAACTGGTCTCAAGTGATCCTCCCGCCTTGGCCTTCCAAAGTGCTGGGATTACAGGTGTGAGCCACTGCGCCCGGCCTCTTTTATTTATTTTTTTAAAAAGAAATGCAAACTCTTGCAGGAATCTCTGAGAATAGTGGCCCATTTTAGGGCTCTGGCCTGCAAGGGTGCGAGCTGTGAACCTGCATGAGAGCCTGCCTGCCCCCTGATCCTACTGCAGCCGCAGTTCAGGGAGAACTCCCTACAGTCAAGTTATGTTCATGGTCTATTTTCATGTCTTTTATCCTATTTTTGAAAAAACTGCTCTGAGAATTTTAAAAACATGCCCCTGTTTTCATTCCCAAGATAACCTGTAAGAATTCATAGAATTCAACAATGGAAAACTTTTTTAAAAAGCCAGGAAAAGAATGGAAGGGAAGAAGGAGGGAGAAAGAAATGAAACAAAGAGAGAAAAAGGAGGGGAGGAAGGAAGTGAGAGAGGGAGAGAGGGAGGAAGGAAGGAAGAGAATGGAAAGGTCAGACCAAGAGAAAAGACAAAATATAAATGTACAGTCCATAATATTACATATAAGCATGAAAACTGGGTTTTTCATTTGGCTTTGAGCGGTCTGGAAACCTAAGAAAAAGCACACACTTTCGAATCAGTGTTGTCTTCACAAAACAGAAGATCACACCCTAAGAAGCACCAGGGTTTCCCTTTGGCTTGGGTCAAAAGAAATCACCCTGAATGTCTGCGTTCCGGGCCAGCCTTGGACTCCATAGCTTACCCCCTCAAAACCCTAGATTTCCTGTTCCTTCAGTTCCTGCATCTGTAAAATGCAGGCATTGGACTAGATCATTCCAGAAGGTCCATGTCAGTTTTAATAGTCTAGGATTTGATAAATAATTGACTGATGGTTTAGTTAGTGCTTCTGCCAAATGTGTCCCGAAAACCTTCACCCAGCTTTTGAAAAAGTCAGAACCTTCTAGATTTCATCTCCCTTCTTGAGTGTTTCTCAGTTTTCTAGAACCAGAACCACCTGGAGATTTGGGGAGAGAGGGGTGTTAAACGTGCAGGCTCACTGGCTGGACTTGAGTCTAATGAATCCTGACGTCCAGGGTGGTGCTAGAGGATATACATCCAACAGCTTCCCCGGGGGGTTCCGATTCTCATCCACCATCCCTGCATCCGATGTTTCCATAGGTAACACACTATATTCATTTCCTATTGCTGCTGTGACAAATGACCATAAACCACGTGGCTTAAAACAACACAAACCTGTCTTTACAGTTCTGGTTGTTTAGAAGTCCTAAATTAGTTTCATAGGGCCAACATCAAGGTGTGAGCAAGGCCCCCTGTTGGAAGAATCCAGTTCCTTGACTTTCCCAGCTTCTAGCCGTTCCTTGGCTGGTGGCCCAGCATGACTCCTACTCTGTCCTTTGTCATATCTCCTCCTCTGACCCCAACTCTAACTCTCCTGCCTTCCTCTTTTAAGGGGCCTTGTGATTGCATTGAGCCCCCTCAGATAATCCAGGAAAATCTCCCCATTTCAAGATCCTTAATCCAATCACGTCTGCAAAGACCCTTTTGCCAGGTAAGGTAACATGGTCACAGGTCTGGGTGTTGGGATGTAGACTCTTTGGGAGCCATTTTTTGGCACTTATCACCCCTTTGGTTTTGCTGAGACTCATACGAGGGCCTCAGAATTTGTTGGTGCAGCTTTTATCTTGTAAAAGCCAACAAATTGGCTCTAGGAGATGCCACTGAAACACTTGGTAAAAATAATCTATATCCCACCAGGTAATCTGCAACTGCCTGCACTGTGTGTCACTTAGAACCCTGCATTTCATTAATGCAGAGATAGTCTTCTCAGAGGATAGAATGGTGTCTGTCCAGACAAGATGGTTTGTGGGCCAGGCTGACCTGACTTAGCATCCTGCCTTGGTCACTTACTAGCTGCGTTGTGTTTGGCACATTATTGAACCTCTCTGTGCCTCAGTTTCTTCATCTTCAAAATGGGTTTTCATAGCTATTAACCTGCAGGTAAGACTAGACCCCTATGTCTGGCTCTTCTGATTCCTGGACCTGTGCTTTGCTTGGTGGCGGAGGGTGCATGGGGGTGGGGGGAGCTCTTTCTTTTTCTATAAAACAGCTTAATTTTTGTTTTGAGCCTCAATTGCAACACGCAGAGAAAACTAAATCTTGGTCTATTTAGGGTTCTTCTCTCTTTTCTCAAGGGGTTGTAGAAGTTTTGAGGCTCACGGAGTGAAGGAACACCCCTTCCTTCACTGTGTTGAAGGAGAGGATACCCTATTTTTCTGACATTTGCAGTCTGAGCCAACTCCTCCTAAGAATTGCTCTATCCCATCTGGTCAAAGCCAGGGCCATTCCAGGCCTCAATCACTCTCAGCACCTCTTGAGTATAGGCAATATTTGGTTGCTCTTTTTCAGGGCTCAGGGAACAGGGAGAGAAGGATGCTTAAGGCACTCACCACGAGATCAGCACATACCTGCTCTCTGCACCTTGCTGGTCACTCAGAACTTGAGATTCTTGGTGCATCTATCTCAGGACAATTGGCCAGGGCAACTCCCACTTCCATTTATGCTCTGCTATTCCCAGATGACAAGGGAGGGTCTTGCCATTTTTGAACTGTGCTCTGGAGCAAACCATGTCAGACTCTTGTCCCAGATGCTTTGGAAGCTTTCTTTGGTAGGCAGACAGAGATAAGAGGTTGAGAATGGTGTAAGGGAACCAAGACTAGAGCTCCTAACACCACAGTGATTCCTTTGCTAGAAACGGAGCTACATGTGTGTCCATCCCTCACACAGCGTGTTGGCAGCAGAAACTCAGAAGGCGGTAGAAGGGTTGTAGACGGGATACATCATTTATGTTTAATTGCCTTGGGAGGGTCAGAAACAAGTCTCTGTACAGTTTTGTCAAGCTAATTAGTTGGAAAAGAATGTGCTCAGCACATAAACAAAAGCCTTTTCTCTATAAGCAATTAGGAACGACCCTAATCTTACTCATTTAAACACACATCCCACCACAAAGTTGGAAAGACACCAGAGAGTTGGAAAGACACCAAAGTTGAGGCTGAACAACTAACTGCCTTTGCTAATCCTCAAACCTTTGCAATTAAAGGCTGATCTTGCTTTCTGAAAAGCTTCTCCTCTTCGCTAACCCCTGAGCATTCACTTTCAAATGTTTAGCAGTGACAGCATCAGGCTGGAGCCCCATCCATGCTGCAGAGGTACCTTTGCCATGTTCCCACTACAGCCTCCTGTTCTCCCTCCATCTCACACTCACACGCTGCCTGGAGGGTCTGTGGATCTCTGCCCTCCACCAGCCTGTAAACACTGCGAGACCAGGTGTGTGTCCACCACCATGTGCTCAGTACCTTGTACCATGCCTGGCACGTAGAAGGTGCTGAGCAAGTCACCATTGAACAAATGAATGAATGAGCGAACGAATGCCTTCCCTGAGAGAGAAGGTAGAAAATGCCAGAGGTCATGGCTGGGGTAATGAGGGTCTGCAAATCTGCAAAGCAAATAACATGGAGAATAGAAACTATCTTTCTCCAAATCTTCTATAAAACTGAACGTCAAAATGAAGAGGAAACAAATCACAAGATGGTAGACCTGCAATTTTACATACTTTGACTAAGTAATCAGGGCCCATATTTATTAAATGTATCACTGGCCAAGCACTGTGATGCAACACTTCACATGCATCCCTCCCTCTGTTTGGGACTGGAGCCAGATGTCTTCCACTGGACCCTCCAGGTCCACCTTCTATGCCTCTCCACCCTGCTTTGGTGCTGGAATGCTAATGCATACAGACTGCACGGGTCCTCTTGCCCTCCAGCTTGTAGAGAAGTCAAAGGAAGAAATTAGAGTATGGTCAGGCTAGTTAGTCTGCTGGTTCCCTCCCTGCCAAGTTACCCCAGGTGAGCTCTCTGCACCCCCTTGCTCAGGGCCACAGAACCTGTCTTGCTGCCTTCTTGGGGATGCCAGTAACCCACCCCTTCCTCTTGCTCTTGCAGGCTTAGAGTTGGTGCTAATATCAGCTGCCTCTGTTATTACCCCACGGGCATTCACTTGTGGATTTCCTTAAACTCAGTCCACACTTTCCTCAATACAACAGTTCCATGGCACAGGTCATTAATAGCTTCATTTAAAGAAAGGACATTGAGTCTTAAAGAGATTAAGAGACATGTCCGAGGTCACAGAGTCCATGGGAGCAGGACCTAAAACCTGGATCTATTCAATTCCAATGTCAATGCTTTCCTTCTGTCATAAACCAAGGGAAGAGAGTGGCTGGGGCCCTAAGCTCAAGATGCAACTTACAGAAAAAACTAACTGGAGCAATGTTTAGTGACAGCCAAGAGTAGAATTCTCATTTCAGAACTCCACTTTCACAGATGGGCACTTAGAGTTTGGCTCCGTGGGGTGGTGGTGGTTCACTGAGAGTTCAAACCCCATCACAGACACGTGTGGGTGAATAAGTGGCAGGGTCTTTGGTTTTTCCAAGTGCCTGATACAGGCTTGCAGATGCGTGGGGGTGTGAACGAGAGAGCCTCGAGTGGATTTCACTCTTGGATATAGTCTATAAATATGTATGTTGGGTACCATGAATCATTTAGGGCTGGATTGGTTGCATTTTTTTCATTTCTTAAGGGGTGGTTTGACTGACTCAGAGATATTGGCATGCACCCCTGAGGCCAGAGTGGAACCAAATGCTTTACAGAAATTGGAAGATAACAAGATATTCGCTGCCTAACTTTATTCTGGGAACTTTTTCTAAGTTTGAAAAGATACAAGGGAGGAGAGAAAGCCAGTCACAGACGAGTGTGGCTCTGAGTGATAAAGGTTTTGGAGATTGTACAGCTTTTAGAGTTTGTTTTCCCTGCTTATCACAGTTGTAGCTTTCAGCAATTTCACCACACCTGTCTAAGCCTCAGTTTTCACATCAGCACAATGGGCCTAAGAGCACAATAAGATGTTTGTATATAAAGCACCAGTAAAGGACATAGACTCTAGATACCTAACTGTTGGTTTCCTTCTGTCTTCCTCTAGTATTGCTACAGTTCACAGCCAAATCTGAGTGCCTAGAACACTTACAGCCAGGCCTCAGAGATCTGCATTTGCTAATTGGTAAATGTTGCCTCTTTGGTTCTATGGTAAGTTCCAGCAGGGCAGATGTGTCAATCAAGAGATGCTGCAGTAACAACACTCAACCCCTTGTTCCTAGACCATACTTGTTCTTTCACCCCTGCTTAGAAGCCTTTGTCACCCCTCTCCACTTCATCCAGAGGGTTATCCCAGAAGTTCCAGGTCAGATAAATATTACTCCTCTCCTGCATGGAGTTGATTCCAGATGGTCTGTGGACAGACATCTGATCCAATCAGAGTCCTCTGAGAATTGAAGATCTGGAACTTCAACTGAGCCTCCATCTGCATTCAGGACTACAAAGATGTAAAGCTCTGGAGGTGTTGATATCAATGTGTCCCCTCCCATGGACCAGAGAAATGGAGAAGTCCAGTCTGGGCAGAGAGAGATTGAAAATGAAACAGCAACTCAGAGAGGATATGGATTGAGAGAAGAGATTGTCATGACAACATCCAGAAGTCTTTGGTTCCAATTAGACCTGAAGCCCAGCCACACTGCTGTCTTGGCTTCTGCGAGTCACCCTGATATTCTACTTTTCTGAAACTCACTGGGTTCCCATCACTTGCAACCAAGAGTCAACATCCAGTTAGCAGATTAACATCTATCAACTTGTTTTTTTTTTAACTTTTTATTTTGAAATAATTTTAGACTTACTGCCAACTCATTTTTACTCTACATCATTGCTGCTTTGATTTTGCTCATTTATAAAATGGGAAGAAAGATTTTTCTGGAACAATCCTTTTTTTTAGCAGGATGCATGTAAATCATCTACTCCAGAGCCTGGCACATAGCAGATGCTCGGGGTGGGGACTTGCGGTAATTCTCTCCACACCCTCTTTGTCCTGGGGATGTTTGTTTCTTGGTTCTGCACCGGGCTAAGTCGTTGCTAACCCATCTTCCTAATCCCCTTTCTGAATGGGGTTTCAGAAATCCCCACCTCCTCCCTCACTGCTCGCGCAGTCCTTCCTCAGTACTCGTGGGGGACTGGTTCCAGGACCCCAGCAGATACCAACATCCATAGATGCTCAAGTCCCTTATATAAAATGGCATGGTATTGACAAATAACCCTCACACATCCTCCCATAGACTTTAAATCATCTCTAGATTACTTTTAATACTTAATACAATGTAAACAACATGTAAATAGTTATACTGTATTTTTAAAGTTTGTATTATTTTTATTGTTGTATTATTTTTTTTCCAAATATTTCCCACTGCAGTTGGTTGAATCTGTGGATCCAGATCCCGTGGATACAGAGGGCCAACTGTGTGTGCATCTGGGCTGAGACAGTTGGGGTTGGGACCATGGGGTTATTGGAGGGAGTGTGGGATGGTGGAGATAGTTTGAAATCCAGGAGGAAAATCCCTTTTAACACAACTGATCTTACTCAGCTAGACCAAAGAAAACTGTTAACAAGGTTGATACTTGGGCTTGGAGCACATCCAAAGTGATAAATCATAGTGCCCATTCAAACCATTTCCTCTGATGTTTTAGAAAGATAATGGGCTACCGGGGAGGCTTATTAGACACTGAACTTGACCTCTACAGCCCTCCCTCCCCTCTCCTCCCACCCAAGCCCCTAATGGCTTTTCCTCCCTACCCCTCTTCCCACCGCATTAAATATACATGGCCTGAAGATATCAAACTCCCTCAAAATGCAGAAAAAGGAATGATTTCTAACTTTGTGTCAAAGAATGTGCAATGTATATTTGAGGACAGTATTCCAACGTTTAATAATGTATATTTGAGGACAGTATTCCAACGTTTAATTATGAACTCTTACTGACCTACTGTAAGACTTCAATTTAAATGCTTCATTTTTCTCTATCATCTGGGAAGCTTTGATATTAAGCTTCTTTATTCTCATGTTCAATAGTTGATTCTTCCTATAAGTACCCCTTACATATGAGGAGAGTCACCACAGCTGATAAGGTACCTTCACCTCCAAAATATTTTGGCAGTGTGCATACTCCTAGGCATGTGTAGGTACTAAAAATATTTTTTAAATGAGTTAAATGAATACTATTTGGTAGCCACAGAAGTATTAGAGGATAGAAAAATATTTTTTTTTCCTATTCTTATTTTACAGATAAAAAAAGAGGTCTAGAAAGGTTGAATGGCTTGCCTAAGGTCACACAGCTAGTATATGGCAGAAATAGAATGCACGCCGAGGTCTTTATTTATTTAATAAACATCTCTTGGTCACTTATCATTGGTGCCTTGCTTGACATTGTGGTACTAAGGTCATTGTAAGCTCTCAATGAGCTTACAGTCTAAAAGAGGAGTCTAGTAAAATAAAGCAATGATTATAATAGTTAACACTTATTTACCATTATTTATCATTAATTACACACCCAGAATTCTGTTAAATAAATATACACAAACAGTCACGCACAGCAAAAGGACATTTTGGACAATGACAGACTGCATGTACAATGGTAGTCCCATAAGATTTTAATACTGTATTTTTACTATGCCTTTTTCATGTTTAGATATATTTAGATACACAAATACTTACCATTGTGTTACAATGCCTACAGTATTCAGTACAGGAACATGCTATACAGGTTTGGAGCCTATATACCATATAGGTTTGTGTTAGTAAAAACTATGATGTTTGCACAACAATTAAATCATCTAATGATGCATTTTTCAGTCTGTATCCCCATCATTAAGTGACACATGTCCATATGTATATATACGGTTTCCCATTTAATCCCTCATGCATGTTATGAGATGGGTTATATTATCTTCATTTCACACATGGGGAAACTGAGACACCGAGTGGTTAAGTAACTTTCCCAAGGTCACAGGGCAGGTAAGTGGCAGAGCTGGAGTTGGACCAAGGCAGTCAGACTCCAGATCCAACATGTTTATACCATCACCTTGTGCTGCCTCTGTAGTATACAGAGTCACACCAAAGATACTAGGGGATTCAGTTAAATCCAATGAAATTGACAAAATTCAACCATTTTAACCTACAAAATGTCAATTTCATATGGTAAAATATGACCGAAACTCAGGATAGTAGGTCAAAGAGGGCATCTGTGGGGGTATTGGGCTGCAAGCTGAGTTTGCAACAATGAAAAGGCAAAGGAAGTTTTGGAAAGGGTGATCTAGGCAGAAGCCATAGCAGGAGCAGAGTCACCGGGGCATGAAGGAGCATAACACAACCTTACTAACCTGGGCTTTGGATGGTTGTCAGTGAGTGGTAGGAAATGAGCCTGGGAAGACATAGACACCAGAACCTGAAGGCCCTTGGAAGAAACTGAGTCTGGATCTTTCATCCGGAAACTACAGGCTTTTCTGATTCCCTGCCCAGTTTTCTTCCTGATGCAATATACGTGTTGATGTACTCAAGCTCTTTCAGACCCTCTGTGTCTTTTTCCCTTCTGCGCAGTGCCAAGCAAAGCACTTAACACATAGGAGGTGCTTAACAAATGTCTGTTGATCGGCCAACGGACTGCTTAACACTGTAGCGTGGTGATGTTAATATTAAACTGTCAGAAATCAATCGAGGATTAACTGTATTTCAAATAGTTTGTAATATATTCTCTGTTTTTTACTACTTGGGAAAGGGGAATGTTTTTATTTTTTTCTTCAATTATTAAGGCCATTTCAAATTTTAGCAATGGAAGACATTCTAAAATCAAAGCCTATATTGCTGCAAGATCTATATTCAAACACAGATTCCACTAATTCTTGTTAAGCACTTATGTACCGGACACTTTCACTTAACTAAGTTCACTGAATCTTCCAAACCCTGAAAAATGGATTCTATTGTTTCCATTTTATAAATAAGGAAACTGAGACAGGTGCGTTAATAGACTTGCTCCTACGTGGTGGACTCAGGATTTGAACTTTGTTCTCTTTTTTCTTTGCCATGACTCTTTCCTTTACAAAGATGCTACTGGGAATCTATTGGTGATGATGATAATGATCATTACAATGATGATGATGATGATAGTGATGACGAAGGTAGTAGTAGTCACAACATAATAATAGCAAACATTGATTACCTTGCTGTGTACTAGATCCTGTCCTCAGCAATTAAAGGAAAAACTTCATTTACTTTTCAGAGGCTTTCTAAGTCAAAGTTGCTTATCACCCCCAATTTTCTGATGGGGAAACTGAGGCTAACAAAAGTTAATAACCCGCTGGGATTACATAGCTTCATCTTGACAGGGTTGGGATTTTAAACCATAACTAGTGGCCCCTGGAATAAAGGTATCTGCCTGTTTGAGATTCTAGACCCCACTCTTGGCCCTACCCGGTCTCACCCCTCCTCCACCAAAAAGGAAGAACAAAGAAAACCTTCCTTTGGAACAGAAGGCAAGGTTCTCAGCGCCCTGTGTCACCATGACAACCAGCCAGACGCAGGGAGGGGAAAAGCAAAAGTCAAACAGAGCTTCCAGGGGAACATTCTGTGGGCAAACGCCGGGGCCAGTGTGCTGGAGCCTCTCTGTTCTCACTGAAACAGGGTGAATCAGTCCTGGCATTGGAGCTGGGAAGCGGGCCAGGTTCCTAAATAGGTAAGGTTAATGGGGCTCTTGGAGAGCCTCTGGGTCACTTTGAAAATTAATCCTCTTTCCTCCAGACTCTGAACCCATAAATGAGCAGATTAGATATCAAAGGGGACAGACAAATGGGAGTTCCTGGCATGGGATTTTAGGGCATTATAGCATCCTTTTAGGCTGACATCACTTGCCTCACCTCTGTTGCCATCTTTTGGCAAGGTCTTATCTGTTTGAAGACTGTCGGGCACCAAAAGATTGTAAACTTCAAGAAGTCAGGGGCCGTGGTAAGCTATTCACCATTGTGCCCACAGTATCTAACAGTGTCTGACTCCTAGTGGGGGACTTACTAATTATCGATCAACAATTCATTGATTGCCGCCAACATAAACAATGATTTGGTTGGGGCAGAGTGCTTTTGTTTCCATTATTTGATCATTCAAAGCAGAATGTTTTGACTTCTCTGGGAGGTGACATTTAAGCTGAGATTTGAAAGACAAGAGGCAGCAAGAACAAGTTATAGAATATGGAGAAAGAGCTTTCCAGGCAAAAGAAATAGCAGATTCTGAGGCAGGGAGAAGCTTACTATGTTTGAGGAACAGCCAGAGGGCTCTGTGGCTAGAGAGAAGTGGGGAATGAACAGAATGTGGGGAGCAGGGGGAGGAGGAAGTTGCAGAAACAAAGGGCCAGCTCCTATTGTGAGGGGATGGAACTGAATTTT
Organism: Varecia variegata; assembly: GCA_028533085.1. Taxonomy (NCBI): domain Eukaryota; kingdom Metazoa; phylum Chordata; class Mammalia; order Primates; family Lemuridae; genus Varecia; species Varecia variegata. Next base: position 6,663,618 of record CM052448.1, on the reverse strand, counting down.
TATTCCAAGTGTTAGCTGAAGCCATTGGAGAGTTTTAAGGGGAAAACGTGTGGGGCGGGATGTGTCATTCACTCTGTCCCCAGTGCTTGGCATATAACAGGTGCTCAAAGACTGGATGAATGAGCTGAGATAATGCATATAAAGTGCTTTTTAAACAATAAAGTGTTTCAGAAATGACAATCATCGTCATTTGGAGGAGAATGAGACACTGCCCCCAATCCCATTCTTTTGGATCACAAAGCTATTACAGACTTCTGGGTAATGAGGGTGGAAGTCTAGAGGCACCTGATTTTTGCAGTACCTTATTCTGTTAAAATAATGTTGAACCACACTCAGAGGCACGATTGCAATAGCCCTGGTGAGACTCCAAAAGAAATTTCCACGAACAATTTGCTCTCGGCCACCTGAGGCAGAACGGCAAGATCAGGAAGGGAAAAGGTAATCGATTTTTAGTGCCCCCTGATATCTGAGACACAGGGGCTTTGGCATGTAAGAGATACATTCGGGGGAAGTCGTGGCTCTTTCATTGACCCTCCTCTCCCAACATTGTCTTTCTTATTTCAATCACTTGGAGACTGTGATGGCTGGAGTTGTGACATGGTGAAGGTTGCAAAGAGAAAGAGGGAGCAGCGGATGCTGACTGCAACTTGAGAAACAAGATGTGAAAACTGTAGTGGGAGGAATGAAAGAGAGAGAAGGAATGGCAGGAACTCTGGGTCATGTTTCATGGACTGCTTCTGACCGGTGAAGAACTAGACCCCTTGGTAAATAAGCATGAATAAATTCCCACGGTATCATCAGGCAGCAAAGATCTCTCCTCTGCCCACATGCAATATATGGCTACCAGGCCTCAGAAATCTGGCCAGCAGCAGAGTATGTGAATCACCTATTCATCAAAAGATCTGGGGGTAGGGATCCAATGGGACCCAGGTGAACAATTAGGGACACCAAGAAAAATCCACCTCTCCTGACCAATAGGCAAACCCCAACCCTGCCTAAATGTTTTCTTATTTTTGCAAAGAAGGAAAAATAAAAAACCAATAACCTAGGGTCTAGGAAACAACTTCCAATCATAACTTGAAAAGAACGTGGCACTCAAAATGCATAGAAAGTGTAAACATTGTTAAAAGAATTACTATGAGAAAGAAGAAAATTCTAAAAAAGCATCTGGTATGCTGCCAATAAAATTAAAGAAAACATGAACTTACGGGGAAATGGTTAAATAAATTAAGGTACATCCATATGGTAGAATATTTTGCAGCCATTATAAACCATGTTTTCAAAATCTAAATGATGACATGGGAAAATGCTCACAATAGAATGCTATGTTTTAAAAGAGAGACTTCAAAACAATGTATACCAGAGAATCCCTGTCTGTGCATGAATGTTCCTAGAAGCTTTGTTCATAGTAGCAAAAAGAAATTGGAAACTGCTCAACTGTCCTTCAGTGGGTGAATAGTTATATTAATATAAACTCTTTACCCACATACATTGATACGTGCAACACCCTGCTTGGAGCTCAAGGGCATTACGCTTAGCAAAAATAAGTAAATCTTACAAGGTTACATACTGTATGACTCTATTTGTATAACATTTTGAAATGATGAAATTAGAGAGAGGAAACAGATTACTGGTTGCCAAGGGATAAGGATGGGGAGGAAGGTGTGAATATAAAGGGGTAGGATGAGGGAGCTGCTTTGTGGTGATAGAACAGGTCTGTATTTTGATTGCAGTGGTGATTCCATGAGTCTGTATATGGGATAAAATTGCATAGATCTATACACACACATATGCAGTAGTATAAGCACGTAAAAAATAGTAAAATAAAACTGAATAAGATCTGTAGTATAGAAACCAGTATTTTACCAATGTCAATCTCCTAGTTTTGATGCTGTGCTAAAGTTATATGAGATGACACCTGAGAAAGCTGGGTGAAGTTTACATGGGACTCTGTGTGGTATTTTTGAAACTTCCCGTGAGTCTATAATTATTTCAAAATAAGTCTAAAAATAGTATATACCAAAGAATCCCAATGAAAGAAAATACTCCATCATACTAACGGTGACTTATTTTTGGATTATTAGGATAATGGTCATTTTAATATTCTTGTATGTACCTCTCTGGACTTCCAAAATTTTCTGCAGTAAGTATATGTTACTTTTAGAATCTGAAAAGAACTTATGAATTCTGATTGAAGGAAAATATTTGATGAACAAAAAAAAAATATTCCAGGGAAAAAGTATACAATGATGTTACAAAAAGGAATCAAGTGAAAAACAGGGTTAGGGGGCAAACAAGAAATTGTCCTGATAAAATATGGAAACGTGGCAAGGAAATACAAAATGTAATAGCAAAATTAAATCATACATTGAAAGTGGTGCAGAATATTATAGGAACTAAACCAAAGTAGGACAAGCACACAAACCAGGCCCAGAATGCAGAATCAAAGAACAACCACATGAAATAGAGGCAAAATGAAAGGTGTGGAAAACCAAACATAGAGCGTACCACTAACTGGTGTTTCTAAAAAAGCTATTCTAAAAAATAGGACAAAAGCAATAATCAGAGAGATAAAATAACAAAACACCTTCCAGGTTTATGGATGACCCGGATTTGTAATTCAAATAGATACACTGAATACCATTGTCTAGAGATATACTTGATAAGATTTTAGAACTTTAAGGGCAATTTTTTTAAATTCTACATGCAGCTAGGCGGAAAACAAAACAACTAAAAACAAAAATTGTTCACCCAGAAAGATTAAAACATCAATCTGATCTCAAATTTTTCTTCCATAACATCAAGATTGAGCAGCAAAGATCATGACCCAAGAATCTCCACCAAATCACCAAGTTATTATTAGTGTGTGAAGTAATAATAATAAGCAAAAATAGGCATTTGATAAAATCAACTCTCATTATGAACTAAAACTCAGGGCAACTAGAATAAAATGAAAGTGCCTCAAACAATGTTTTAATTATCTTAAGTCAATGGCTAACATCATATAAGGAGATTTTCCATTAATACTAGGACAAGGAAGCCCACTAACTTATTAACATTATGGATATTCTAGTCAACCCAGTAAATCATGCAAAATAAAAGAATAGGAAAATTTATCATTACTTCCATAAGATATGATTACCTACTTAGAAAAAAAGATGGAAAAACTGGTTATAATAAGTATGTTCTGAAGGTGATGAGTTACAAAATCAATATGTCTACATTTTCCCTATTTAGCATTTAAAATAAAGCAATTAACTCAAGTGGGGCAAAGGCAATATACATAACCTAAACATTGATACCCCCGTAATATGCTGAAATTAAAAAAAAATTTTTTTAAAAAGCAATTAGAAAAGTTTTAAAAATCCATTCACGGTAGGAATAGAAAAAAATAAAAATAAAACATCCATAAGTAATAGGCAAAGCATACACACACACACACATACACACACACACACACACACACACAGGCAGTTTGACCAAGGGATATAGATAGAGAAATAAATAGATAGATAGGTGGATAGATTGATTGATTTAAAGAGCTCAATATACCATTTTCCTGAGTAGGAAAACTTAGTATTATTAAAATGCCACTTCTTACAAAAGTAATTAATGCCTTTAATTCAATGCTAATCAGAATTCTAAAAAGGATTGTTTCAAAACTTAATAAAATTATTCTAAAGTTTATTTGAAAATATAAATAGATGAGGCTGACTAAGAGAGTTGGGGAAAAACAGGAGAAGTAAGAGGAGCATCTTGTCCTGCTAGATATTAAAAAAAAATGTTTGTTGTTCTTAATGTTTTTTTGAAAAATTTTTATTTTTAACTGATGCATTATAATTATATATATTTATGGGGTACAATGGGATGTTTTGATATATGTTTACAATGTGGAATGATTAAATCACACTAATTAACAAATATAGGAGCAACTTAAGTGCCTGTCATCAGATGAATGGATAAAGAAAGGGAGATATTAAAATTTTAATAAGATACTGCATAAAATGTCCTAGCAGACAAGTTGACAGATAAAGGAAACATAAAAGGTGCCCATA
>CM052448.1:6628785-6659063 GCA_028533085.1 Varecia variegata | reverse complement strand
CAATTGTAAATTATGACAAGTAGTATTAATATAACAATCAGAATACAGTGATAAATAAAAAAATGGTGGGCAGGTGACTGACTTAATAGGGACAACACAAGGGGTTCTCAAAAGGAATGATATTTAGCCAGGTCTGAAGGACACATAGAAACCTGCCATGGTAAGAATGGGGGAAAGAATGTTGCAGGTAGAGGCAACAGTAGAACAAAAGCCTTGAATCAAGAAAGGGCTTGTTGTGCCTGAAAATCTTAAAAGAGGCCAGTTTGGTGGGAGCATAGTCAGTAATATGAAAAATAGTATGATATTAGAATGGAGAGATAGTCAATGTCTAGATCATGCAGGGTCTTAAAGGCCATGGTAAGCATTTGGATTTTGTTTTGATTATCTATTGCTGAATAACAGAGCACATCCAAGCTTTGTGGCTTAAAATAATAGTAATTTATTGTTGCTTGTGACTCTATGAATTTCCTAGGTGGTTCTTTTGTTAGTATTACCTGGGCTCAGTCATGCTGATGCACTCACCTGGATATGGCATTGAGTTGGAATGTTTAAGACATGGCTAGCTTGGGCTTCCTCACAGCATGGCAGCTGGGGTCTAAGAAAGCACATTCAGAGGCAAAACTAGGAGTTGCAGATCTCTTAAGGTTCAGCTTTAGATGTCATACGTTACCATTGCCACATTCTACTGATCAAAACAAGTCACAGGGCCAGCCTTCTTGATGAGAGGAGTGACAAAAAAAATTTATGACTATATTTAATCCACCACAGATATTGTTTTTATCTTGAATGCAATGGAAAGTCTTTGAAGATTTTAAAGTGTGGATGTAACATAATGAGACTTATGTTTTTCAAATGGTTACATTAAAGCTGCTATGGACAGAATGAATTACAGAGGAGTGGGAATAGGATCAGGAATAGAACCTTACATGTGAGGAAAAGCCCACAGTAGCATAAACAGGGAAGGTAAATTAGAACAGAGCCTTGAAAGCCAATATAAATTATCAGAAAGAAGGAAACCTCTCCCTAAGGTAAGCGAATGTCATTTAAACAAATACCCCCAATGTGGGTAACCAAAATCCTCTGCGTAAATTTGCAGAAGCAGCCTACTTTATCAGAACAAGCACTGCCTTGAGAGTCCAACATATTCAGATTGGAATCCTGGTTTCACTACTTACTAGTTAGTTTCCTGATTTGTAAAATGGAGATCTGCACATTTATTTCTTGGAATTTTTATGGGGAGTCACACAGTTTACATAAAGCAATATATATAATGCTTAGGCACTCAGCAAATTTTATTTTCCTCCCTTCCTTATAACACCCAAATTGCAGTGAGATCAACACGTAAGGTTTCATTGAGATGTACAAGAGAGAATTTACAAGCAGAAAGCACACACCATTTTTGTGTCATTTAGCTGAAATGACCACAACCAACTGATTCTCTTCCCTGAGATTCCCAACGCCCATGCAGTCCCTGGACAGAAAGTGACCTCACATGGAAAACTCAGGCCCAGCATTGCTCTTCAAGCTCCTGAGAACACTGCTCCAAGCCAAAGCCAAAAATAATCCTATTAGTCACATTCGAAGTGCTAAGCAGAAACAAAAAGAAATCAAAATTAATTTCAATACTTACAGTGACAGCAGCAATTAAGGTGACAAGATTATGGAAATCATCACCCTCACCGGAGATCTTTGCCTAAGGGGAAAAAAATAACCAGTGATACAAAGGACTAAGAAACAGAAGAATTTGAGTTATGGTGTGATGAAACACACTGTTCCCAGCATACGAGCCACAGCCCTCAGTGGATTTCAAATGGGCATTTCTCCATGCAGTTATAATGTATTCCGTACCCACTATATAGCAAGATCTTTAAGTAATTAACTCTAGCACTCACACCAACTCTGTAAGAATGTGATTGTTCTAGTCAGTGATTCAAGAAACTGAGTCACAGAAAGGTTAAATAAATAATCTAAGTCCACGTTGATGGAAAGCATCAGAACCTTGAAGCAACATCTTGCTCATCTGAGATGCCATGACCATTCTACTGCCCTGTCTTTGTAGATAATAGTCACAGTCCCAGAAGACACTCGAAATGCTCCAGTTTCCTCTTGATCTGTGGCTATGTGCTAGGGATTATTAGAGAAAGGCTGTTCAATGTGGTTTGACGGTTTCATGAGTTGCTCATTTTTTCCTCTTTCTGCTTTCTGGTTTGTGCCACTGCAAGTGATTGCTAAAGAACTCCAGTATGGTTAGCTGAAAAAGACCCTAGCACAAGAGAGGAGCATCCTGTTCTGACATCTCAGAAAAGATAAATTGCATCTTGCTGTGCAGAATGACAAAAACAATCATTAAAGTCAAGTGGGTCTGGCATCAAGCAGTCCAAGCAGTGCTAAGAAACTTTTTGTGGTTCTGTCCTCTGGTCCTCTCTCCTGAGCATCATGCCCTTCTGGGTGCTTTATATATTCTTATCGATCACCTCCCTGGAGACCTGGGGTGATGAAGAAAGCAAGTTGGTCTGAGAAAACCTGTTTTTATCAGGATGACAAGAAGTAGCTGTTCTGGGCTAACAGTATCATTCAGTCCAATTTGGGGGCAAATTTGAAGGTTTTTAAAGTAAGAAAGCAGGAACAGTTACTATGAGTCTTCATGTACGTGGGTGAGGACAAATAAATAATAACAATAGCAATAATTATAATGCCAACACCACCCACTGCTGAGATGTGGAGTTTTACTATTTTACAGTCTTCAGTACTTCCCCTTTAATCACATTTTGATTTCGGAGCCAGTAGTCCTGTTTTTGGAGGGTCTTTGGGGGAACATAGAAAGGGCAGACAGCCAGAACTGGCTTTACTTGCTTGGGAAATTTTATTAGGCTCACGAGGTCAAGAGGCTTCTCTGGTGAGCAGAATGTGACCATTAAAGCTTGTCTTAATGAGGCACATCATGACCCATTGCAGTCACCCATATTTTTGGGAAGGGCGGCATTGCCCATCTTTTTCAGACACATACAATTGCCGTTGTTGTTTTAGGAATGACATCCATGGCAAATAGCATCTCCAGGTGCTTGTCCACCACCTAAATGTCGAACAGTCCAAGTCATTTCTACATACCTCTAGGTTCCCCTCACAGCAGCAAAGGCTTTTGGCAAGAAGAATATGAGAGATTAACAGGGACTTCTAAAGAATTAGCCTAACTACAGATAAAACGAGAGGCAAATAAGTAAATCCCTGAACACTCAAGCCATTCTGCCTTAAGTAACTCTCCATTCCCCTGGTAAATGATGGAGTGGAGGAGATTTGTCAAGTTCTCTTTTTTTTTTTCTTGCTTTCATCCATGCATTCATTCAACAACTATCTCCTGAGCACCTGCTACATGTCAGGCACTGTTCAAGGGGCTTGGGGACATCCATGGACAATAATAACAAAAGGTAAAGATTCTTGGAGTTGTGCAGTTTATGTACTTTCCATTAGAGACGTGTGGCAGATGGAGGCAAATACAGTAAGAATAATAAAAAGGTAAATTATAAGGTATGCTTGCAGATGAAAGGGCAAGGAAAAATTGAAAAAGAAAAGCAACGGAGGGGGACACAGGGAGGGTGATAAAGAGGAAGGGGTTGAAATTTCAAAAAGGATGATCTCATGGAAAAGGTAACTTGGAGCAAAAGGCTTACTGAAATTACACATGTATTCAAGAGCCTTGTGTTGGGAGTGCACCTGGCATATTTAAGCAAAAACAAAGAGGATGGTGTGCCTGAGTGAAGTGAGGAAAGGAAGAGTAGAAGATGGGGTCAGGGAGCTTATTGCGGGGGTTAGAGGAGATTATGTGGGATCTCTACGCCATTGTAAAGATATGGCTTGAGGAATTGTTGCACACCTATGTTTCAGGCAAGGATTACTCCAGCTGTTGTTCCACAAAGTAGGCCCAGCCATAACAATAATGTCTATCCTTATTTCCACTGTTGTTATTATTCCCATTTCAGAGATAAGAACAATGAGACTCAGAGAGAGGAAGTAACTTCCCAAAGTCAAGGTCACCCAAATGGGAAAACAGCAGAACCAGGATCCTAGTGGGAAGTTCCTAACCTGATGTGATCAGAGGAATTTTCTACCCCCAGATATCTGCCCTGCAGAACATTTCACTAGGTTAAGCATTGCCCTCTTCATGTTCTTTCTTTTTGTAGTAGGTTCCCCTAGAGCAGTGGTTGTCTAACATTCATGTCCATAGCAATGACCCGGAGCTCTTGCTCCAGATGCAGAATCCCCGGTCTCATTCTGCGTCAGGAAGTCTGAAAGGCTCAGGAGTTGATGTTTTTAATAAGGGGCCGGGTGATTCCATGTTGGAGGTTCCTAGACCATGCTTTTAAGAAATGCCGCTATTAATGCCAAAACCCTGAGCGTGGTAAGTTTACCTGATGCTTTTTTCTGGGACAGGGAATCATACATAGAGAGAAGAGACAGCTGCAGGGATTCAGGTCCAGTGTTACTCCCAAGTCTGAACTACCCCTAACCAGGGGCCACAACAACCAAGCAAGACTATGCTCAAGTATTGAGTGTTTGAAGGCTGGAACTGAGGTAGTGCATCCTGCTTCGTGCATTCCAGCTCAAGAAGGGTGCACATTTGGGAATGACACCAATTGGGTATTGGACAGAGGTGGGGGGAGGGGATGGGTGTATATCTACATGATGAGTGCGATGTGCACTGTCTGGGGAATGGACACGCTTGAAGCTCAGACTCGGGGGGTTGGGAGGGGCATGGGCAATATATTTAACCAGAACTGTTGTACCCCCATAATAAGCTATAATAAATAAAAAAAAAGAAAAAAGAAAAATTACTTTTCCAAAGCTTCTGTGTCTTAGGTGCCCAGAACATTTTAAGGATAATGTATTCATGATTGCATGTAATGTATGCTTATGGTGGAAATTACCACCCTGCATAAAGAAAAAAACAATTGTTTTTAGTTCCCCCTTCTTCAGGGTAACTAACCTCCAATAACTTTTCTATCTTTCCAACTAGCATTTTTCATCTCTCTCTTTTTCTCTCCTCTTTCTTTCTTGCATAAACTCTGTGTGCTTTTGTATCCTCTTCTGTAATATGGGAATAATTATATAACCTTTCAGGGTTATCTAATGTATGCTTAATAAATTAAATTACACTTATTATTATTCAACTTTGATTGTGTTTATATTTTCCACTTGATATAATGAACATTTTCCATGTGTCATTAACTACTCTTCAAAAACATGACTTTTAATGGCTGCATAATGCACCATCATCTAATGAACCATAATTAATTTAACTATTCTGCTACTATTGAGCTTTGAAGTGCTTTCTAATATTTTGCTGTTAGAAATAATGCTGAGTTCTAGCTAGAGCAATCAGACAAGAGAAAGAAATAAAGGCCATCCAAATTGGAAAGGAACAAGTCAAATTATCCTTGTCTGCATATAATATGATCTTATATCTAGAGAAACCTAAAGACGCCACAAAAAACTATTAGAACTGACAAATTCAGTAAAATTGTTGGATACAAAATCAATTACAGAAAAATCAGTAGCATTTCTATATGCCAACAGTAAACAGTCTGAAAAAGAAACCAAGAAAGTAATTTCATTTACAATATCTACAAATAAAATAAAATACGTAGGAGTAAACTTAACCAAAGAAGTGAAAGATCTCTACAATGAAAACTATAAAACATTGATGAAAAAAATTGAAGAGGACACAAAAAACTGGAATGATATTCCATGCTGTGGATTGGAAGAATCAATATTGTTAAAATGTCCGTACTACCCAAAGCAATCTACAGATTCAAAGCAATCTTCATCAAAACACCAGTGACATTCTCCACAGAAATAAAAAAAATAATCCTAAAATTTTAAGACCCAGAATCGCCAAAGCTATCCTCAGCAAAAAGAACAAAACTTGAGGAATCACAATTACGTGAGTTCAAACTATACTACAAAGCTGTGCTGCATGGTATTGACATAAAAACAAATACAAGACACATAGACCAGTGGAACAGAATAGAGAATCCAGAAATAAATCCATACCTCTATAGTGAACTTATCTTTGACAAGTGCCAAGGACATACAGTGAGGAAAGGACAGTCTCTTCAATAAATGGTGCTGGGAAAACTGGATATCCAGGTGCAGAAGAATGAAATGAGACCCTTATCTCTTGACATATACAAAAATCAAATCAAAATGGATTAAAGACTTAAATCTAAGACCTGAAACTATGAAACTACTAAAAGAAAACATTGGGGAATGCTTCAGGACATTGGTCTGGGCAAGGACTTCTTGAGCAATACCCTCAAAGCACAGGCAGCCAAAGCACAACTGGACAAATGGGATCACATTGAGCCAAAAAGCTTCTGCACAGCAAAGGAAACAGTCAACAAAGGGAAGAAACAACCCATGGAATGGGAGAAAATATCTGCAAACTACCCATCTGACAAGGGATTAATAACTAGAATATGTAAGGAGCTCCAACAACTCAATAGGAAAAAAATCAAATAATCAGATTAAAAAATGAGCAAAGGATCTGAACAGATATTTCTCAAAAGAAAACACACAAATGGACAACGAGTATATGAAAAAATTCTTCAACACCGTTAGTCATCAGAGAAATGCAAGTAAAAACCACAGTGAGATATCATCTCACCCTAGTTAAAATGGCTTTTATCAAAAAGATAGGCAATAATGAATGCTGGTGAGGATGTGGAGAAATAAGAACCCTTGTACACTGTTGGTGGGAATGTAAATTAGTGCAACTACTATGGAGAATAGTATGGAGGTTCCTCAAAAAATAGAACTACCATATGACCCAGCAATCCCACTGCTGGGTATATATCCAAAGGAGGGGAATTCAGTATATTGAAAAGATATCTGCACTCCCATGTTTATTGCAGCACTATTTACAACAGCTAAGATTTGGAATCAACCTAAGTGCCCACCAACAAATGAATAGATAATGAAATTGTGGTACATATACACGATGGACTATATAGGCACAAAAAAGAATGAAATTCTCCCATTTCAACAACACAGATGAAACTGGAGAGCATTATGTTAAGTGAAATAAGCCAAAAGCCAAACACAGAAAGACAAATCTCAGATGTTCTCACTCATATGTGGGGGCTAAAATATTAAAAATAATTATCTCATAGAAACAGAGAGTAGACTGATGGTTATCAGAAGCAGGGAAGGGTAGCGGGGAGGGGGATAAAGTGGGGATGGTTAATGGGTGCAACAACATAGACAGTTAGATAGAATGAGCAGTATTTGATATTACAACAAAGTGATTATAATCAACAATAAGTTAGGGTGTACTTTAAAATAACAAAAAGAGTGGAATTGGAATGTTCCTAACACAAAGAAATGATAAATGCCTGGGGTGATGGATACCCCAATTACCCTGATTTGATTAATTCACATTGTATGCCTGCATCAAACCATCACATGTACCCTATGAAGATATATAGCTATTTATACATACCCATAATAATAAAAATTTTAAAAAAATTTTAAAGAAATAACACTGAGTACTTAAATCTTTTTTTACCTCCCTGCTTTTTTCTTTAGGATGGACTTCCAAAAGAGGAATGACAAGAACAAAGTGTATACACATTTTAAGGCTTTTGATGCATGTTGCCAAATTATTTTTCCAAGGCAGGTAGAAAGTGTATCCTTTCAATACCATTGCCAGCATTAAAAATCCCTTAGAATTCAATACTCATGTCAGAGATGTGTATGTGTCAGCATATTAATTGATGGTAATAGTGAAGAGAAAATATAAAATTCATTATAGATTTCAAAAACCATCAAGTCTTTTGGGTATATACTGTGCATTGAATTCTTTAAGGAAAGTGACTTAGGAATGTTGATGCATTTTCTAACCATTGCTCACTTGCTAAGAAACCTTCGTCAGGAGAAAGACATACTTTCTCACTGGAAAATTTCTAATATTAGTCCATATCTTGAAAAACCTTCCACTCTTCTGGTCCCTGTTGCTAAATTTCAATCATCCTGAAGGGGATTGATAATTGTGGCAATTGCACAAAATGATTGCTACCTGCAGAGGCAATCACTTCCATCTCCTGCAGAACTGATGAGCAATTCATTATCAAGGATTTAATTGCTGTAAACCTGGGAGGAAAAGGGATTTCTCATATGATTTCCAGAATTTTGTTCATTCGACCCTCCTTGGCTCCGAATTAGCTTTCGTGAACGGGAATTTGAAATCAGGCTGCGGCAGGAGGGTAATTACGCGATGGAAGTGCAGTGGAAATATTTGCATAACCTGTCTTGAATTTGTGGTGTTACCTGTAAATGGGATGCTGCATGCATGAGTGGGGTAGAATCTTCTTAAATGATTATGACAATCCTGGCAGCAGTCCCACAGCTGGCTCCAGTCAGAAATGCAAAAAAATGATGGGTGAAAATAATGTGTATTAAGAGCTATGATGAGACAGTATAATTTGGTGGTTAGAGTCAGGACCCTGGACTTGGACTGTCTGGACTCAAAACTGCCTGTGTTCCCCAGCCCTTACTGGGTGAACCTGAATAAGCTAGACATGCCCTCCGTAATTCTCAATAGGAATGATGCGGACAATAGTGCCTGCCTCACAGAATTGCAGCAAAGATTATTTCAGAATATCTGTATAAAGCCTCAGGCACAGAGCCCATGTGGAGTAAAGTAATATTATTCCTAAGGTATCCGAAAACTTTCCTTCATTTTCTGATTTTGAATCTGTCCGTTGATCTCAATTACTTTCACCACTAAGAACTATATGTTTAAATTATTAGATCTCTCATTATCGACTCCTCATTTTAAGAGATTACAATAAAAATCTTATTGAAGATTCACTGTGTATCAAGAACATAGGACATTTAATCTTTACCAACTACTTTTTAAGATAGGTGTCATTTTGCCTATTTTTTGCATGATACTGTTGTGAAATTGATTAATATGTTGTCTGTTTACCAACAATGTATTCAGAAATTTGAGGAGCCTTATAAAGGTATTCAGTCAACTAGAATTGATATGAACTAATTGAGCACCTTCTTACAGCAGTCTGGGGCCAACAGATAAATTAAAGTCTATCTCAGCACAATTTCCTCTATCCCTTTATTTCTATGTGAATAGTGCATTTTTGGTGTTTCATTTTATGCCACCTGTTCATCCCTTTCTTTCCTCGATCAGAACTTTCCCAATGGTGCCCCATGACAAATTAATGTATCCATTACCTAAGTTCTATGGGGAACTATAGTAGGAACAGTGAGTTAAGTAAGCTTTTTCCCTGTAGAATATTATACAATCTTAAATCTATTGGCATAGAATATAAATCTCTAAGAGGGGAAAGAAAATATATGCTATTTCCCTACTAATTTCACTCCAGGAAACGTATGTATGCAACTTTTATAAATAGAGCATAACTTTACTCTCTGTTGGCAATCATGACATCAGGTGGTCATAGCAGGCTACAATTCTTAAAAATTACTCAAGCTTAGTATTTTTGCTGAACTTTGGAAAATGCATCTGAATGAGGTCATTAGTGACGGGAGGTTAGAAATGCCCAGCTCTACGGGTGATTTGTCCAGCATTAATACGGAAATATCGTATGTTAAAAAGTGAGCAGTGCCCAAATGAAGAAATTGATGTCACTACAAGAAGACTCCTGGAAAGAAAACGTTTCTAAATTGGAGGTAAACATTACATTTGCCAGCTTGCTCTTTTTTTCCTTCCTGTTAACACCCTTCGTAATTACTGCAGGATACAAATTGTTACAGTGATGAGAGAAGCATTCCACTGGACGGAAATTCAGGAAGATGTTTCAAAGAGAAGAGTGTAGCCCAGTGCTTCTCACACATTACTGTGCCTGTGAATCACTGGAAGGATATTGTTAAAATCCAGATTTACAGTTAGTAAGGCTGAGGTGGGGTCAAAGATTGTACCTTTCTATCTGCATCTATCCAAGGTGATGCTTATATTGCTGGGCAATGGACTACATTTTGAGTCAAAAGAGTGTATTCTGCATACATTTTGGGAAATATATTCTCTTTTGGACTAGGCTTAATGTTGGCAAACCCCATGTGAGTGAACCTCATGGGATCGCCAACATCTCATGAAATACTGCAAGCAGGACTGTACTTTGCTCTCACAACTCACCCCCAAGAAGCAAGGACGTTCATAACACCTAACAACCTGTGCTCACAACTAGTGAAACAGATTAAAAAGTCCAAACTCTCTGCCTTGGGTTTCCAGGTCATCCATAAATTGCCTCTACTTATGTTTATATTTCCTACCATTGTGGCCCCTCTCAGAACACACTCTTTAGACCCATAAAATTACGTGCTTTTCTGGTGTAAAAAAAAAAAAAATCAACATTCTTCATTCCCTTTGTCTTTGAAAAAGCTGTTCTTTCTCCTTGTTTGCACTTTGCCTGGCACTGAGCTGTCCCTCTCAGACTTACTCATTCTATTATATAATACAAAGCCCAGTTAGTTCAAGCTCCACTTTCTCTAAGACATCTCCCCAAGTAACCCAACCAGAATTAACTGCATGCTCTTCCATTGCATATTGTTAGTATTTACTTAAACATGTTTATCATAGAGTGCACTTTGTATCGGAGCCACGTTCATTACACCAACTTTTCCCATTACAGATTGAGGTCTTGACGATAAGACGCCTTTTCTTATCTGTGTTTAAACTCTCTTCCCTACAGTACTTTAATGTAGAGATATACCATAATAAATACTGGTTTAATTACATACTAGACAGTCTCTAGAGAAGTTTACCATTTAATTTTGGAAATATGACACAAGAAACCATTTGAGAAAAACACAAGACTCGGAATAAGAAAAATAGCTACCATGTACTGAGAACTCATTAGATACTAGGAACCATACTAAGCATGGTTCACATGTTGGCATTGAATGTTCCTAAAAACTCTATGAGAAGGTACACCGTAGATTAGACAAAGTGCCTTCAACTGACTGAATAACCTGTTTTTCCATTTTTCGTCAGTTGCCTATGATATATTTTACCTTCTAATTACATGACAGGCTGATCAAGAACCTACCAAAGTTCTGCATGGGGACATGCCCTCCTGCAGAGAAGGTGTCTTGTCCAGGCTAATCCTAAACCCAGATAAACAGCAGAGCTAGTGGAAGGTCAGTAGGGGTAGATCCATGGCGTCTCTCAGCCATGCAACGTGGGGAATAAATGTCCTCCATGCTTGCACAGAGGTAGGATTCCTTCCTTCTTCAACAAATGCTAAGGGAGGTAGAATGAAGGTTTAGTAATCATCTTGAACCTAGAAGCAGAAAGAAACACGTTTTTGGAATTTGTTCATAAGATTGAAGCCACATTTTTTACAGAAAACTCCTGCAGAAGAAGGAAAGAAGTTGGAGATGCAGGTCCTGGAGAATGAGGACAGAAAAGTGTAGTCTGGCCCAAGATGGACTTAAGAGGTACTTCTGGGGTGAGCAGAAGAATGACAGAGAAGGAGCCAAAGTCACAACTGATCACATGTATCCATTCTTTCCTTTAGTCAATAAATACATGCTGAGACGCACTCTGTGTGAGGTGCCAAATATGGTCAGTAAACCGACCTGCTCGCTCTCCTCGCAGAGCTTACAGGGTAGTGAGCAAGAAATGAACATGTGTTGGTGTAGTGGTGTAATAGTGTCTCCAAATAGCCATGTCCATCTGCAATCTCAGAATGTTTGGAAATAGGGTCTTTGCTGATGTCATTAGTTAGGATAATATACTGGATTAAGGTAGGCCCTAAATACGATAACTGATATCATTTCAGGAAGAGGAGAGTATATGCAGAGACACACACGGAGAAGAATGCTGTGTCAAGACAAAGGCAGAGACTGGATTGATGTATCCACAAGCCAAGGAACGCCCAGGAGTGCCGGCAACCACCAGAAACTAGGAGAAAGACACGGAACAGATTCTTCCTCCAAGACTGCAGAAGGAACCAACCCTGAAGACACCCTGATTTCAGACTTCTAGCCTCCTGGAACCATGGGGGAGTAAATTGTTGTTATTCTAAGCTACTCAGTTTATAGTAATTTTTTGTGGCAGTCCTAGGAAACTAATACGGTTGGGCCACAAACTTGCACATCATACCCAAGTTTCAAAGACAATGCACCATTTATATTTCCCAAATTAACCTGGTAACCTTCACAAATCCTCATCCTGACGGGTAGTGGTGAAAACTCAAGTTTAGTTTAATCACGTTGACTCAGTATGATGCAATACTTTAAACCATCTCTTAAGGTAACTCAGCTTCACCCAAGTGCTTCCAATTTCCCGCCCCCCCCCATCCTTACATTTCCTCTTGGGTAATTGGGTATTTGGATGGGGATCTGGAAGTGGGAGGAAAGAGAGGGGCCTTGGGTCCTCCCAGTCCAGCCCCATCCACTAAAGCCCAGCCCCTCTGGTCTCCATGACGATGCCCTTACTACCAGGTTGCCGAGCATCCTGCTGGCAGTCAAGGAGCAAGCCAGTGACTGGTGAGCTTGAGCTCTGTGCTCTCCCAGCCCAGTCAGGACCTGTTGTGGGTCCCACCTGCTTCTCCTCCAAGCTGTACATCCCTCTGAGGTGGGCCACTTCCTTTCAGCTCCCAGGCCAGGGGGCCCAGCCTACAGCATACTACCGTAGATCACTTTGTCTCTGATGTAGCAACCCCTGAGGCAAGCTTCATAGTCATTTTCAGCTAACCTCCAAACCCCCTTTGTGGTTCAGAAAAATCCTGGCTCTTTCCAGTCCTCACAAGAGCCAAAGAGGCCTAAGATGCTATCCCAGATTAACTAGGCCTTACCACAGTGGCCCGCTGCCCTGGTTCTACAGCAGCCACCACATGTTGACATGGGGGACATCTTATAAATCCCTCCCCTCTTGGATCCCAAATAGGAAACAGGAAAAGAAAAATGCTAGTCTGCTTTCATCTTCCTTCTTGATCCATCTCGCTGGTTTCCCTCTCTGCACTTCAGCCTAGAGAGTTGATGAAGATGCATGTGTTTCATCACCTGCTCCATCGTGCTGCTAACTTCTCCCTTCCCAGCCCACCTGAAATGACTGAAATGGGACGTCAGCTGCTTCTTCCTCTCTCACCATGATGATCCCTGCTCTACACACTTCTCTTTCCCAAGGTAGCCTCTTCCTTCCCTCTTCCTCTAAAGCTGTATTGAAACAACATTGTCTTCGTCTTAGTCTGTTTTGTGTTTCTGTAACAGAATACCATAGACTGGGTGGCTTATGAACAACAGAGATCTACTTCTCACAGTGCTGGAGGCTGGGAAGTCCAAGATCAAGGGGCCAGCATCAGGCGAGGGCTTTCTTGCTGCATCATCCCATGGTGGAAGGTGGAAGGGCAAGAGAGGATGAGAGAGAGAGAGAGAGAGAGAGAGAGAGAAAAGGGGGCTGAGCTTTTATAAAGTACACACTCCTCAGATAACAGCATTGCTCCATTAAGAGAGCAAACCCCTCATGGCCTAATCACCTCTCCTTTGGCTCCACCTCCCCAAATTGTTGCATTGGGGATTACGTTTCCAACATATGCTTTTGGGGGGATGCATTTAAACCATAACAAACATGATTTACCACAAAAAAAGAGAATACCATCCCTTTAAATTTTTCAAACTATTATCCTCATTACATGAGTAAACAGAGATGCAAGTAAAATATTTGATGACTATTAAGAATAAAATAAATGGAGTATAAGTGGCAGAAAATAATCAAAGGTTTCTTGAAATAGTTAACACCTGTAGGGCAAAATAAATCCCCAATAATTTCTTAAAATCCTTGTTGTTGCAGCATTAGCTGTAGCATTGTGATGGGTCATTCCACTGTGAACTATAGCAATTTATGAGACACCAGATGATGCATGGTCCTGTGCACAGCTCAGCTGGTGATGGGTAGATGGCTTGACTAGAGCCTCAAGCAGTATTTCCAGAACATGAATGCCATTGCCGAATTTCCCACCACATCTTCAAAATTTGCACCAAGTACCACATCTTTGTAAGTGGTAATTGTGTAGCCACAGTTGTCTTTGTTTCTATTAGCTACAACACCTATTCATGAAAATGCCGCAACTTACAAAACAGTAACCTTTGTCTCCGTCCCCTTTGTCTCCTCCCCTTTGTCTCCGTCACCAGCACACACATCCAGACTGAGGAAGACCCAGAAAGTCCAGGACCACAAGAGCCACAGCAACAGCCATGTTGGCAAGCATCGGGAATAACGGGAGGCTGGGGCAACGCTGGTGACAAGTGTCACCATAAATATCACATAGGTGATGTGGGAAGGTTGGTAGGAAGGTTGGTTCCCACTTCAAAAGGAAGCTGAGCTTCTTCTGCCCCACTGCCAAGCTTACGGATGTGGGTCGGCGACCAGACACAGGTAAGTGCTACCCAAAACGAGGCTGGAGCTGCCCCCATCATTGATGTGGCAACTAAAAAGTTCCAGGGAGGGGAAAGCTTCTAAAGCAGTCTGTCATCATGAAGATCAAAGTCTTTGGCAGAAGAGCCGAGGAGAAGATGAAGGGTATGTGTGTGTGCATGGGTGGGGGTGATGGAGGGGAAGGCGTTTGTGTCCTGGTGACTTGCAGCCTCATTGAGTCCATTAAGTGCTAACAAAAGCTCTAAAAAAAAAAGCTACTGCACAAGAGATTGGCTGTCCTCCAATGCCCTGTCACTTCTTGTTTTTTTTTTAATTGACATATAATAATTGTACATATTTATGGGGTAAAATATGATGTTCTGATACATGTATACATTGTGCAATGATCAAATCATGGCACTTAGCAAATCAATCATCTTAAATATGTACCATTTCTTTGATGTGAAAACATTCAAAGTCCTCCCTTTTTGCCCTAGGAAGGGCATCTCTGTACATGTATTCCCTCCCCCTCTCGCGGCTCCAGCTCTCTGAGATTCAGTGAAGGGAAAAGGGGATTTTTTTCTAGCCACTGATTTCTCATCAGTCAAGAGCACTTCTCAGGTTAGGTACCAGAATGTGACCATTCTGCACAAATTGTTCTGTAACTGATAGTTCCTAGGTGGGAAATTTCCAGTATTTTCTTGGCTTTTCTCAGATTGAGTGCACAGCATATGAGAACCTGAGCTTCCTTCTCCCTCGAATCTTCTTTCCTGCTAGCCATATTGGTAAAATCCTGCATCTTCTTCAAAATTATTCTGACCTCTCTACCATGAAAAAGTCCTTCACCCTCCCAAAGAAAATTAGTCATTCTGTTCTCTCCAAAACCCCTATACCTCGTACAGCACACATTCCCATTGGTGCATCTAATACCCGGTATCACATATATTCATTTACCTGATTGCCTCTGATTATTTTCTTGAGGGAGCAAATTATGTCCTGTTCAACTCTGTCAGTTTAGGTCAGTGGTTCTCCACCCTGACTTCACACTGACATCATCTGGGGAGGTTTAAAAAAACAGCAATGCCTGGGAAAATCCCCAGGGCTTCTGGTTAATTAGTCAAGGGGTTGGCATTAGAGTGGATTTTTAAATTGGATTATTTTTGAAAGCTATAGATGATTCTAGTGCATAGCCAAGGTTGAGAGTCACTGTCCTTTTGCCTCTAATAGGGCTTGGTGTATTACATCCTTTGCCATTTAACTGTTTTATGATTCTTGTATTTAATGCTCTTATCCTTTAGCTGATTTTCCCCTACAACTGTTATATTGATGAGTCACCCAAATATCTCTTGTCCCTGAAAAACTAAACAGACCTTTGAAATGGAAGTCTCCATCCATCAGTGCTGTCCTTGTAGCATGGCTCATAAAAACACTTCAGTAATAACTCCCTCTGAACGAGTCATAGGCTGGCTGTTAACTTTATTATTTTTGCATGAAGCCCACACATACCCTGAAAGATACTCCGTGGCCCACAAACAGAACTCTGGAACAACAACAGCAAACCTGACAGGTGCTCCTGGGGCTGTTTGAATTCCCCACACTCTGTCCTCCTCCAGCCTTGAAATCTGAAGACTGTTCTAACTGCTTTTCTATAATATAATTCTACATAGGAGAAGACCATTGTTATCAAGAGGGCTGCGTAAGTACCTGCGTGAGATTTCCCCGTTTTATTCTGTTTGGATGTGGAGCAGGTTTTGCATTGTGGCACTCGGATTCAAATGCAGAAAGACGCTTTCATGGGAGCCTCTTGGGACACCTTTGGCATATGTCTGAGGCTACTAGACAAAAAAGAACCTTGAACAGTTCTCATCCTAATAACATGTAGCTTCCCCCCGTCGGCCGCTCCCTCAGTGGTCTGATCATCTGGAGGCAAATTGGGGATGCTCTGCTATTAATGATGTTGACCCCATTTGCTTCCTGGACCATAAATGAGGAATCTCATCCCTAGTCCCTTTTGCCTAGTTTGACCTGGAGGCCAGCTGTCCTTCTACCTGTGCCGAATTCTGCATATTTTAATATTCAGGGAAGACTTGGACTTAATGAGAGCAGACACGTTCTGATTCTGCCCCTTGATTATTTTGAAAGCCATATTAACCTGGTCCAAGCTGACCTTATAAAAGCTGCAGCGAGAGCCTGTTTATATGGAGGAAAGCCATCCTTTGCTTGAAAATGTCTTCACTGATGCTGATAACCCATTATTTCAAATTAATTCTGTAATATTTAGGGCAGCCAGTTTAATGCAAGATACCTGTCTCCTCCCCCTCAGTAATAACACCAACCTTCCAGGGCCAGGGTGAATTCCTAGGAGCAGGGGGAATAGGATCCAATTCATCACCCAGCTTACCAGAGGGAAGGGGAGAGAAAGGGCTGATTCTGGATAAGCAGCACCCTGTATCATGTGTGAGGAGGAACGAAGAGCCCAGCCCTGTAATGGGCCCAAAGACGTGGGCATCATGGGTTCTTCTTGAGCACTAAGCAGCAGACTTGCCATTTTTAAGAGATAAAAGACCCAGAGACACAGTACAGAGCATTAATAATAACTAGCAGATGGCAAGCATTTTTATGGCTGGCACTGTTTTAGAAGATTTATATGCATTGCCCCATGTGATGCTCATAATACTGCTGACAGAATAGTACTACCACTACTGTCACCCTGATCCTACAGATGGGGAAACTGAGGCTCAGGAAAGTGAGAAATTTACCTACAGTCACACAGCTAAGAAATGATGAAGCTGGAATTTGGCTCCAAAGAATTTGACCCCCTCTCAAATGGTGCTGTTGACCATTATGCTATCCTGCCTCATTAATAAGGACCTGGAGAGGTGGAATCTTAGCCTCCAGGAGACAGTTTGAAGTCCTGGGGGCAGAGAAGGACAAGGTAGGGTGCACCAAGTACAAGCCCCACACGTTGCCTCAGGCTGCCCTGGTCTCTCTGAGCACAGCTTGATATCCATTGCAGGTGTCATGAATGTGGCCATGAGCAACCTGGAGAAGACCCTTGCCCATGGCCACCTATCTCTGAGCACTGGCAAATAAAAGCCATGCAACCTAGTCGATCAGAGGCCAAAGTAAGCGGCAAATTTAAGACGACTTTTGGCCTCTTCAATATAGCTCCATTGGCCTAACCGCTGTGCTGATCAAGCCAAGATCAATTAGTCTGGTATAGTGTTTCTCAAGCTCAGCACAGTTGACATTTGGGGCTAGGTAATTCTTTACTGTGCAAAGCTCTCCTGTGTGTTTTGGGATGTTCAGCAGCACCACTGGCCTCGAATCACTAGACATCCAAAGCACCCTCTGCCCCAGCTGGGACAACCAAAAACATGACCAGACATGGCTAAATGCCTCCTGGGTTAAGAAGCATAGTAGTACATCAGAATTACACTATCAGCTGATGAAACAGATTTCTGGGCCCCATCCCCATTAGTTCTACAGTGGATCTAAACATTTTCATTTCTAGTAAGTTCCATGGGATGCTGATGCTGCTGGCCTGGGAAACCACCCTTTGAGAACCACTGAGTTAACCCATTTGGTTGTGTATTCTCAGAGCCCACACCTGTCATTAATTCCAAAAAGGTACAGTAGAGGGAGTATGGCTGACTCTGGGAAGACTTCCCTCTCCTGCTAGAAAAACAAAAGCTTTGTCTTAGACATTGACTTTCTGTAGAAGAGTCAAGGAGCAGAAAGAATCCTGCAGTTAGATTCAGAACACATGAATTTAGGACTGTGAAGAAAATTGGATGAGTTATTTAAAATCTCAAATTTATGGTTATTTAAAACCATAAAATGGAGCAAAGAACAAGTGGCAGTTTATTTATGATACCTACCCTGGACTGTTGGTGACTCGATGAAATAACACAAGGAAATAATGAAATAGCAATCCAAAACTTGGATCATCCTCAAAACACATCACAAACTCTTGCCACATCCACCTACCACGTGAAATTAATACTTCTCTTTAAAGCTATTCACTAAGAGAAGGGGGGAAACCCTTAATTATCTACTTTATAAAAGATATCTGTAAAATCATGGTTTTCGCGTGCTGATTATGTTTTTCCTAATATGCGTTAAGATAACTATTATAAATCTCCGTGTTCCACCTAAAATTATCTTATATGTCTCCTGTGTTTTCTGTTGCCCATTTTGGGGAACACAGAGGTATTCGTGGTGGAGCTTTATAAGTGGCAAAGTGTACAAATTCAAGGTGCTGTCATCAACTTTGTCTGGGCAAGGCAGTTGTTGTAATTGTCTAGAAAGTGAGTCACTGGAGTGACCAAGGTGACCCTCCCTGCTATTAGCCAGTGGAGCAAGTGTACATTCTTATTCTGCTCTTGAAGTTTGGCTGTGTATCAGGAATGGCCACTTGAGCCTGTTATCCCATCACCTAAGGTCTCAGAGAGCTCTTCCTAATACAATGTGATACCATTTCAAATGGGAGATGCTGAGTTAAAAGGGCAGAGCCGATTGGAGCCACTAGAAGTGTACTTAACACTACAAGATCCACCTGAGTTTCCATTATTTCTCCTGTAATTATCAAAAACAGGCCTTACTCCAGAAGCGATCCATCAATGACTTCAGCACAGCACCGCCTGAGGAGGACATCAACTCACAGCCTTGTCAATGTCTGCCTGTGGCAAACTCAGCCTTTGTCTGCCGGTGATTATGTGGCTTTTTGGTCTTGGTGTCTTCTCGGAATAGGCTCAGGTCCTCAGGCAACTGCTTCTCACTTTAAATCAGTGGTTGTCTCCTCTGTGTATATTAGACTCACTGTGAAGCTTTTTGAAAAATTAATGCGTAGACCCCACCCCATACCAATGGAATCAGAATCCCTGGAGGTGCAACCTGAACAGCAGCATTTTTAAAGCACCTCAGGTGATCTAAATGTGCATCCGTGATTAAGAACATGAAGGAGAAAAAAAAAATACCCAAATACTTGAGTCTCCCTGTAACCAAAGGACCTCTTCCTTAGAGATAAACAAGCACTAATTTCTGTTCTAAGAAGAATTCCACGGCATTTTATTCATTTCCTTTTGAGCTCATGCACTGACTTTTCTCCTCCCCAAATAGCAGCCCATTCTGTTTTCCCCCTCAATACTCAAAGAAGGGAACGAATGAACATTGTTGAGTATCAAATACTATAACCTGCTCCATTAATTGAGCATTTACTTCAACAAACACTGCTCTGAATGCTTTATATGACATTCACTGCTTCTCATAATGAGTAAATATTATTGTAAATTTCCTTATAAAGGAGAGCTCTTAGGTTGTCTATCCAGCACAACCACAACTTCCAGAATCTCCCCTCACATATTTTGGAGAACACTTTGCTCTCTCCCTCCATCTACAGGGTTCCAGTGGGAGGCGCCATATTGGTGTAACATTACTCCCGGACTTTAGACACAGATGATTGGGCTGGGGATGGATGCACAAGATTTAGTCAAGCTAATTAATCTCTTCCCTAAGGACACAGAATTGGGAGGGGAAGAGAGAGAAAAAGACAAAGAGATAGGGGGAAGGGAGAAAGAAAAGAGCTTCCGCATAATCATGTGACTAGTCTAGTTAAATTTAAAGTAGAGGTGCTAGCAGTCAGTATTTTTCTTGTGTGTGGGAGTAGTAAAAGAAGCTAGTCTGCAGTGAGCAAGAAGAATGAAGCAAACACAGAGAGACATTCATATAATAGATGGAGAGAAGGTTCACATGGAATTCAAGTTCCTGGTTATTTCTGTTTGGTTTTGACTTCCAGATCTGGTCTTGGGCTTGGCATGAAACCTCAGTGACTTCTAATAAATGTCTCCTTTCTGTTAAGCTAGTCTGAGTGGGTTTCTGTTACTTGCAACTGAAAGAACTTAAATTAATATGACTATGGTTAGGATATGGAGAAGGAGTTCAAAGAATTATAATAAGACTTTGGCAGGTGCTCTACAGGAGTGAAATCTACAATCTGAGAAACACAATAGAAAAATCCAAGATTTGAAGTCAGACACAGGTCAGGTCCAAACTCTCACTCAACAGCTGTATCATCCTGGGTAATTATTTTACCTCTGTGAACCACAAGTGTGTTTTTTTTTTTCCCATTTGCACAAAGAATACTGATATTCCATGCAGCTATTGTGAAAATTAGATACTAGTATACTGCCTGGCACTTTGTTGGTGCCTCAGTTAATCAGAATTCCTTTCCCTGTCTTAAAACTAGACAAGATCCCCCAAGATCATGAGCCCAAGCATGAACTGGGTTTCATGTGATCCTAATCTCCTCCCCTCTCCCCTTGCTCCTGGCTAAGGAAGAAGAGGAGGCTTGCCATCATATAACCCAAAGAGGCCATTTCTATACTCCCGACTCCGTGCAACACAGAGGGCATCAGAGCAGCCAATTAAGATGTTTAATCTCAAAAGTTCTCAGGGAAGGAAGGTGGAAAGAAGAGGTCACAGAACTTGGAGTGCAATAAAAAAAGATAAAAGTTCACTAGGGCATGTTCTTTGAAAATGTCTTATTTTAAAAGAAAAATTATTAAAAAAACTGGGTCATTGAATTGAAATTCATCAGGATCCTCATTAAAAGTTTGATTTTTTCCTCATATAAATCCCAAAATAGAATACTGTGAGAATGACATTTGGTTTTTTTGGAGGTCATAGAAAAAGTTGGGGCTTTGGAGCCAGACAGACTTGGGTTTAAATTTTGGCATTGCCACTTGTTAGATCAGTGGCTTGCAGCAAGCCATGTTCACTGTTTGAACCTCAGTTTATCCCCCCCACACTATAAAATGGACCTAACATACCTAATTCATTGAATTGATTAAAGGAATTAAATAATATTCTTGTAACATGTCTAAATAGTGTCTAGTGCATGGTATATGCTTAATAAAAGTGGTCATAACGCCTTTCCATACCCTAAAAGCTTTAGTGTGGCATTAGAGAACACATTTTATAATCAGACACAGGATGGAGTTCTTTTTTTTATTGTCAAATTTACTTTTTTTATTTCAAAATATTATGGAAGTACAAACACTTTGGTTACATATATTGCCTTTGCACCACCTGAATGAGAGCTACAAGCATGCCTATCCCCCAGACAGTGCACACCACACCCATCCACTCCTCCTGCCTCCCACCTGCCTGACACCTGACAAATGTTACTTCCATATATCCACATAAGTGTTGATCAGTTAGTGCCAATTTAATGGTGAGTACATGTGGTGCTTGTTTTTCCATTCTTGTGATATTTTACTTTGAAGAATGGACTCCAGCTCCATCCAGGATAATACAAGAGGTATTAGTTCACCATTGTTTTTTGTGGCTGAGTAGTACTCCATGGTATACATATACCACGTTTTATTAATCCACTAATGTATTGATGGGCACTTGGGTTGTTTCCACATCTTTGCAATTGTGAATTGTGCTACTATAAACATTTGAGTGCACATGTCTTCATTACAGAATGTCTTTTTTTCCTTTGGGTAAACACCATGTAGTGGGATTGCTGGATCAAATGGTAGTTCTGCTTTCCGTTCTTTGAGGTATCTCTGTATTACTTTCCTTAGGGGTTGTACTAATTTGCAGTCCCACGACAGTGTATGAGTGTTCCTATCTCTCGACATTCACGCCTACATTTGTTGTTTTGAGACTTTTTGATAAAAGCCATTCTTGCTGGAGTTAAGTGGTATCTCATTGTGGTTTTGATTTGCATTTCCTTGATTAGAGATGTTGAGCAATTTTTCATGTTTGTTAGCCATTAGTCAGTGTTCTTTTGAAAAGTTTCTGTTCATGTCCTTTGCTCACTTTGTAATGGGGTTGTTTGATTTTTTTTCTTGTTAATTTTCCTGAGTTCTATACAGATTCTGGTTATCAGCCCTTTATCAGATGTGTAGCTGCAAATATTTTCTCCCATTCTGTAGGTTGTTCGCTCTAGCGATAGTTTCCCTGGCTGTGCAGAAGCTTTTTAATTTTATCAGGTCCCATTTATTTATTTTTGTTGCTGCTGTGATTGCTTTGGGATCTTCTTCATAAATTCTTTGCCTAGGCTGATGTCTGTATGAGTTTTTCCAACGTTTTCTTATAGAATTCTTATGGTTTCACGCCTTGGGTTTAAGTCTGTTATCCACTGTGAGTTGATTTTTGTGGGAGGTGACAGGTGCAGATCCTGGTTCTTTCTTCTACATGTGGCTATCCAATTTTCCCAGCACCATTTATTGAGTAGGGATTCTTTTCCCCAGTGTATGTTTTTGTCTGCTTTGTCAACAAGTTCCACTTTTGATTGGAGGACACTTTGAAATTACTTAACTTTTCAGACCCTCAGTTTCCATTTCCGTTAAAAAGGAATAACATAGGACAGAAATCTCATAGCAGTAAAAAAAAAGAAAGAAAGAAAGAAAGAAAAGAAAGAAAGAAAAAGGAATAACAACACCTACCTATAGTAGACTCTCATTTTGGCCACCCAAACTCACTTCCTTTTCTTTCTTCCTCACAGAGGCATGATTTTCTTCAGGCCCCACCTTCCCAGGTAGACATATGCTTCTGGAAGGCGGACCCCACCCTCAGCTCCAAGGGTGACCTGATTGGTTTGGAGGAAATCCCATCCTCTTGATTGGTTCAGGAAAGGGCATGTGACACAACTGTGGCCCATGAGACAAGGGAAGAAGCTTGCTAGAGGTTTCTGGGAAAAATTTTCTCCAAGAGATTCTTTTCTATGACCAACAGATGGGTGAACCCAACCCTGAGTAAAGCAGAGAAAAAAGATTTTTAAAAAGCCTGGATCCTTGTATCATCTTTGATCCCCTGAATCTACCTACATTGGAACCTGCCTTACCTCTGAGTTTCCTGTTATAGGCAGTAATGAATAATCTATCATTTAAGCCAACTGGGGTTGCAATTTCTGTTATTGCATCAAAAAGTATCCTAACTAATGAGGGTTAATGAGGATACACATGTAAATCACTTGTGAGAGTCAACCTGGTACCCCAGTAAGGGTGGGACAAAGGATTAGCTCTTATCACTGATGCCATCATAACCATTGTCATTGTTGCTAACAATAATACAAACAACAGCAACTATGACGAATAACAGCTAACACTTCCTATATACCAGACACCGTTTTAAGTGCTTAACATATTTAAATTATTAAATCTTCAAAACAACCCCCTAAGCATCCCAGTGTTACAGATGGGACAAATGAGGTTCAGAGAGATTGAGTAATTTCCCTAAGGTCACACAGCTAGTAGGTGATATTTAAATCCGGTCAGACAAGTGCTAGGGTCCATGATATGAAGGAAAGGAATACCACAAGGAAATTCAATTTGACTTCCTGATTTGGCCTCCCTTTCCCCCTCCAGCTGCTAAGCAAGGTCAAGGCATAGAAATAGGGCCCCTGAGGAGGGACCACCAGGAGGTGGAGAGGGGGCTGATTTGGGGATCAGAGATGTATGTATGATCTCAAGTAAGATGCATAACCCCACTGTGATTCAATTGCCTGCCTGTGAAATGGTGAGAGAGGGAGGCAGAATATCCACCTCTCGAGATTATTGTCAGGATTGGGAAGAACAATTCATGTTCATTGTGTGGCACAGAGCCTAAATGAAAGCTATTAAAGGTGAATTATCACAGTACTCAAGCATTTTCTTACCTTTCTCCCATTAACCAGTTGCCTGCTTTGTCTCATTTAGTGACACAAAGAAGAAGAAGAAAGACTTAAGGAGATTGAACACCAACCAAATCGGCAGTTACCACCTTAATTTAAATCCCCTTCTCTGCTCTCCTTGCTAAGGAGTCTGATGCTAATTCCCTGCCAGGGCTTCATTTCATAGGCCAATTTGACTCACTATCTCCCTGTCAGCACAAAGAGAATAAAACCCAGCTGTCGTAACCAACTTGTCCCTGCTCTGAACAGAATCTTGGAGGCAAGAGAATCAAGGGTGAATTCCCTGGGTAGGTCGTTAACCTCAAAGACAAAATTCAAGGATTCCGGGACAAGCTCAGCCCTGGAAAAAGCTGCAAAAGCCCAAAGCCTTCTGGAAAACCTCGGGCAATGACCTCTGAAGGAGGAAGCTACATGGCCAGGGCAGAGGAAACACAGGTGGAGAAGGTAACCCTCAGCGAAACTGAATGGAGGATGGTGTTCAGATTCATAAACAGTACCACACTAGAGCACAGGTTTCAGAATCAGGCAGACCTGGGCTCAATCCAACCTGCTGCTCTGTGGCCTTAGGCAGGTTGCCTAACCTCACTGATGGAGAAGGAGGTGTTCCAGAAAAGGGTCAAACGTGCAGACAGGAGCCATGAAAGAAGATGGCATCAGGTGTAAGTACTAGGCACCTAAGGTATAGATATATAGATAGAGATTAGAGCTATAGATCAGGACTTGGGGGTGAAAATTAGCATGGAACAGATGATAAAAGACCTTAAATGTCAAGCTAATGTCTTTATTTTTTTTTTCCTGAGGTCATTGAGAAGTTATTAAAGACTAAATAGGGTAATAGCAGAAATGCTGGGATCCAATATTAGTGTTGTCCTTACTCCAAATTCCACATTCTTTTCTCTATACTAGTTCCTCTGGACTTTCAGCATGAATGGTATTAATTTGGTATCTTGTTCTAGAGTCAAGCTTAAAATTTTTCATGGTCTAAGTTGTATCAGTCCCACTTCTGGAATCACATAATAAAGTAATTACCTAAATTCCTAGAAAAATATATGCACAAAAAGGTTTAGCACAATATTATTTACACTAGGGAAAATTAGAATAAACTAAATATTTTACAGGAATGAAATGATTAATAAAATCATGGTATATCTACTCATTGTCATATTATGCAGTCATTAACTGATGTTTTTTTCTAAAGGGACAGAAAAAAAGATCAGTGGTTACCAAAGACTAGGCGTAGAGAGGGGGGCTGATCACAAATTTATGAGGGAATTTTTGGGGGCAATGGAACTGTTCTATACCTTGATTATGGTGGTGGTACACATTTGTCAAACTTCATAAAACTGTTCACCAAAAAGGATGAATTTTACCATATATAAATTGTATCTCAAAAGCCTAAAGAGCATTTTAAAACTGTGATTTTGATTATTGATTATTTTGAATGCCATGGGGAAATTATAGTTGCAATATGAAACAATATCAGGTAACATTAAAACTATGTAGACAAAAAATACTAGAAGAAACTATGTGCAAATACAATAGTAGATGATCATTTTGAGGTACAAGAAAAAAATGGTGTTTTCTACTTTTTCTTCTTTTCATGTTTAATTTTGAAAATGAAATAAGTAAATTTGGCTTTAAAACATGTTAGATCATGGAACTTTCTCTGAAGTTTGTTTCAATTGTCTTTAAGTTTAGGGTTCTTCGAACACCACACGCTGCTTTGCTCATCTGTGATCTACTGGAGAGAAAATAGTGATAAGTACCACGGACAGCTCCGGGCTTTGCTGAGGTGGCTTTAGCATGGACTTGGAATGGGGACTCTCAGAAAGCTGTCCCTCCCACAGCCCCGTGGCAATTCCTCAGGTAAGGAGAAAGCTTTCCTCACAAATGCTTCTGTGATAGAACGCCCTCTGTTAGCAAAACTCACATCCCACTCCCTGCCTCCCTCCCCAGACTTTTATAAACGTGAGACACACTTAGGGTATTCAGTGACCGCAAGAGAAAAATGGTATTATTATCCAGACACCTGAAGTGGACAATCTCTTCAAAACCATTTCATAAATCACATCTTAAAGCTTGTCAGAAAATACATACTGCAAACAATAACAATGGTGTCCTTTGAAAACGGATTTTAACCTTTCACCTAAGTCCATTAGAACCTTTTTTCCCAAGTGCAGTGTGTGTTTTTGCTTCCCAGTCTAAATGGTGATGATGGGCTGAAGTGGTGGTGAAGAGACAACATTCTAATGAGGACAAGACGAGAAACCAAGAGACGAGATGGAGAAGCTATAATAAATTGTGGATTTTGATAAATTACCCCACACTGTAGAGTTTCAATTACAGAAACACACAGTTTACACAAGTAATTACTGGAGAAATTACCACAGAAGCACATCCATTCATTGAATTATGAGGCATCAATTCTCTCCCCTGATTGCATCTTCAGTTCCAAGAATGGCAATCACAGCTCCACACAAAACTTTAATAACACAATCTTTTTTGGATTAAAAAAAAATGTCATTGGATGGGAAATTGTGTAAGGGATGATAAGAAAAGGCTGTTGATTCATATTGAGAAAGAAAATGGCTTCAATGAGTTAATTGCAAAGCCAGAACTTTGACAGTTGGAAGTTGATTACCCAAGAAGCCTGTTCTGAATGTGAGTCCTAATGTTCTTAGAGGTCTTTGGATCATCCTGGGGGCCAGAAGAGATTACCCATCAAGGGTAAAAGCCCAGCAATCAATGCAGTCTGTTGATATTGGTATGTTACGTGACAACAGGTCTAGCTGGAACTTCAAGGGCTTTTAGTCTAACTTTCAATCCCATGCTTAAATCCCTTCCTCAACTCAATATCCAGCATATATGTAAATTATGTATATATACGTGTGTGTATGTATACACAAATATATGCATGTGCATGCATGCACACATATACACACACATGTAAACCCCCTATAGCAGACACTCTTAGTGCCCTCTCATACTCTCTCACTCTTACCACTTCAGTGTGCACCAGCCTTACTCCCAACACCAAATGCAAGCCCTGAGGACTTTCTTTGGCACCTAAAGCACTTTACTTACCTACAGGGCAGGCCAAAAGTGTCAGAGCATTAGTGTCCCCTTGGAAGCAGCCCTCAGCCAAGGACTACTGGGGGTTGGTGTGTAAATACCCCCGCTCCCTTCCCATCACAGGGACAATTCTGAGGCACGGGGCCGACACTATTTCTCAGAGATTTTCCCAGTGGGATTAAGCTGCTGGAGCTCTCAGTTGTAATGAGTTTTAAAATATACACTTTATTTCTGCCTCCTCTTTCCTGTCTCAGTCTCCACTCCCTTACTTATTTCCGCTGGGATCATCTACAGAATACTGGACTTAAATCCTTGTCTTAGGCTGTTCTTCGGGAGAAATCCAAAATAAGACATTCCTCATCTTTAAACTGGGGGTAATGAAAGTCCCATAGTGAGCGTTAAGTGAGAAAGTGTACAAAAAGTCCCGACCACAGTGCCTGGTTCAAGCAAATGATTAATTAATATTTACTATGATTGCTGTTACTGCCATTTTTGTTAAAGTATTTTTCCTCACTATCTTCTACTTGTGCCAGGTCCTCTCAATCTCATTTGCTGTCTCTTTCCAATGCTGTGGCTTTCACCCCACTAACCACCAAAATCCAGGCTGACCAAAGGAGGACAATAGCCCTAAAGATGTTCATTGCCGTCAAGCAGGTGTGGCTTCCAAACAGACCTTCCACCAGGGTGTCCAGATCCCTCAGGCATCTTTGGGAAGCAAAATCAATGAGGGACTCACAGGCTAGAAGCTGCGTGTTATTTTTCGTTATTGTAATCTTGCATCTGTGTTTTCCTTCCTTGCTGGAGCAGCAAAAACAAGAGCCTCCTTGTACTGTTGGGTGCAGACCCTGGTGCTGAGTTCCAAACGTTAAAAGGTTATTGGCCCTAGATATGACAGCTTCCTCTCCAGAGGCCATAAACAGTAGTGGCTCCATAATCCAAGCAAACAAGGAAAATGGAGAGATGCAATACATGGCGAGCTGGAGAATGGGGACTCAGCCTAGAGGATTTTAAATTATTAGTGAGATCTTTCAAAAGTATATGAGAGCCAACCAATCAATATGTAGCCCACAAAGTGTGCAGCCTTTCCTTTGTCTGAACCCAGCACTTGACAGTTTATAGAGTTCTTTCGCATCTCATACAGCATTTGGTTCTCTTGACAATCCTGTATGGTCGGCAGGAATTTATTATCAGAATCTTCACTGAAGAGTGCAGGACATGGAAGACCTCAAAATTTAACTGACTCTTATAACCGAAGAGCACACAGCTAAACCCGGTGGAATGTCTGATTCCAGATCCAGTGTTGTTTTTCCTAACACACTCAGAGGTGAGATCTCCAGGGAAAGAATCTCCCTCACAAGGTCACGAAGGGCTGAATCACCATTAACTCGACTGCCATTGAGAGGGAACAGCGCTCAAGAGAGTGAGGATGATTCGTAGGAACTCATATACATGAGTAGATTCGTCATCTACAAAGGATCATGAACTTCCAGAATAAAGCACAAGAGGACATTCAACAAGAGAGCAGGACGTTCAGTTTATGGGGTATACCGAGTCAGCACTGCCCCTCAAATTCATATCCACCCAGAACCTCAGAATGTGTCTTTATTTGGAAATAGGGTCTTTACAGATGTAATTAAGATACAGGTTAAGAAGAGATCGCACTAGATTAAGGTGGACCCTGAATCCGATGGATATCCTTATAAAAGAAAAAACACAGACAGAGACATGCAGAAGAAGGCCGTGTGAATACAGAAGCAGAAGTTAGAGTGATGCCACCACAAGCCAAGGAACACCAAGAGCCACCAGGAGCTGGGAGAGGCAAGGATTCTCCCCTTGGCTTTTCAGAGGGAGTATGCCCCTGCTGACAGCTTGATTTCTGCCTTCGGATCTCCAGAACTATAGAAGAACACATTCCCATTGTTTTAAGCCATCAAACTTGTGGTAATTTGTCACAGCAGCCCTAGAAACCCATGACATGAGGTGACCGCCTAGGGGGAAGGAGGGCTCAGCATGCACCAGGTACTGACCTGTCACAACCGTCTTGCCACTCAGTCATCACAACGCACCTGTAAGACGGACAACATCATCCTCATTGTACAGGGGAGGAAACTAAGACTTCGAAGAGGGAAGTGACTCACTCAAAATCACGCAGCTCCCAGGTGGCAAAGCAGGCATTGCAGCTCAGAGCTGTCTTTCCACCGCCTCTGAACCCAAACCGAGTTGAAGTGTGGGTGTGGGACTCACAAAAAATAAGTGTGCCCCTCCCCGACTCTATGCAAACTGGGCTATCCCTTCTGCTGTGTTCCCCCGCCCCCACCCAGGGACAACAGAATGCACAGGTGTATCTGTCAGGCCTCTTTGGGGTGCAAGTAGTATAAGTTAACTTGCTTAAATCCACTTAACCCTGTTTTGAGCATCTACTAAGTGCCTATTACCTGACTGGCACTTTAGCGATTATATTATCTCATTTAATCTCATCCAGTCAATTGATGCAGTAGGTATTATTATATCCATTTTATCTATCTATATATATATATATGTATGTACTATGTGTATATATGTGTGTGTATGTGTCATATATATTAATATATCCTTATAAATTAAAAAAAAAAAAACCTGAGACTCAGAAGGGTAAAGTAACACATGCAAAGTCACCCAGTTAATTAGTGGTGGAACCAGAATTTGAACCCCGTCTAACAGATTCCAAAGCTCTTTTTCTTAATGTTTTTTTTGCCAGAATATATTCTCAGTGCGTGCTTACAGATGTATTTCCACATTTCCCTGACATGAGTCTTAAAGTTTTCAGGGAGATTGTGCAGCTCAGAAGCCAGATGCAACCTTGGCTGATACATTAATGTCCTCGCTGGGACTGCCTTTGCCAGTTGCTAAGTGAAAGGAACAAATACATTTTGGAGCTACCACCTCTTTAGGTGCGAGCTTGGGGCCTTCCAGTATAGAAGACTGGTGCTGTCAACAATTTAGCATTGATCTGGTGACATCATCATCATCATTCCAATTTTCCTCATCACAATAACATCAGAGCCACCAATTTTTAAAGGCCAGGAAAATGTCAGACCCTATTCCATGTGTTTTGTAGGCATCTTCCAATTTCATCCTCACAATAATTCT
>CM052448.1:6605173-6628285 GCA_028533085.1 Varecia variegata | reverse complement strand
AAAAAAAAATATTATGCAGTAGAATTCTAAAGCATTTTCTTGTGGCATCCTTGTTAAGCCTTCGTCACCATTTCCTGTGAAACACCACCAAATTGTCCCCTGTGTTTTAGCTGGTGCCAATTACCTCCTTTACCTTTGAGCATATTTTCCACTGTTACAGGGGCCACTTGAAATCTTTCACCTGGGGAGGCCCAGAGATCTCAGACAGCGGCCCAGAAGATGACACTCATCTCATTATGATGCAAAATAAATGAGTCAGGGCTGTGAAGGATTAAAAATAAAATCCTATTAAAATCTAGCATGCACCAGGTCCTCACGCTTACTCTATTCTGGGGGACAGTAAAAAGTAAAAAAGCAACAGGCATCCACTCCACTTTCCTCGTGGTAATGAATGGCAGGTTTTGGCTGGGTATCATCCACCTCTTGTATACACAGCCCCTTCCTCACTTCCGGGGTGGGCTCTGCATAGCTTAAACCAATCCACCTACTCCAGGAAGCCACTCTGGTTCAGCAAATTTGAGCCAATGAGACAAGAGATCTATTTGCTAGAGTGGGGGCGGGGAGGGGTAGATTTTCATGCTTACCTGAGATAACTGTAAGTAAAGGCATTCTTGGTTCTTGCTACCTGGGAACAAGGAAGCATGGCACTGCTGCGATCTCCTGGCCGTCGTTTGGCATCATGAGGCGAGTCACTCTTCGGATGAGGCAAAAAAGAAGGTGGCAGAGAGAAGAGATGGAAAATATCTGTGCACTCTGGATAGAATCCCACTTGAAGCTATACCTCCTCGTAAGAGACTCATTTACCCAAGTCGATAAATGCCTTTTGCTACTCAGGGCAACTTGAGTTGGATTTTCTATTAACTTCAAACATCAGAATTCAGGCATAAAATGAGCATTAGCTAAGAACAGGGTTTATCATTATGCATTGGTAGCATATAAGGGGAACCTGGGAAGAGAATGAGAGGCAGCCTTGAAAAACATGTCTATGCCAGAAACTTCACATGCAATATTGCATCAGTCCTCAAACAATCCTAACTGGTTAGATATGCTTATTTCCATTTGACAGTTGAGAAAACTGGGGCTCAAGAAGGTTCAAAAAAAATTGTCTAAGGACTCATAGCTCGTAAATGGTAGAACCAAGATTTGAATCCCAGTCTGATTAATTCTTAAAAAGAGTGTAATTTTTTTTTATTAAACCATCTTACCTCACTCAGATTCCATGGATAGATTCTGACATCCTCCCTGATGAGGAATTTAAGCAATGAAGAAAGTAAGTAGTGGAGCTGGGACCCAAATACTCCTTAACTTCAAAACACTATATCCTCTTGCTTCTGGAAACCTTTTTTTTCCCCCGGGGGGAATTCTTCAGGTCACAGTATGACTATTCCAAGTAAACTCTTTAAATGGCATTGGTGACTTGTGAATACAGCCCTTCAAGAAGCTGTGCTCCTGACCTTACCTTGGCACCATCGCTGCGATCTCTGGGGACGTTGCTAACAGTGTGTAGTGACCAGCACACTGGTTCCAAATCCCAGCTGCACCTTTCCCCAGCCCTCCTACCTCTGAACCACCAGATCCTACAAGACATGTTAGTCTGGAGTGTGAAGGAGTATGTGCTCCCCTGTTGCTTCTAGCAAAATTAATCCCCATCCCCCACCCCTATGCATTCCATAACTGGGCCAATGAGTAAATAAATGGGCTCTGAGAATATGCAAATGATTCACAGCTCATTTGGTTCCTTCAAGTACCCTATTTATAATAAATTTGTGAAAAAAATAAATTGCAATAAAATCTCTTTGACACTAGAGCTCTCAAATTTGTTTTCTTAATGCCTCAGGTTGAATTTAAGAGAATACCTGGGAATTACCAAGGGAAAGCCAACATGGACAAGGAAGGACAGTCACTCCAGGTTTCTGGGGTCCAACAGAAACTCCCAATTCCCTAAAGCCAAGATTACTGTTACCAAGTGTGTTTCCAAAACTCCAATTCCAATAAATTAGGCTTTTTGTATTCAATATTACCTTTGAAGGTCAATAAAGGAAAATTGATTCTTTTAAAGCAAGCTTAAAAAGCCTCACAGAGGTTATATCAATCTTATGCATGAAGTCACTCATATATTCATTCACTCATTCATTCATTCAGTGTTTACAGAGTGTTTAACATATGCCAAGAATGTCACTAGGCACAGAGACAGCCTTGTAGCCATGTAGTAATTGAGAGTATATACAGTATTTTTATAGCACATCATTAGAACTTTTATGAACCAGGGAGGCTGTGGTCTCATGGTTAAGAAAGTGAGCCATGAAGTCAGAGAGCGCTGTTTATTTCTGTCACTTACCAAGCACTACCAATCAGACTCATACTAAACACATCAAGCATTAACTCCTTTAATTAAATAAATTGTGACTTGAGTATTTTTATTATCTCCCATTTTACAGTTAATGAAACTGAGGCACAGGGAGATTAAAAGACTTGCCCAAGATCACACAACTAATAGGCACCAGAATAGGAGTTGGAACATAGTCTGACTCCAAGGTCCATACTTTAACTGGTGCATCATTCCACTTCTCACGTAATTGGTTAATATACAGTCTGCTTTCCCTATTCTCAGGTTCTGTGTCCTCAGATTCAACCAACTGTGGATCAAAAATGTCTGGAAAAAAAAACAATAAAAATAATACAAATTTGTAAACTACAGTATAACAACTATTTACATAGCATTTACATTGTAGTAGGTGTTATAAATAATCTAGAAATGATATAAAGTATACAAGAAGATGTGCATAGGTTACATGCCAATACTATGCCATTTTATATAAGGGACTTGAGCATCTGTGGATTTGGGGGTCCTGGAACCAATCCCCTGCAATACTGAGGGACAACTGTGTCTGTCTTGGGAGTGTACCATTTGGCAATGTGCTCTATCTCCAGCACCTAAACCAATGCCTGGCACATAGTAGATGCTCGATAAATATTGAATGAATGAATGAATAAACAGAGTATATGCTCAACAAATGTCAGTTCCCTCTTCCTTCCTCTTTTCCTGCTATCCCTAAGGAGCTAGTGAAACTTGAATTCAAATCTCTTGCATTCTCCTTGAATCTTAGATTTTGCACAAGGTTTGTACAAATTACATGCAATCGTGGATCAGTCATAAAGATGAATTCAGATAACTAGATCAAAAACACAGTCTCTATATCTCAATGTAATGGATTTGTCTGGAAAACGTATTTGGCTAGAATTTCAACCCAACCCAATGTCCCTTTGAGGCCACTAAGGAGAAGCTCAGCCTGGTGCATAACAGGCCATTTGAGTGCTGGGATTAAATGATTAGAAGATACCCGTAGCAAAGCTGCCTCACAACAAGATTAATTTGGGGGCGAGAAGAGGGTGGTTATTAATGTGTCCAGAAGATGACTCCAGGCACTGTTTCCCTGAGGAGAGCAGAATCTCGGGTTATTTATAGCCACTTCTCTGGAGGAACATGGCACAGGGCGTCCAAGGAGAGAACCATGCCAAGGTGTGCTAATGGAACTTTGAGGATAATTTACTGCTCAAGTTCAAGGACGTTTGCAACAAGAAAGAGTCTCTCAGTCTCCCAGCAACCTCTATTCCGAGAGGAGGCTAATGGTGACTGTGTAGATCTGTCATTGAAGATTCACCATCTCATCGATCTCATCTTCTCCCACTGCCCTCCTGGCTCACCCCTTTCCAGTCATGCCAGTCTCAGGCAGCTCTTCAAATGCAAAAATCACAATCCCATTGCAGAGTTCTCATTCTTGCCCTTTTCTCTGCCTGGAACACACTGTTATGACACTCTTTTAAAATACAGACTCCCTTTTCTGCTTCCCTGCTTTGCTTTTCTTCATAGCTCTTACCACAATCTGACATAGCGTATATTTGCTCTTTGTTACTCTCAGTAAAGCCAGTACCAACTCTCAAGTTAGCAAATCCTGAGCCCTCGCTCCTAGGGGAAATACAGGGTTAGGTTCCTGTGAGCCTCTGGCCACAACATTTTTGTCAAGCAATCAATATACAACCTTATTTTGTGTGTGTTTATGTTTAAAGACACCTTATTTAATATATACTGATTCATGAACATTGAACGCACAGCTAACGGCACTATAACTCATGCTTGAACAATACTTATCTGACACACATATTTCCTTCTGGTGCTTGGGAACACTAGATAGCACTTCAGCACTATGTTTGGGGTACGTTTTAAATAGCAAAGACACCAACGAAAAGCACACAGATGTGACAAACATGGTACTAAGCAGACTGCAAAAAGACACTTGTTTATAGTATAAGAGCTGAAATGAGACGGCAGAGCCTCAATTTGTTGGACCTCCCCTAGGCATGTGTGGATCATGTGACTCAAATTTTTCAGGGCTCTGCACGTGTCTGAGAATTACTGTGAAAGTGCTACAATTATTGATTTGAGGGTTACAAATAAATGTTAGCAAGTAAACAAACTCACAAATATGCAATCTTTGAATAATGAAGATTGACTGTATAGTTTACTAAAATGGTAATATTTATTATCTGCCTCCCCTACCAGTATGTAAGCTCCAAGAGAGCAGGTGTTTTTGTCTGTTTTGTTCACCACTGTATCTCTAGCACCTAGAACACAGTGGACTCTTAAAAAATATTGATTGGATAAATAAGCCTGAAGCTATTTTGACCAGACACAGCATCAAATATGTTTACATTATTTGCATGCAGAGATGTGGAATGTTAATACTGGAAAGAATTTTAGGGATTTGTCAACCACTGCTCTCATGTTGTAGATGAGAAGCTAAATCCCAGAGAGGGATAGTGATTAGCCCAAGATCACACAGCAAATTAGGGGCAGAGCAAGCATGGATTTCTTAAGCCATGACTCAGGGTTTGTTCCTTTTCACTCTACTGCCAGCATCTTGCAGATGAGATCTTTGTTATTATTGGGATGTCTCAGAGCATCTGGCTCAGTGCTTAGAACAGAGTGGGTATTCAATAAATGCTGACAGGATTACAGAAAAGGTAGGGGATATTCCCAGAAGCTCAGAAGCCAGCCTGCACCTTCAGCTAAAGTCAATCACACCAATTGGAATGACTGACTTGATTTTAAGCAGTAGCTCTCACTGGAAAAAGTTCATGGGGAAGAAAGAGGGGATTTATGTATCAGCCAAGACTTTGTGTTCCAAGCAATAAAAAAGTAAACTCAAATTGGTTTTAAAATGAGCAAGAGAGAGATTTTATTGACTTGTGCAACAGAAAAGTCCAGACTTTGGGTATATTTCAGATGTGGTTTGCTCCAGAGATTGAAAATATCATTGAGTTTGCAGGTTTGCAGCCCTGTTTTTCTTCAGTGCTCTTAGCTGCATCGTCAGGATGACTTCCCTCATAGCAGCAAACTGTCTGCAGGCTTCTGAGTCTTCACATCTACCCAACACAGCATCCAGAAGAAAAGAGATTCTGTGATCCAAAATCCCCACCAAAGACCTGAGATTCACTGTGATTGGATTGCCTTAGGTCATATGACCACCCTCCCAACCAATCACGATAGTCAGGAGGGTATCAGCTGCTGTTTGGCTGAGTGGAGTCACATGCTCTAAACATAGAGCTAGATGTTGGTGTCAGTACCTGAGGAATCTTTGATCAAAATTCAAGGATGGTAGACAGGTGAAAGGGGAATGGATACCAGGAAAGCAGTAGTTTTCCACCATACTTTACACACATATGGGGCCAAAAACCTTCAAGGGACTTCCAACAGAAGAACAGAGAATTGAGAAATTGCTAATATTTTTTTCAAAAAAATCCATTGCTCCACAAATATTATTTTTACAGGTCCCATGCTAGGGCCTGGGGATACAGAGATGAAAAACTCCCAATCCCCATCCACCAAAAAAAAAAAAAAAATGTTCACAGGTAATTCACAATAGCCAGATCATAAAATATGTGCGAAAAGGGGAGAGGAAGTTAGAGAGATGGCAGGGCCATGTCAGTCCCTGAACAAAAATATTGTTTCCATGTTATTTATTTCTCTTACATCTTTTTGAGTATCATATATACACTAGGGACAGAACTCTGCAATGTTAAGTGAACTCTTTGGCAGCTATTAGTCCCAGAATATTAGAAGAGTTTGGCTTTTCCCAATGAACGTCTTTGAAAGAATCAGCGGCCTCCTACAAATCACTCTGCATTCCTTAGATAACTCACAGCTCTTGAACTGGGAAGATTTGGCCTCACATCCATTACAATACACCAGAGAGATTCCCGTGACTTCATTCACATTGCTGCTGTCAGACAGCTACTTCACTGTGCA
Organism: Varecia variegata; assembly: GCA_028533085.1. NCBI lineage: Eukaryota > Metazoa > Chordata > Mammalia > Primates > Lemuridae > Varecia > Varecia variegata. The sequence goes on along the minus strand of CM052448.1, from coordinate 6,621,978 downwards.
GCATTCTAAGTGAGAAACCAAACTATGGACAGGGACCTCTCCTTGTTCCTCCTCCATAGCTATCAGGAGGGAGAATGTTTGCAGCAAAATCACTTCTTATACTTTTGCTCAGGGTTTGTGCTGAAGTGGACTGATCCTTCAGAACTCCACTCAAATCCAGACACCAGCAATCCAGCAATGGTGAGATGCCGGGAACATGGGGCGGGAGGCAGGGACCCTGGAGCAAATGCTGGCTCCACGAGTCTGCTGTGCCATGGAGGTCAAGGTAGTGACCTAAATGCCAGGTCACCTAGCACAAGCCCGGAACAGAGTAGATGGGAAGTAAGTGTTAAATTACATGTGGGAATGTGACTGCAGAAAAGAGATGCCAGATATGCTTCTGTATTGGTTGCGATTCAGATTAGCTTAAGGAAAAAAAAAGCAAAAGACATATGTATTGGCTGGTAGCTGGTAAATTAAAGATAGGACTAGTTTTAGGCAGGAATGGATCCAGGAACGTCACTGAGACTGTGAGAGCTCTGTCTCTCTCCATTCTCCCTGCTTGCTTCAAGTTCTCTGATTAACCTGGCTTGAACAGGATACCAAACCCTGAAACAGGCATCATGAACCAGAGGATTGGGTTCCATGACTGGCCAACCTTGGAGTACACATCCACCCTAATGATAAGGTTTTCTGATTTAGCAAATAAAAATATAGTGTAAGCATGGATTAAAATATTATTCATTCTTTGGAGATTCTGGTTATTAGCCCTTTATTGGATATATAGCTTGCAAATATTTTCTCCCATTCTGTAGGTTGCCTGTTTGCTCTGTTGATTATTTCCCTGGCTGTGCAGAAGCTTTTTAATTTAATCAAGTCCCATTTATTTATTTTTGTTGTTGCATAGAGGGAAGTAAAACTTAATGGAAATCAAACAGGGGGGAGAGGGGACGAGGGATGGGCAAAAACCTACCTAATGGGTACAATGAACACTATGTGGGTGACAGGCCCTCTTATAACCATGACTCAAGCACTATAAAAGTGATCCATGTAACCAAAAATATGTGTACCCCCGTGATACTTTGAAATAAAAAAGGGAAAAAAGTATTCATTCTTTATATGAAATTCAAATTCAACTTGGTGTCTTATGTTTGATCTGGCAGCTTTACAAGGGAGGCAGGATGAGGATTCTGTGATTGGAAACTTGCCAGACTCACCTGCTAGGAAGAAGAAAGGCTGAATCTACCAGACTGTCAGATGGACAAAAACACAATCACCCTCTGTAGCTCAGCTTCTTCTTTACATACTCACAGAGATACACAAGAACTCAAAGCTTGATAGCGAAGCCAAAGAGAAAAAAAGTATAAATCAGTGTTTCTTAAAACATGCTCTACAGAACACTAGTTTGGTGGAATTTAATAGTTCGTACATATTAAAGGAGTTCTATGGCCAAATAGGTTGGGGAAAGACTGGGTAAGCCCAGTTAATAGGGTTTCTGTGCTGTTGGACTCTGATTGGGTCAATATGCCAATTTCCGTTGTGAATTTCTCAGGATGAAAAGGGAGTATGTGATATTCCTCAAATGCATTAGGTCACGGAAAGCTTTTATAACAGAACAGTTTCTGGGGCTTGCATTTTGTGGAAATCAACAAAGTCCAGGGGGACATTCTACTAGCTATATTGTCAGTGGGGTGGATATTACACACTCCAGCCTCTGAACTACAATAGGGTATCCCTGAAGAACAAAATTAGAAGAAATATTGATCCCACCTCACCATTTCCAACTAAAACTAGGATGCAGGGACTGCAATGCCCTAAAATAAATGTGCCTATTTCCCAAACACATGGAAATCGTGTCTTGAGCCAGTCAGGTTAAGTTCTGAAGTTGCTTTATGCATCTGCTCATAAGTTATAACTCCAAGCATGCATTACAACAAAGTGTAGGGAAAAGAGTGCAGAGTTCGAATTTATGCAGTGCTTCGATACCTTGTTATACCTGGTCCATCTTTATTATCACAAGTTCACAGAGATGCGGAGCTAAAGAGAACTTTAAAGGAGAAATGGAAGAATGGAATGACAAAATCTTGACCTCCAGACACTATGCTGATCGCTTTTCATCCATTCTTTCAGTTACTTCCCCACAACAACCCTACAGCTTATATATAAAAGGGACTCTGTAGCCTAATAAGTTTAGGTTTTCTCATGGCCACTCAACAGATGCAGAAACGGAGCTCAGAGACAACAGCTTGATTGAGCTCGTTTCACTCCATGAAAAGAGCTTTGGAATAAGAGACTTTTATCCCCTTTGCATTGTTGCTATTTTCTACTTCTTTCAGCCATGCAGTGTTCTGTAGCCCCAAGAAGCTCTCTGCTTCTTATTTCAATGCTTGTCAACCTCTGCCCCTCTGCCAAATTTCTTCTAATGAGTAGCATCCAGGAAGCTCCTGTTTCCTTTGTGTGCTGCCACCATCCTCCACGTTATGTTTGATCTCAACATCCCACTGAAAATTGGATATTGGTAGTAGTCTGCTATGATAATGAACCATTCATGTCTTAATTTGAAAAGGCATTTAAGACACCTGTTTTCATTAGTAATTATAGATAATTGCTATGGTGGAAGGCTTTTTTAAAAAATTATTATTGCACAGAAACGGTCTTTGAGAAAAGGAACAATTAATTTCCTGATACCTTACCAAGAGCAAAGTGTGATGTTAACCCTCACTTTGGGAAGTATTTGTAGGTAATTGGTCTTGGCTGCTTGCAAGCGGGGGGAAGTAAATTATATTCTAGAGTCAGCCTTTTGACATATCCCATCCATGGATAATTTTTTTTTTTTTTTAGTGTTCAGTGTTTACTCATTCATTCATTCTAAGAATACTTGTTGAATGACTCCTATGGGCTGGTTGCCGTGTTAAATGCACTTTATTCATTCACTCATTCATTTAACAATTAGATGATTGCTATGTGCAAGGCACTGGATATTTAAAAATGAATTACAGTTATGAAGCCCTAATATGACAGTATGAATCCCTTCTCCCAAAGAAATGTTTCTGCCCTTTGAACCTATAATTCTACATCTAAGAAAGTTTCTTAAAGAAATTGTATTTAAGAGCAGTCTAAATATTTATCCAAAGTAGGATAATGGTTAAACGAATCACGATAATCTGTAGTCATTAATAAACATTGTATGAAGAAGACATGATATATTGAAAAGAGGGAAAAATCTGGCCATGAAACAATCCCAAATTTGTGAAATAAAAAAAAGACTAGAAGAATAGAAGCCAAAAAATATAGAACTCCCATGTGATCCAGCAATTCCACATCTGGGTAGCCATCCAAAAGTATTGAAATCAGGATCTTAAAGAAATATTAGCATTTCCAGGTTCATTGCCGCACTATGTGGAATGTGGAAATAACCTAAATGTCTATCAACAGATGAATGAATAAAGAAAATGTGGTATATACATACAGTGGAACACTATTCAGCATTAAAAAGGAGGAAATTTTGCAATAGATAACATGGATAAAACTTTGAGAATATTATGCTATTAATATATGAAATAAGCCAGTCACAAAACATCACATACAGCATGATGCCATTTATTTGAAGTATGTAAAATGGTCAAATTCATAAAATCAAAGAGTAGACTGGTAGTTGCTGGGGACTAGGGGGAAGGGAAAAGGGAAGTTACTCATCAACAGGCACAAAGTTTCAATTAAGCAAGATGAAAAAACTCTAGAGATCTGCTGTTTACATTGTATCTGTAGTCAAAAATAATACATGGTACACTTAAAATTTTGTTAAGAGGGCAGATTTCATGTTAAGTATTCTTATTACAATAAAATAAAATTTTAAGGAAGAATAACATATAAGCCAAAATGAAACAGTGGTTATATTCAGAGAGTCCTATTAAAACAGTAGTTATTAATATTAATATATTTGAAGTTACTCTTAGGGTACATTTTATCTGTATACTTTTCTGTAGTTCCACATTTCCAACAATAGACATGTATTGCTTGTAGAATTAGAAAGGGGAGGCAAGAGGTGTGAGTGTAAATGTAAGTGTAGAAGTTACAGTTCTGTAGATCAGCACTGGAAGATATAGGGCTAAGTCCTAAAGTGATAATAATATCCCTGATAATAACAACAGTCAAAATGCACAAGATCTCAGAGTTGAAGAGAACCAGAGGTTGATTCTCTCTACATCTCTGATTACCAACTTTGGCTGCAGATTATCAGCTCTGGAGCTTTTAAAACAGAAACACTCAGGTCCATCCCCATAACACGCACTTCTCAAGAGATTCAGCCTGGACTGGGGCTGGGCATTGGTATTTATTTTCCAGACTCCCCAAGTGATTATAACGTTCCACTATACCACTGATTCTCAAACTTGGCTGCACATAGGAATTACCTGAGAGGTTTTACGAAAATACTGATTCCTGAGTGCAAACCCCAAATTCTATGTTAATTAGTCTGGTGTTGTTTGTGCATCTGATTTTTAAAAGCTCTCCAAGTAATTCTAATGTGCAACCAAGTTTGGAAATCATTGCTGTACACCCTAATACTTAAAGAGTAGCCTGTAGACCGTCAGTATTGGCACTATCTGGAAGCTTGCAGGAAATGCAAGATCTCAGCCCCTACCCCGGACCTACTAAAACATAATCTGCATATTAACAAGACACTCAGGTGATCTGTGTGTATATCAAAGTTTGGGAAACACTGCCCTAGACCATCACAGACAGTAAAGAGAGTCTCCAGCACTCTTCCAAGTCAAATTTCCATAGACCCTCATCTCTTCCCCATCCCCACTCTCATCTCCTTGAAAAGGAGGGAAATCTAATTTAGGACAGTTCTGCAGCAGGTACACTAAGGCTCTGACCTTCTCAATCTATATCCAGACTCTCCACCCCGCTCACAATCCAGCCAGAGGACAAGCATCTGCTTCTCCAAGCGGAAAGATCCAGATCCACACTGGGAGCAAACAGAACAACCCCTGAAGAGGATATTTCACCACCGATCAGCTTCAAGAGGCCTCCTCAGAGTCCCCAAGTTTCCCCACAACAAAGTGAGCCGATCTTAATCAGCAGCTGCCGTCTGTCTCATCTGCATTTGAGATCCCATGAATATGCAAGCTGGGTGGATGGGGTCTCAAGGAACAGGAATAATTGGCCCCTTACACTTGATATTCAGGACGGCTGTTCTCTTACGGTGCAGTTTTCCTCTCCAGCAATCTTGTGAGGGATTTAGGTCGCAGCAAATACCGTGGGCATTACCCATCAGAACAAGATCAAAGGGAAGAAAGAGAGCATTTTAAAGAGTCCGGTGTGCGGTGTGATTGCTTGATGATACTATTAAATGTCTTCTGTGTTTTGCAACCTCTCTGAAGAGGGGTTTGCAAATACCCTAGGCCTCGTTAGCCTTGAGCCGAAGCAACCCCGAACTTGCTGTCTGGGGGAGGGGAGCAGCTGGTGTCCCCCACTCCACAGCCATCTCCATCTTCGGGGATGGGGAGATACGGGACCTCTCCAAGGGCGAGCCGACAGGGGGCTGTTTATAGACCCAAAGCATCCAGATGCGGCCTCCAAAGCAGACACTGTTTTTGTCACCTGTATTTATTCTCCCTTCTTCCTTTAGGTAACCACTCCCTCCCCAGGTGTAAATTTGCATGGTTTCCAGGGACTGACTGGTCCAGGGATGGGTGTGTGGCTCAGACCCAGCCAATCAGAGCATCTCATTCTCCCAGCCACAGGGATTGGGTGAGGGATGTACACGTGACCTGATCAGACCCAATGAGAATGTAGCTGGGACTGTTGTGGGAAACACAGGTGTGTTTATATTAATACCTGGGAGCATCTAAAACTGGCTTGCGAGCCGTCATCGCACCACCACACAGGGAGATCTGTCTGGGACTAAAGCCAACACAGAGGAAAGTACAGCCAAAAGGTGAGAAGAAACCATTTTGAGCCCCTGGATCTGGCCCTACCTGAAACCTGAGCCTTAATGGAAACATGAGCCGGTGAATTTTCCTTTTCGTTTCAACCGTTTGAGTTAGGTTTCTATCACCTGCAAGCAAACGGATCCTAACTGAAAAGGCTCGTTTTGCTCAAATTATGGCGTGACCCCACCCGGGCTTCTGCTTGTGGCATCCTCTGCACTGAAGACAGAATAGCATGACATTCACTCTTCCTGGCAACATTGCTGGGTCCCCACTATGTGCCGGGCACTGTTCTAGGCACTAAGGTAAGTGCCGCAAACAAAATGGGCCAAGTCCTTGCTCTTGTTGAACTTACATGGGCTTGGAGTCAAAGGTTTCGAGTGAGGCCCCATTTTACAGAGGAAGAAACCAGTGCTCTGAAACTTTCAACAACCTGCCCAAGGTCTCCCAGAATACGTGATGGAATAAGAATTCCAGCCCAGATTGGTTTAACTCCTTACTTCTGTGTTAAGTTATAAACCACAGGTTGAAAAACTAGCGAAATCAGGGCAAATCATGCCAAAGTATATGTTTTTTTGTTTTTTGTTTTGGATCATGAAGATTGTTTTTTAATTTAGAATTATTAGCCATCATTAAAACTCATGTTTTATATATAGAACCCGATTTCTAAGTAGTGCTGAGAAGTTGAAAGTTCTGACAGCAATCTACTAGAATTCCCACCTGGTTATAATTGACAGCCGCGAGAAGCTGCCCCTTTAAACTGTAGTTTTCAATTTGCCACTACCTCTCTCACTTTAGTTTCCTTCTCATCCCTTTGGACATTTGAGTTTGCAAGCCCTGCTACAAGCCTGGTGCAGGCATGCTTCTATTTGTCCTTGTCATTGTCACATTCCCGGTGCTTAGCACCTAGCTCAGGGTCAATGGTGGATCACTCTGCTTACTACTAATATGAGAAGTGAAGTGAGGAAAGAAACTTTGCCCAGGATGACTGGTGGAAACTACCCATCCACCTAACATTTGCATAAACCTTGTGGAAGCAGAGCAATCAGGTAGAATCAGCTCTCCCTAGAGAGAGGATATGCTGTGCTGGTCTCTTTCATTTCTGGCGAGGAAACCCAAGCATGCCCAAGGCCTTGCAGGTGTTATAGACAATTCAGTGTTTAAGCCCCAAAATATAAGGGGAGACCCATAAAGTGATAGAAACAAACGTGCCTCTCCTACTTGGCTGAAGAATAATGAAATGACAGATCAGAAGGGCTTAATTGTTTTTTCCATAGTGGGGAGAAAGAAAAGGTTGTAGGGAGAACATCCAACTTAATATTGAGCACCTGCTGTGTGCCGGGCAGTCTGCTGGGTGTTCAGGATACACAGGTAAGTGAGTCGCGGTCCCTGCCCTAGGGGAGCCCACACTCCAGAGAGAAGGGGGGTGGAGAGATATTGCAAGAACAAGATGCTGTAAAGTGGATGAGAGCTGAGACAGAATTCTGCGTGAGTGCAGTGGTCACTTCCAGGCAATGGGAACAGTGTGAGCAAAGGAGTAGAGGGTTAAACAGCAAAGCACACGAGGGGGACATGAGATATGGCTGGAGCACAGGTAGTGAGGGCAGCTGGGGTCCAGACTAGGCAGGAGGTTGACAGGGGCCGGATAATGACAGTCCTTCCTGTCATGTTGAATTACATTATCATAAAAACGTATAAGCTGTGGTACAATGCAGACCTGGGGTCCAATCCCTGCTCCTCCTCTAACTTGCTGGGTGTCCCTGGGCAAGTGATGTCACTTCTCTGCACCTCAGTTTCCTCATCTGCAGAATGGGAAATGAGCAGAGCCTACCTCATAGGGTTGTGGCAATGATTAAATAGAATAATCTACTCAAATGCTTACTACAGTGTCTGGCACTGTTTAATAACTGTTAAAATGCTGAGCTTCTAAAAGGTGAAACAAGTCCGTAATTCCCCCAAATGTTTGATTTGCTTCTGAGGATATGATAGCAAGAGATCCTGGAGGGAATTTGACCCTTCAACTCCCTTAGGAGACCACTTTGTCCTCCCTCCGCTCACCCCCACTCCCCAGGGAATGCCGTGTCTTGAGAGCCCCAGACGTGGAAAAGAAGTTTCTGATTTTCTTCTTAATTTGCACTTTTATAAATGTGTCAGGGCTGTGGGTCACTTTGGACTTGTGCTTGCAAGGGTGACATCATTTGGAACTTATCAGCAACACTTCCTCAGGGCTACCGGGAGAAGCTGCATTGTTTAGACAAGTGCTAATAATTTAAGCCTCCTGTAAATTAGGAGGGAAAAAGTGACAAAATTAAGAAAGAAACAGTTTACATTTGCAATCTGCATTTGCAACAAGCAATCTTTATGTGACAGATGCATTTGCAGGGAATTGAGAGGGTGGAGAGGGTGGCCACTATTAAACAGGCGTGATGCCCGAAACTCCAACATGATGTCCATTAATTTAAGGCTCGAAGACTTTATGGTCTTTTTGGATTCTTATTTAAAGTGCTAATACTCCCATAAAAAGGCAAAGACTTTCAGATGAGGTCTTTTAAAAAGTTCCAGCTATATGCCATTTATGCCTAAAACAAGTGACAAAATTTTCAGATAAATGAACAGGTAAAGATACACTAGGCAAATGCAAAAACAACTATTGAGAGCATGTGTGGGAACAGTACTATTAGATAGAATGTAATTCAAGGTCAAAAGTATAAATTTTTCAAAATGAGAGATCATAAAATGAGAAAAGGTATGACCCTTGAAGAAGATAGTATAGTAATGAAATTTTCTGCATCGAACTACAGGGCATAAAGGAAAGAAATCAAGCACAACTGGAATGAACATGAATACGGAAGCAGGTAAATAAATTTTGGTGTGTCCTTACTATGAAATATTATGCAGGTATTAAAATGGATGGGTTACAGCTGTATTTATTTGGACCAGAGCAGAGACTCTCGACCCTGGCTACACATTAGAATCATCTGAACAGCTTTTAAAAATGCCAGTGCCCAAAGTGATTCAATTGGCCCTGGATGGGTCCAATCATTGGAATTGTTTGAAAACGCCTCAGGGGGTTCTAATGTACAATCAGCATTGAGATTCATCAGCTTAGAGGAACATCCTTAATATAGTACATAAAAGAGCAAGGAAGTAAGAAAAGAGAAAAGAAGAAATGAATAAATAAGAGAAGACACCATGTAAATGTATTTTATCTTTGACTATATTGTGAAAAAGGAAAAAAGATAAATAACACCCGAAGCAAACATTGGCTATCTAATTTGGGGCAGTGGAATTTTCAGTTCAGGGAGGCTCATTGTTGAGTTTCTTTTGTATGTTACTCTGTGTTATTTGACTTGCAGTTATTAGCATGAAATATTGGATAACTTTTGAAATTCGATTGTTTTTGAATTTTTAACCGCATTAACTAAACATCTATTATGTGCCAGGCACTACTCTAGCTTCAGAGGATAGGCAAAACAGACAAAATCCTTACCTTTGTGGAGCTAACAGTCTGGTGGAGTCAAATACATTTTTAATAATTTGCAGATAAAATTCCAATACATTGTTTTAACGTTAATATATTGGGATAAGATTGTGTGATTAAGACTGGTGGAAAGAGCCAGGCACAGTGGCTCATGCCTGTAGTCCCAACTACTCGGGAGGCTGAGGTGGGAGGATCACTTGAGCCCAGGAGTTTGAGGATGCTGTGAGCTATGATCACATCATTGCACCACTCCAGCCTGGGCGACAGAACAAGACCCTGTTGCTAAACAGTAAAAAAAACTAAAATAAATAAATAAAAGACCTGTGGAAAGTGTAGGGTGATGGGGACAGATTGCCTGTTCTGGAATGATCTCTGAGCTTGGTGGCTAAACGAAGGGCTGGAAGTGATCCCCCAGCCTAGGTGGATGTGGCTCAATTGCAGATTAAGCAGGTATAGGCGGGTTGTCGTCACTGTCTACCTGATCATCAGGAGTCTTTCTGTACGTCAACTGAATACGCAGTGGTGTGTGTTAATAGTGGCATTTCTAAGCCCATAGTTTTCCTGTTGGCCGCTAAGTGTCCAGTGGCTCCAGCCTCCTGGAGTGTCACAGGTCCTTAGGAGCTTAGCAGGAAGGTTTGACGGCATGATCAATAAGAATAGTTTATTCCAGCCTCATCTAAACCACATTATATGCTATACTCATGAAGCCTCTTAAACACTCGGGCTTAAAACAGCAGCCTATTAGAAACAACGTGGTGTATAACCTTTATCCCTCTACTTAAAGGATAAAATATTTATCATCAACACTCACAGACTTGAGGATCATAAAGTAGCCTATGAATCTACTAAATTTCCTGACTAATCTTGTGGTCCTGCCCACTACTGAGTTAAAACCTCATAATTCCTGGGAGATGAGGTAGAGTACTCAAAAGGATATCATCACAACAGTGGAGAAAGGTTAACCCTAGACTAAAGGACCTGTTTAGCAAAACTTAAAAGCAAGTCTAGAAAGCATCAACTGTGTCCAGGTAACATTATGTCCCAGAAGAAGTTTCAAAAATATTTATCGGGTTACAGAAATATTCAGCACTCAACAAGGTAAAATTCAAAATGGTTGATTGCAATAAAAATTTCCAGGTATGCAAAGAAGTAGGAAAATATCACCCATAATAGGGAGAAAAACGAATCAATAGAAAGAGATCCAGAAAAGACACAGATGAGAGAATAAGTAGACAAGGAAAACAAAACAGCTATTGTTCCTATATTCCATATAGAGAAAAGCTTGAATATGTTAAGTAGGGAAGATATTTAAAAAGACTAATCAAACTTCTAGAAGGGAAAAAATATAATCCCTAAAGTAAGAAACCCAGTGGATGAGATTAACAACAGATTAGGCACAATAGAGAAAAAGATTAGTGATCTCAGAGACATAAAAATAGAAACTATTCAAAATAAAACCAGAGAGAAAAAAAGACAGAAAGTAAAATGAACACAGTGTCAGTATACTTTGGGACAACTTCAAACAGGCTAAAATATGTGTCATTGTAATTCCAAAAGGAAAGGGGTAAAAACTTAAAGAAATAATGGCAAAATTTTCTAAATTTGATGAAAACTATAAACAAAGAGTTCCAGGAAGTATGATGAAACCTAAACACAAGAATCATGAAGAAAAAGATGGAAAGGCATATTATAATCATATTGCTGAAAGCCAGTGTGAACTAAAATAAAAACCAAAACAAAATCTTAAGCCCCTCAGCTGACTGAATGGACCACCTCCTGGCCAAGGGGATTCCAGAAATACCCTAAAGCTGAGTTGCTGGCCATGAGAAGGGAGATCAGACATGCCTTGTCATGCCCCCTTCTCTTCTTGGAGATAGCTTTTGTGGCTCATTGGCAGGCCTAAGGCCATGCAAGACAAAGCTTTAACCACACCTGCAGGTCAGCAATTTACTTGAGTCTGGGTATATGTCCCCTTTGTGTCCGGTGGCTTGTCTCTGATTAACAGATTTCCGTATCTTAACTTAAAACACTCCAGGCCTTTAGGCAAAGCTTTACTTTAACCAATTACAAATCAAAGAATCTTTAAACCCACCTACAACCTGTACCCACCTCCCTCAAGACCTTCCTGCCTTTTCGGGCCAAACCAATGTACGCCTTCCATGTATTGATTTATGACTTTATCTGTAACCCTGTCTCCCTGAAATGTATAAAACCAAACTGTAACCCAGCCACAGCGAGTCCACTTGCGCAAGGTTTCTTAGGCGTGGCACCAGGCCATGATCCGCAAACTTGGCTCAGAATAAACCTCTTTAAATTATTTTACAGAGTTTGGGTTATTTTCTGTTGACAGAAGAGATATATGAAGATGTTTATGGTTTGAAAGACTCAGTATTGTTAAGATGGCAATTACGAAATTGATCTATAGAGTCAATACAAACACATTCAAAATCCCTTTATTTGCATAAATTGAATAGCCATCTCTGAAGTTCATATGGAAATACAAAGGACTTAGAATTGCCAAAACAACTTTGGGAAAGAGGAACAAAGTTGAAGAACATGCACTACAAGATTTCAATGCTTGTTATAAAGCAACAGTAATCTACACAGTGTGGTATTGGCAAAAGGATAGATCAGTGAAACAGAGGAGAGTTCAGAAATAGGGCTACATATATATATGGTCAATTGATTTTTAACAAAGATGCCAAAACAAGACAATAAAAATGAAAAGAAAGCCACCAACTGGGAGAAAATATTTGCAAAAAAATATATAGGACAAAGACTTCTATCTGGAATATATAAAGAATCCCTACCACTCAATAATAATAAGACAAACAACCCAATATAAATATTTGAACAAACACTTCACCAAAGAAGATGTATAGAAGGTAAATAGGCACATGAAAGTTACTCAATATTATTAGTCATTGGGGAAATGTCAAATAAACCACACTGAGATTCCTCCACACTACGTAAAAAGAAAATCACTGCCGCAGGCACCCGTGAAGAGCTGGCTCCACAGATAGTTCATTAAGGAAATTGCTTGCTAACCTCCCATAAGCAAGGACATGCAAATCGTACCTACCTTGCTACATGCAAATCTAGCACCTAAAACTAAAGCCTATCTGATTCCACATTCATAATAAAGTACAAGTTTATCTTTCAAGTAACAGAACTGGAGACAAGACAGAATCAGACATTGTTCTACTACCCAAGAACAGCTACATAATTGATGCTTCCTTATCTCATGTAAAATGTAGATTTCTTGTGTCTCAGAAGAATGTAGCCATTAGCTCAACAATCCCTCTCCCCCCTGCCTTTATCCTCTCTGTATGCCTTTAAAATGCTGAAGGTTTCAATCTCCCCTTCGGAAAAACAGCCATAGCTGGTCTGCAGTTCATAGCTGGTCTGCAGTTCATGTTTTTCCCAGGCGTGTCCTCAAAATCTTGGCTTAATAAACCCCCATTGATTGGGATTTTCGGCCTCAGTCATTTATTTGAGTTGACAACTAGAATGACTAAAATTAAACTGTCAGACCCTACGAAGTTTCTGTGAAGATATGGAAGAACTGTAACTCTCATACGCTACTGATGGTCTGGCAGTTTCTTAAAAATTTAAATATTTCATTTCTATGGATGCACCAAGGAGAAATGGAGGCATATGTCTGTTCAAAGACTTGTACACAAGCAGTCAAAGCAGCTTGATTTGAAATAGCAAAAAAATGGAAACACACCAAAAGTTTATCATGCAGTGGATAAACAAATTGTGGCGTGTCCGTGTCCGTACCATGAGATACTACTCAACAATAAAAAGTCACCCACTATTGTTACAGGGAACAATAAGGGTGAAATTCAGTAGGTGCTAACCATAATTAGGCTGAGTGAAAGAAGTCAGACAAAAAGAGTATCATATGAATCATTTACATAAAATTCTAGAAAATTATGAACTAATTTAAAGAGACAGCAGACCCATGCTTGTCTGGGGATAGAAGTGGGGAGGTATAGAGGTGGGCGTAGCATTACAAAAGGACATTTGGGGAGTTTTGGATATTTTCATGATCTTGCTTGTAGGAATGATTGGACAGGTGCTTGATAAAGTCCAAACTCATCAAACTGTGTACTTTAAATATGTGACATTACTGTGTGTAAAGCTGTAAAAAGGTCCAAACCCCTGTCTCATGCCCGGAGATGCTGATTAAGTAGCAGCTTATTTAACAGGCCTCTTAGAGCATGCTGATGTAGGTCGTCCCTAAACTGCGCTTTGAAAAGTGCTGCTTGAAAAAAATATATCTCTTGGCTATACCAGCTCCAGCCCTATGCAGGGCATAGGCAGCCATTGGCCCCAACCAGCCAGGCAGGCAGGTCCCACAGGACTGGAACCTGCATCCACCCTTTTTTCTTCCCTCCCTTTCTGTCTACACTGGCTCATCCACAGGTTTATTTTTCTTTCCTGCCACTTCTTGTCTAGTGTTCTTGCCTGTCACTACAATGGCTTTGGCTGGCCCCACTCAAAAGTCTTCTCATTCCCCTAAATATCCCCAAAATCGTCATCGGCCATCCCACCCTTAAGCTGGAAAAATTCTCCACCTAAAAGAAAAAGCATTACAACGTTTTCCAAACTGATGCATAGCAACAATGTTCTCTTTGGCTGGAAAGGCTGAAAACTAAGCTCATTCTAATGGAAATATGTTAATGGATCTCTAAAACACCTTTCTTTTTTTCACAAATTTTTTGTAGGTGTCTCTTTTTCTGATTGCATGCATTTAGCTTTGAGATCTTGCAATCTGAGACCAGAGGGCAACACAAATGCATATTGTATTAGTATAGAAAATGGAATTTTTAAAAGAAGAGTAAAAAGTACAAATGAAAATACAATACGTTTTTTTTAAAAAAAAAAACTGCTAATAATAAGCAAGACTAATGCATTTTGCCTTATCAGTGGGTGTGTTTGTGTGGATTGAAGGGCTTTCTGTTAGTGAACTGCTTCTGTCCGTAGAGAGACATTATCAATCTGTCCACCCCACCCCACACTCGCCTGCCTTTCTTTCAGAAGGGATTTCATCCCTTCCTCTGGCCTGGTTTGGGCTCTCAGCCTTGAAATGGCTGCTTTGTTTGAAGGTCACTTTGGCAGCACCAGGACCTCTGCTGTCAGGGAAAGCAGACTGGAAAAATCTCTTTCTGGGAGGTAGGGGCAACATTAGTGCCCTGGGATCTTCCTAATGCACCTCTTCTCTGTCTGAGACAATGAAAACCCAATTTGGAAAGCTGCCCTGGCTTGGAAGGCTCTGCTCACTCAGTCAAAAGAGAACTTTATTTACATAACAACAGTGATCCTATAAATTGATTGACTGCTTCTAATTTGCATATAGTGCTTCTGGGTTCATTATAGGGATGATATCAGTTAGGACTCTGTGTTGCAAGTGCTCAGAACTCCCAGCTCAAAGAATTAAACAAAAGAGAGGAAAAAATGGGCTCACATAAATTAAAGTGTAAGGGTAATAAACTTCAGGCATGGCTTGATCCAGGGACTTATTTGGGGACTCCCTTGTTTTTCTGTCTCTTGACTCTGCTGTCCACTGGGCTGGCTTCAATTTCAGTCCCCATGTTTGGTCCCTGGCTGATCCAGTTTCATACACCATAATTGCTAACGATTCTTGCAGAAAAGACCTTGCAGCTCTTTCCCAACATTCCTGGCAAAAGTTTCCTTTTGTCTCATTGATTTTCGTGAGGTCACATGATCATCCCTGAACCAATGAAAACGGACAGGCAAATCTGATACTCTTTGTCCAGGTCCCAGATCACAAGCTGAGAGTTGGAATCTGCTGAGAGTAGGGGAGGGGGCTCCCAAAGGAAAATCAAAGCATATTAGAAGGGCACAGTAGATACTCTTGGTGCCCTGCCCATATCCTCCATACAAGGTCTGTGCATCCACTTCCAGCTGCCCATCTATAGCTCAGACTGCATCCTTCTCTGTAGGAGTCCTTGCTATTGATAGGAGACGTCTTACCCCGACATGGCTGGGGAATTACGTCCTTCTCTCAAGAGTGGCCAGCAGCCAGTGACTGACTGATACGGGGGATAAAGCCCAGCTACCTCGCCTCTGAGAAGCACAAACTCTGTGCTATAATCGATGCTCCAAAGTACCCCCATGTCATCAGCCTCAGGCCAGACTTCACCTGAAACCACTTCCTTGCATCTCTTCCCACCCAGCCATCTTCTGCTTCCCTTGTCCCTTTGCACGTTTGCCCAGAGGGCACGCCCTCAATGCATCACCTGCGCAAGAATTTCTACTGCAAGCTCTGCTTCTAGACAACAAAGCCTACGGCAGATCAAAATGGCAAAAGCATGCCAAGCAGCAAAAACTACAGATCACGTCAATGAGGATAAAGATGATGATGATGATAGACAGCAAGTATTGAGTACTGGCCATGATGTTAGATGGTTTATAGACATTTTTTTAATATTCTCACTACAGCCCCAGAAGATAGTCATTATTAATGCCTATTCTGCAGAGAAGGGAATGGAATTGGCCAAGCTCATATTTCCTGTTAACCTATTAGCTCTTGCTGCCGGTTGCTGCTTCTCAGAGAACAGCTCAGTAAGGTAACACTTGCTTTTCACCTGTAATACTACATCTTTAAGTGTGTAATAGGTTTCAGATACTTTGCTAAGCCTTTATAAGCATCACCTCATTTAATTCTCACAACAACCCCAAGGAGGAGATACCATTATCCCATTGTACAAATTGAGGCATGGAAAAGTTAAAGAACCTGTCCAAGGTCACAAAGCTAATAAGTGCTACAGGCACAATTTAGACCTGAGAATTCTGACTTCAGGGCCCACACTCTTAATCTCTACCTTGATGTTGTTACTAACGTTCTTCCAAAATGTCCGAAAGACCGTTTCTTTTCCTCCCCTGAGCCCTGACTTCTGAGATACGTAAGAAAGTAATAATAGCCCTGGGTCATAAACCCATGGTGTTTCACAGTGTAGGTCTGTTCCAAAAATTACAGAGATGGATATGAACTTGTCTGTCTGCTCCATGTGTTTATGATCTGGAAAAGAACCCTGAAAATTATGTTTAAAAGTGGGATTTATTTCCTTTAGGTAAGTAAAAAGAAATTGGCTCTTTTTTTTTTAGTAATTGTCACAATTTGCCTAGTAGTTTCTTCATTGTCTGAATCTCCCTAAAAGTAAGCTCCCTGAGAACCAGGGCGAGGTCTGGCATGTGTATCATTGTATCCCAATACCTGTCCTTGTCATGGGACGTGGCTGATATTTTAACAGTATCTTTGAATAAGTTTTGTTTTTTTTTTAAATGAAAGGAAATAGCAACAACATCAGGCTGTGTGTTACTGATACAGAAACTTCTTATAAAAGAGAGAATTAAATGATCAAGTTAGCAGTCTACCA
>CM052448.1:6586050-6604673 GCA_028533085.1 Varecia variegata | reverse complement strand
GTCCTAGACGCAGTGGTTCTCTTAGAGATAACTTTCAGAGTGATTTAAATATCATGTGCTGGTTTTTTAACATTTTGTGATGTGTTATCAATTTGGTGTCTAGGGTCAATTACACATGAATATTAAGTATGTTTTAAAATTAATGGTTAATAAAAATAATAGCCTCAAATGAATTTCTGCTTATTGGATGTTGTAGGGTTTAACATGGTTATTTTTCCAAGGAGAGATTATGGTTTCTATCTTGGCAAATAATACCAAAGAATTCCAAAAAGCTTGACTAACAGTTACTAAACAGAGTGGGATGAACCAAGAACAATGATCAATGGGCCCAAAGCTATAAGCAATTATGGGGCTTATCTCTTGCTATGAGTGTTAATGTCTAACCATTGGGAACGTGGTAGAATAAGGTCAGGAGGTGTGGCAGGGAGCTTTTCAAGGATAATACACCACTTCCATGATTTCAACCATAATGGAGATCACTTTCCTGTAAATAACATTAAGTGAAGGTATCTATATTTTTTAATAAAATACATGTGCAAGTTGCTAAAGACTGATCTTCAACTTCATAATATTTCCAGAATTACTATCCAGGGAACCCTTTGTGATGTGTGCCCACTAAAATCTAAATAAACTCCAAGCCTTAAAACTGTCCCTTAATTGAATCCCTATCAATGTTAAAGGGTTTATGTCATTCAACCATAAACATGGCATTTGTTTTTGTTTTTGTTTTTTTTTTTTTGAGACAGAGTCTCACTCCATTGCCTGGGCTAGAGTGAGTGCCGTGGCGTCAGCTTAGCTCACAGCAACCTCAAACTCCTGGGCTCAAGCGATCCTTCTGCCTCAGCCTCCCAAGTAGCTGGGACTACAGGCATGCGCCACCATGCCCGGCTAATTTTTTCTATATATATTTTTAGCTGTCCAGCTAATTTCTTTCTATTTTTAGTAGAGACGGGGTCTCGCTCTTGCTCAGGCTGTAAACATGGCATTTGATGTTACTCAAGATTGTTAGATGTAAATTAAATGTTCATTCCAAACTAAAATATAATTTCAAGTGTAAAACATTAAGCTTTCTTTCTCAGATGGATGGCCTGTGAGTTGAATCTAGCCTGCAGATATTTTTGATTTGGCCCCTATACTACTTTAGAAATTATGTTTTAGAGTTTCCAAACTATAAAAAAAATCTAAAAGTCATGAATATTTTCATTTTTGAAAAACACATTTTAAAATAATAATAACTTTGAAAACCCTGAAAAATCAGTTCCAGCAACACTGAGTATCTATTCCTATGAAGGTACTGGGTGTTTTTCTGTTACACCTAACCATCCTCCTTTATTGTGTTTCCTTCCTGGCCCCTCAAGGTATTTTAGTTTGCAACTCCTGGTTTGCTTAATAAGTCAATCACAAAGGAATCAACCATGAAATTGAAGATGTAGTCACCCAAGAGTGTATTTTAATTTAAATTTAACATTATCCAATGCTTCAGGCTAATGATGAACATTATCCAGCTGTTCCAACACACACACACACACACACACACACACACACACACACACAGCTTCAGAATGAGTTCTATTCATTTAACCAAACACTTACTGAGTACCTACTATGTGTTAGAAACAATGTCAAGTGTTTTGATAACAATGTCAACTTAATCCATGTTCTCAAAAAGCCAAGTAGAGACAAGTAGAACAAATACACAACTGAATAGAAAATTGCAATGCAATGAAATAATTGCTAGGTTCGTGGGTGTATTATGATAAAGTATGTTCCCCCAGATTTTGTAGATATACCTTGTGTAGAGCCAGTCTAGGAAACAGAGGCAGGTTGAATAAAAGTTTAGAACTGCCTTTCTCTTATGAATTTGAAGAGGTCTTTACAGATTCAGAGGAAGGCTTGGACTCACTTAAGGTCACATGGTTAACATTATGTGCAGGACTAGAACTCAAGAGCTAGGCATTTTTTTTTTTTTTCACTTTTTAAATTTTTTGTCAGGAGAGATACTAATTCCCACTCGCTGACTTGAAAAGTGGATGACTCTATTGCTGATAAATTCAGAAAATATTATTAGGGAAGATTTAGCTTCAATCTATTCCAATACCTCCTGATTTCAACAACTCCCGAGAGATCATGATGATGGCAAAATATTGGCAGAAAGGTATTTCTGTCTTGTGGGCATATATCTGGCGTAAGTAATGATTATTTGTGTTTTGGCGGGTCAACCTGGAGGTCAGTCTGTAGTGCAACACCACAAGATCATTACACTGAAATCAAGGGCTTGAAGGAGGCACTGGTCACGCTGATCCAATTTGTGTTTGACAGAACGCTGAATGAAACAGCTAATCCTCAGAATGACAGAAACAAATTGAGAAAGATCTCACTAGACTGGAACTTTGGGCAGATGCCAAAAGATGAGCGTTAACAGGGATAAATATTGCTTTTAAAAAATCAATGGCTCAAGTAGAGAATGGAGAAGGTCTGGCTTGGCCGTGGTTCCCATGAGAAAGAACTGGGATGTCTTAGAGCTTTGCGCGAGCCAAAAGTTATACAACGCCATAAGAGACACTAATAGAGAAAACTCCTCTGGTTCATAAATAACAAAAATCCGACTCAAATTGATTAAAGCAATATAGAGAATTTATTGGGTCATATACCTAATGTCAAGGGGTGAACTCTGAATGTTAGTCATTTTTTTTTTAATGTGTATTAAATAACAACCAACCTCCAAATCTTAGTGGCTTTCAACAACAAACATTTATTTTTCACAGGTCAGTGGGGCACTCAATTTGGCTGGGTCAGGCTGGGGTCAGAACTACTGGTTGGTTCTGAGTGCCCCACAGGTCTGTGGTCTGTCACCCACCCAAAGAGACAATAGCAACTTGGGCAGGATCACTTCATGGCTAATCACAGGATATAGAAGGGTAACTAGAAATACAAATGTGTTAAAGCCTCCACTTAGAATTGGCAGACATCCTTCCTGCCCACACTCTGTTGGTCACAACCAGTCATGTGACGAAGGCCACATCAATGGAGTTGGAAAATATAACCCATCCTGTTTGTTAGGAGGTATTACTGCTGCATGAAGAAGGATGTGGATGTGTAATCCCAATACAGGGAAGGAATGATTCAATCTCCCACATTTTGGCTTCAGTGTGTCTGGATTCAGAAATTCAAATGATGCCAACAGGAATCTGTTTCTTCTCTTTGCTTTCCACGATGTTGGCTTTAAGTACAGAAATCATCTAGACTCACAGCTTACTGTCTACGTTAACATGAACTTACTACTCCACTGTCTTCATCAACATGATTTCCTGTTCCAGAAAACTCTTGCCCAGCAAGATAAAAGTTCATTCAAGGAACTTCATCAAAGGCTCATCAATTCTTCAATTGACAGCATTAAATGACATATTATAGCTAAGACACTTTGAACCCCTCATTTCAAATCTCTTATTTTGTTGTATGTATGAATCCTTGACTGTCATGTCACGATCCTTGACAATTCTTACTAAGTCACCACATTAGAGACCCACTTTAAATCAGACTTCAAAATCTCAATAAATATCTCCATTTTGTCCTCTGTCCCCTGAGACACTACTGGGACGCTATGAAGTGAGTGGTCTCCCTTATCATGGTAAAGAAACGAATTGGACTTTTTCTTATTAGCAGGTTGTTTTGGTGACATTTTGGGGAGCCAGAATTCAATAGCCTCATTCTTAGGATGTCACCACAAGACAGCAAAAAAATGGCCACTAGACTTTGTAGGTTTATATGATAAAACCTAGGCATCCCTGAAAGAAAAAGAAAAAGCTATTTCTTGGTAGCTCCAGCAAAAGTCCTAGGTCAGGCATTGATAGACCCAAGTCAAATCCCATGTCCAACCCCAAGTCAGTGAATCCAGGGGAATATTGTCCGTGTCTGAACCTCTTGGCCACTGGTGGAGGTGAGAATGGAATAAACCCTTCCTGAATCACATAAACTGAGAGTAGGGGAGATGTGGTTTCCCAGAGAAGGAAGGAAGAATAGTTGTTGAGTAGATAAAAATAACAGATATTTGCTACTCTGTCTTGGCTGCCGTACCAGTAGAAATTACTGGGTCACAAATAAGAAGAGACAAGCTTTATTGTACTGCTTAATACTGATCTCTACAAACTCTTATGTATCCAGAAGAGAGAGTGCTAATAATAAGGGAATAGACACCAATTTAATGGTGAAGGCTCCAATGTTTATCAAGAACAAGGGTGTGGTATCATAGAAAGATATTTGCTCTTTCTCTACCCTTCCTGGCACAGAGCTCCTAAAACTCTTGGAATCTCCTGACTGATAAGGGTCGTGTTTTGTTCTAATGAGGTCACTATTGTTGGGTCCCTGGATAGCTTTGGGATGGGGGATTATCTCCAGGGAGACCAAACCTTAATTAGAAGCTTAGAACTTTCAGTCCAACTTCCAAGGAGGGGAGAGAGAGTGGCATTGAGTTAATCACCAATAGCCAATGATTTGATCACCACTTCTACATAAGGAAGTCTCTATAGAAACCCCTAAACAACAGGGTTCAGAGAGCTTTCGGGTTGGTAAGCTCATTGAGGTGCTGGGAGGGTGGGGCACCCAGAGAGGGCATGGAAGCTCTGTGCCTCTCCCCGTACCTTGCTCTGGGCATCTCTTCCATTTGTCTGTGGCTGAGTTGTATCCTCCATAAAAGATGGCAATAGTGAGACAATATTTTCCTGAGTTCCAGGAGTTGTTCTAGCAAATTATTAAACCTGATAAGGGGTTTATGAACCCCCGAGTTTGTAGTTAGACAGAAGTGGAGACCTGATACTTGCAACTTGTGTCAGAAGTAGGGACATCCTCTCTGATTGAGTCCTTAAACTTACGGAGTCTGATACTAACCCCAGGAGGTAGTGTCTGAATTGAATTGAATTGTATCAGAATCCCAGTTGGTGTTGGAGAGTTGGAGAGGTGATATTGGAAATAATGCCATGTATTGGTGCCAAGAGGACAAAAAAAACTTCTCAATGGGGAAACCTTAAAAGTCTGTTATGTATAAAAGGGAATAAACGTGACTCACACCCGATTCCTTTAATTCAACAACAAAAAAAATGGAGCTTCAATAATTTGCTACACAGTGTTCTCCGATTTCAGTAAGTATTTGACAACTTCACCAGATCCCGACCATAGCAAAAATCCTATGCCAAGCACTGGATTAGATGCTGGAGCTACATCACAAAAAGGGCCCGACCATATGAGCTATAAAAATTTAGAAATAAGGCCAAAAAAAAAAAAAAAACAAAGAAGCACAGCATGACCCTCAATATCATGTCAGGTCATTGCTTAACAGTTCTGCTCACTCAAAGATTATTTAATTCTCTCAGAGAATGTGTCTGCATTGGCTTTGCTATTTAGTCTTTAGAAACCAAGTCCTAGGGAGTTGCATTTCTACTTGTACATTCCTAGGAAGTAGGAAAGATAACTCTAAAGGCAACAGTTTTATTGCCCTGTAGGACATTACCCAGTTTTGAACCTAACCTAGCAGTCTTATTTTAACATTCTTCTTTTCAAAATGCCTATAAATATCCAGTTCTTCAAAATGCTCTTTGAACCAGTTTTACCACTGTGCTGGTTGTTGCATTAAAGGGTGAAATAAAATCTTGACGTGTGTTCAATGTATATTTGCATGAAAGTCATGTTTCTAACTTCTTGAAAAGTATTCTTTAATAGAGCTTTCTAGACTACTAGGAGAGAGACATTAAGCAAATTACAATTGAGAAGGGTATTAAGAAAAGGTGATTATAGTGTGCTATGGGAGCTATAACAAAAGAATTTAACCTAGTCTAAAGGATTTCGGGTGGCTTCTTTGAGAAAGTGACATTTCTTGAAGCATGAATGAATGACAACCAAGGGAGGAAGGAAAGTTTGGAGCTGGGGTGGACAAGCAAATGTATATGGCCCATATGCAAAGGCTCAAGCTCATAGTTGAACAAGAGGTGGGTCTGGGTGATATCTATGGGTGGAAACTCATACAGAGCACATTTTTCACTAGAGGGGTCTGAATCAGAGTTCCTGATACTCCGGGGATGTCAGAATCCCCTGAACGAGAATGGATCCTCATGCACCTGCATCTCTGATCAGGTTTGCACGTGGCTTTGGTGTCTGTGTAAATCAGCAAATGACTCCCACAAAAGAAACAGCTAAGAGGCTCATCCCTGAGACTCAGCATCATTTGAGCTACTTTGTAGCTCAGCTTCAGAAAGCAGGAAACAGTTTCCTTCTCCTGGACTTCAGAACCACGGGAGAGGCGCTTTCCCTAGGCCCACAGAAAAGATGGCTCTCCCATTGCCTGTGTCACACAGAGGCCTAATTAAATCTGCATCTGATTAAAGGCAGCAGCTGCCACGTGGGCTCACTCTGATCCCAGTCTCTGCTTTGCAGATGAGGGGGTTTAGATAATGAGCCCAAACAGCTTTCTCATTTGGTTGCAAATTTTAGAAGGCAAGGGGAAAATAAAAAAGCCAGGGTCTGTGTTGCCAGGATATTAAACCACTCATCATAAAACAAGATAACTAGAATGCAGTAGAGGGAGATGACTTTTGCATTCAGGCTTGCTGGGTGCCCGACTTCTCAGGCACAGAAAGGTCTTTGTCAGGGAGTTTTGACCTGGAAGACTTAAAGTGCTTAGTGTATCATGCAACTAATCCAGGCAATCAACAGCCACATAAACAAGTCTCTGTTGGGATTTTTGACACTGGTAGGAGGCGAGCAATTTAGAATAGTGAAAAATAGCGCCAACTCCAGAGACACACAGACCTGGGTTTGAATGCTGTGTCATTCACTAACCTTGTGACCTTTCACAAGGAGACTCAATTTCGTCTGTGTAGGGGATAATAATAGTTCCTACCTGTTATGGGTTGAATATTAGTGTCTCCCCCAAATTCATATGTTGAAAGCCTACCCTGACGTGATGGGATTAGGAGGTGGGGCCACTGAGAGATAATTAGTATTAGTCTAGCGTCTGACATGTAGTAAGGGTTGACATTGACTACGAGGTTTTCTATTATTATTAAAACTATAATAATATTAGGATCATCAAGGCCTATCTGTAATTTCTCACTGTTGTCAACTCTTGATTTCAAATTTTAGTTTTTTTTTCTATTGCGTGTTTCATCTTCAACCAGTCTTAAAGAGCATGTCAGCGTTTTAGGGGAAAACACAGGAGTTTGGATGCCCACCATTCCACTTTGAGAAATTACGGATCCTGTAGGTTTAGAGCCCAGACGTGATAGGGTAGGTGACCAACTCATCTATTTGCCTGGGTCTTTCCCAGTTTTAGCTTTAAGTGTTTTCCAGGAAGTCCCACATCCTGGGAAACCTCTCAGTACTGGGCCAGTAAGGGCAGTTGGTCACCTTAGTTATAGGACTGACTCAAATGAGTCACAGAACCAGGACACGACCCCAGGCCAGAGGGTGCCCCCAACATGTCACTTACTAATACCTTGTCCTGGGGTAGGCCGAGGAGGGGCACATGCTAATAGAAGTTCCAACTTAGAAGCGTTAGGACATAGCTTTTTGCAACCTATGCTAGAAACGAATGAGGCAGGCCAGGGGACTCCAGCAGCAAACCCACGATGCTTTCAAAATGGACAAGAACTATTTAGCAATGGCCAATGGTTGCTCTGTGAGAATGTGAGCCCAGCATTGCCACATATACCGATTATTCAAGAAATGGAAAGTATCTGAATTTTTTAAAATGCAAAATCTCCCCATTTTCACATGTTGGCAACTATTAATAATTCCAACAAAACAAAACAAACCTGTACAAGCCCAACAAAACACATTAGTGGGCCGGCCATCAGTTGACAAACTTGACTTGGACCATGCCCTTCCCTACTTCCAGGCCTTTGCATGTGCTGGCCACTCCGCCTGGTACACTATTTCCTGCTCTTACCCTTCACACAGCCAGCTCTGATTCACCTCCAACCAAAATTGGAGCCATCCTTGGCTCCTCCCCTTCTGTCATATCCCTAATCAGTTCTTCAGCGGATCCAGTTGGTTCCTCCTCTGCCATACATTCAGAATCCCACCTCTTCTCTGCCCTTTGTCCACACAACCACCGTGTGTCACTTGGATTAGAACAGCCTCCACTCTGATCTCCTAGCTTCTGCCCCTGTTCCTCTGAGGACTGATACTGAGCAGAAGCAACAGCCAGAGTAATTCTGGGAGAACATGAGTCATCACATCTCTGCACAAACCCTTCCTGTGGTCCCCATTTCAGTCTGAGTTAATGCCAAACCAACCTTCCAATGTCTAATAATCTGCCCTTCTCCTGGTTACATCTTTGACCTCAATTCCTACTGGCTACCTTTGCACATGCTGGTCTCCAAAATGCTTTTCCTCCAAATAAACATGTGGCTTATTTCCTTGTCCCCTTCTCACTTTACTCAGATGCCACCTTCACAGTGAGATGATCCTTTAAAATTCAAAATTTGCCATTGCCACCTACCCCTCATCGCCACCACCCCCACCCCACCTCCATATTCCTAATCCTCAACTTGCTTTCTTTTCTTCTTAGCATTTACCACCATCTAATTAGTATTCAATATAGTTTACTTTTCTTGGTTTGGGGGCTATCTCACTTTTCTCACCGGCTCCTAGAGATTGATGTTGATATTTTCACTTCTTGATTCCAGGCACCAAAAACAGTGACTGGCACGTGGTAAGTGGTCAATACATATGTGTTGAATGAATGAATCAAAGAACTAAGAGGATATTGGATAAAAGGTCCAAAGGATTAGCTGTCCTTTAGAAACCATTATGGATATTTGAATCAATCAGAACAATACATTTCTGCTCAGCCAAAATAAAAGAAAAAAAATAAGGAAAAAATGCTGTTGCAACACCAATGACAGAGAAAAGATCAATTTCTTTTATTGAATGAGCACTCTTTCAAAGAAATGAGAAAATGGCCACTATCCCAATAAAAAAAAAAAAAAATTAGCAAAGGACACAAACAAGTAGTGGAGTTGGAAGGAAGAGAAAAATCAAATGACTCATTAACATATGAAAAGACGCCTAACCTCTCTCATCATTAAAAATGCAAATTAAAACAAGGAGACATTAAGTTTCACCTAACAGGCGAGAGAGCATTAAAATATTTATAATGCAGGATGTTAGTGAGAGCATGAGGAACTGAATGTGTAAATCAGTGTCACTACTATACAAACTGTAAGGCATATGTCCCATGATCTACCAAGAATTACCCTACCTTTATCCTTGCAGAAACTCATAAAGGTATATATATGCAAAAGGAAGTTCACGGCAACATCATTTATAAAAGCGAAAACTGAAAACAAATATCCATCAGTAGGAGAGTTGTTAAATTTTTAAGTGGGTCAGGACCATCCCATTTTGTAGATGGCAATATACACCTATTTGGGAAGAAAAAAGAGATTAAGGTAGATCTGAATTATTTATATGGAAATAGTAAGCGAAAAATGCAAGATGCAGAACAGTGTGCTTAGTTTTATCCCTTTTGTGTAAAAAAAAAAAAAGAAGCATGTATTTACATATATATGTGTGTACATGCATGGAAAATGTATTAAAGAAATACACAAGAAACCATTAATAGTGGTTGTTTCTGGGAAGAGTAATGGGAGATATGAGGTGGGAGGGAGATTTTAATTTCATTTACATTTTCAAAATATTCAAATATGTTTTGTATTTATATTTTTAATAATAAAAATTTTGTTACAAAAGCTCCCAAAATATCCATTGAGTATTATAAGTTATACATCATGGAACCAGTAGGGATCACGGACTCCCCACTTGTTTACCCCAGATGGGAATTTTTGATGCTGCTTAATATCCTCATCATATGTATGAATCAGAGTGAAAGAACTCCTCTCGCATCTTCAACCTTTGCAATCTCATCTTCCCATCTACCAAGTTCATTGTATCATCATGGAATTTTCCCTCTACCCAGGCCCTCTCTTTGGCACAGGCTTCTGGAGAAAGAAAAATCATGGATAGCTTTTATCCCTCTTTTGAAATGCAGCATAAAAACCCTGTAACTTACCTGTGAAAAAATGAAGGAAAAGACAGGCAGAAAACATCAGGTCTGGGAATACTCTGCTCTTTAGACTTGAGGATAATGTGCTTTGCAGAACAACAGCTTCTAAATAGGACATCATAGTTAAGATAACAACGAGACCATGTAAAACCAAGAAACAAGAAGTTGTCCTCACGTTAGTATCGAAAACCCACAATTACATGTTAAGATTATTGTCTTTTGTTTAGCTTAGTAATGTTTATGCTAATACATATCAATTTGAGAATGCCTTAAGTCTCATCTAGAGCTCTGGTGTGGGAGTCAGGTTTATATCCATAGCCAGTAACTAAAAATTCAACTCTTGTAAGCAATGGGGAAAGAGTGATGATGCTGGTAAGTAGAGGTAGAAGCAGGAGTAGTAGAAATAGGAAAAACAGTAGTCATAGATGTACTGGAATAATAAAAATAGTAGAAGTAAAGGAGGTAGTGTAGTGGATAGAGTACTAGTCAAAGTAGTAGATACAGTAAAGGTTTAGTGCCCCTTACCCGAAAAGCTTGGGACCAGAAGTGTTTTAGATTTTGTATTTTTCCAGATTTTGGAATATTTGCATATACATAATGAGATATCTTGGGGATGGGACACAAAATTCATTTATGTTTCATATACACCTTATACACATAGCCTGAAGGTAATTTTATATAATACTTTCAATAAAACAAAGTTTTGACGGCGACTCATCACATGAAGTCAGGTGTGCACTTTTCTGCTTGTGGTGTCATATCAGTGCTGAAAAAGTTTTGAATTCTGGAGCATTTTAATTTTCAGATTTTCAGATTAGAGATGCTCAACCTGTAGTAGAAGTAGAAGTTGTAGAAAGAGAAGTAGGACATGTAGCAGGAGAGAGAAGGAGGAAGAGGAGAAGGAGGAAGACATAGAGGAGAAAGAGGAGGAGGGAAGGAGAAGTAGTACCAATAGACACAGTACTCATAGTAGTAGCAGTGACTCTTCATTTCAAGGAAGGCAGGATAAAGTCATGGTAAAGAGCTTGAGATTTGGAGCTACGCAGACATGAGTTCAAGCACCTACTCCAAAACAAACCAGTCATATGACATTAGTGAAGTTTCTATTAACAAATCTGCTGGGCTAAATATTCCTCATCTTTACAATTAGAATAATAGAAGTGCCCATCTTACTGGATGTCATGAGGGTAAATATATAAGAGTGAAGTTCCTAGAACAGTGCCTAGTACATAGTAAACACTCAATAAAAGTTAGCCTTTGCTTATATCTTTGATATTATTGCTGTTACAATTTGACCAAAATTAAAACTTTTAACCCAGCCTCAGTTTCTCTGTCATCCTGCCCTCACCCAATGTTCGAGCATTGCCACACCCCTGCCAGCACCCACCCCAGCCAGCTTCTCTTCTCCAGCCACACTGGCCATCTTTGGCTTCTCAGACACACCAAACTCCTCCTTGACATTCAAACCTGATGCTTTCTCTGTATGGGAGGCGTGTCTTGCACCTGTTGACTTGGTTTAACTCCTTCTCCTTCTCCTTCTCCTTCTCCTTCTCCTTCTCCTTCTCCTTCTCCTTCTCCTTCTCCTTCTCCTTCTCCTTCTCCTTCTCTGGATCCCAGGGCAAACATCACCTCTTCAAATACTCTGACTATGTGCTCTTACAGAACACCATACTTTTCTTTTGTTGCATTTATCACAAGTATATAGTTAATTATCTGTACGGTTATTTGATTACTATCTGTCTTTTCCCTTAGATCATGAGCTCCATGCAGGCAGGGACCATGTGTGTTCCCGCACCAAGTCACGCACTCAGCAGTATTGAAAAGTATTTGACTTGCTTTTTTATTGACTGTTGATGTTTGATTATCTTACTTAACAAGTCTGAGTTCACTGAGAGGGTTAAATCAGAAAATAAGCTTAGCACAAGCTAGAACGTCAGAAAGAGCAACATTACCAGTGTCAATTTTAAGTTAATAATAATATATCAAAGACAATAGATTAACATGGTCCTCGTAAGTAATGTTTCAAGTTCATCACATGACTAAAGGAAATGGTAATTACTGGATGGATGGGTGGATGGATGGATGGGAGGATGGATGAATGGATGGGTGGATGGATGGATGGATGGGAGGATGGATGGATGGATGGATGGATGGATGGATGGATGGAGTGTATTTGTTTGCTCAGGCTGCTGTAACAAAATAACACAGACTGGGTGGCTTAAACAACAGAAATTTATTTTCTCGCAGTTCTGGAGGCTGGAAGTCTGAGATCAAAGTGTTGGCAGTCCTGTCTCCTTGGCTTGTAGATGGCTGCCTTCTCACTGTGTCTTCAGATGGTCTCTTCTCTGTGTGCATCTGTGTCCTCATCTCCTCTTCTTATAAGGACACCAGTTATATTGGTTTGGGGTCCAGCCATTAGACCTCATTTTAACTTAATGACCCTTTGAAGACCCTATCTCCGAATGTAGTCACATTCTGAAGGGCTTCAACATATGAAGCGTGTGGGGGGGGGGTACAATTTAACTTGTAATAGAGAGAAAGAAGGATAAATAGATAAATAAATATGACAGATGGTAGATAAAGAGATTCAGCAGTAGAATACACCTGCACTCTCCCCTGGCCCTCCTGGACTAGGTGAATTCTCTCATGTGCTCTCATAGCATGCCATACTTTTGCTTTGCTGCACTTATTATGACTGTAGTTAATTATTTGTGGAATTATTTGATTAATACCTGCCTTTTCCTGTAGTTCGAGGGCTTCAGAAGGGCAGGAATTGTGAGTCTTGCTCCTTGCTGTATCCCCAACTCTCTGGCACTATTATTGTTCTGCCTCTACCCACTCTCCAAGTATTCTTTTTCATGCCCTTGTTTTCCTCGAAACAACTGCACATATGGCTATTTAGATTAATTAAAATTAAATAAAATCTAAAATTCAGTTCTTCATTTACACCAGTCACATTTCAAGGGCTCAAGAGCCATACGCGGCTATTGGCAACTGTATTGGACAACATGCATATACAACATCCCCGTCACCACTGGAAGTTCTATTAGGCAGTACTAGACCATTTGGGTACACTGTAGGTACATTGTAGAGGACTCAAATCCTCTTTTGAGGCATTGCCAACCCCGATGCTAAGATGTGCCTGGGTGTATTATTTCTCTCAATGCTCAGAATCACCCATGAGGTCCATTTGAACCAAAAAAGGGAACAATGGCATCTCACAAGGGCTACCAAGACTCATTACACATTGCTTTGGTGGTTTGGGACGCTCACACAGTGTAAATTCTATGTGGTTCCTAGAATCCCCATCGCCCAGCCTCTGACTCCAGGGTCACATTCCTCCCCACAGATCTGGGATGAGACATTGCATCTACGCAGAGGTAGGGATGTCAGGGTGGGAGTAGAGAGGACAGGTGTTAGCACAGTGGCGCTGTTGCCATGAAGCTTTTCAACATCCTTCCCAGTTCTCCAGATGAAGCAGATAGTGAGTGAGCAGTGACAAATGGCTTCTTTAAAGCTGGCCACCCCTGTTTTAATTATTTGATCCAGCAGAGTGTGGTGATTTGACTGGCTTAAGTTCAGACTCTTCCTGGGCAGCCTAAACTCAATTAGAGGGTGCTAACTGCTCCTCGGGTATAAGACAGACACTGAATTCCACTAAAACACAAATTCCATTTGAGTGGAAATCTCTAATGGTCAGGTTTGGGGATTCAAATGCAAAAACAAAAGGTAGAGGAAGGATTGGAAAGAAAAGGAGAAAAGGATGAGAAATTGAGAATGAGAGAGAACACATTTAGTCAGAAGAAATGGCTCACAAAAATTGTCCTTGGGGATTACAAGTAGGACTTGCTGTTTCCACAAGCAGTTGTTAAGAAGCAAGAGACGTTCTGAGTTAAGTGCTCTGGAGAATGCAGAGGAAAGAGCTCCTGTGTCTGATCAGACAGATCTGGTTTAAAATCCCAGCCCTTCTGTTCCATAGCTGTGTGACACTGGTGAAGTCTCTGCGCTTCCAAGTTTGGTGATACACGCCTCAAAGCACTATTGTGAAGAGTTAGTGAGAGGAGGTGATGGGTATGGGGCACCTCGCACACATCTAGAAGACAGCGGGGTCCTAACTGAAGATGAAGATGTACATGGATTTGCCCAGGAAGTGGAAAGAGAGGAAGGACAAGTGTCTAGGTCCAAGCCCTGAGAAACATCAGCATACAAGGACTGGAGAGGAAGGTGGAAGATGAGCAGGCAGAGGATACTGGAGTAGCCAGAAAGATCACAGAAAAACCAGGAGAGGGTAGGATTTCTGAAGCCAAGGAAAGAGCGTATTTCAAGATGCTGCCGGGACATCGTGAAAAGCAAAGACTGAAAATATCCATTTATACCCATGTGCAGCCATTAAAAATGAGGTGTTGCCAGAGCAGTGAATGCTGTAGATCTTCATTATCTATTGCTTCATGGGAAGAATGAGATTACAAAACGTCATATATTTATAGGTAAAAGCTGCTGACCGAGCTGCTGTTTATTTAGCTTATTCATTCAGCAAATGTCCATTGAGTGCCTGCAACATTTCAGGCACTGTCCTAAGTGCCAGGGATCTGGAGGTGAACAGGACAATCACAGTCCTTGTCCTCATGGTGCTTATATCCTACTGTGCATGTGTGTACATGAGATTATACATACATGCATACACACATACCTGTACTTTTGGTGGGAAATATGATATATGCAATGGATGATGAAATTAGGCAAAATCATATTTATGCATATGCATATTGCATGTATGACAAAATATGGCAGACTATATACCACATATTAATGATGATTCATCCAAGTGGTAAGATGATGTCTGAGTGATTAAGAACTCAAGTTTTAGGATCAGACAACATGAATTCAAGTTAGTTTTGTTAGCTAATAACTGCCAAGTAGAGCAAGCTACTTGACTAATCTGTTTTCTCTTCTCTAAAATGAACATAATAATGGTCTCTACCTTGTAACGCTGTGGTGGAAATAAAATTATATAAGTATAGGTTTAACTCAGCTTCTGGCACATAGTAAGTGCTCAATTAGTCTCAGCCATTATTTTTAACAACGTTTAGCTTGGCTGGATTTTATAATTTTTTATATAATATGGATGTGTTCCTTTTGTCATTAGAAAATGCAAAAGAAATTGTTTAAAATAATATTTTTTCATGGAGAACAATGAGAAACCAGTTGCCTGGAGACTGAATGCTTTCTCAGAGAGGCAAAAAGGAAGGTCATACTGTTTCACAATCTGGTTGTGTCAAATATCTGTGCTTTGCAAATGTTTCTGTTGAAGCTAAATCACAGAAGGATCTACCATCACATCACCAAGGTTGGAAAGTGAGAGGAACCAAATAAATCAGAAAGCCCATTTCTGGAAAACGGTGCAGTAACAAGGTGTCCGTGGGAGAAATGAATGTCACAGGATTGCCATAAAATCCCAGGGAAGACAAGTCACTTTCCTGAAGTCCCCGAGTTCTGTAAAAGTCAACACTAGAACTCAGACCACCAGTACCCAGACCACGACTCTTTCTACCACCCCTCACTGCCGGGGCATTACTACTACTGTCAAAGACACTCTCTGCTTTCGTAGGCTCGCACCTTTCATTCTAAGCACACGTGGGCTTGCCCAATTTCTGAAAGACTATGTGTCATCTTTCGATATGAAAATTCAATAAAATAAAAAAGATTCAATAAAAAAAATCTTCCAAAGGGATAACTATGTGCTTGAATCTAAGCTTTTTCAATTTTTCCAATAAATGAAACAACAGTAACAACAGAGTCCTAGCGGATGAGTCAGGTGGCGCCAGGAGTGCTGGCATGAAAGGTCATTGAATCGGGGAATTATCATTTATTTCAAATAGCCCTTGGGGGACAGTCATGTCCAATTTCCCTTCTAATGCAGGAAACTTTTATAAGACGCTTCTTAAGGAAGGATAATTGAGCTGCTGATTGAGTGACTATTTATTTAGCAACTACTATTTCCAGGCACTGAGTTACTACTTAGTCTCCAGAGGGCATCCACAGTGATCTTGTTTAAACTCAAATCAGGTCTCACCTCTTTGCAATGGCTTCCCATCACATCTAGAATGCAGCCGAAATCCTTTCCCACGCTTACCAAGAAAGGGCACTGCTGCTGCTCCACTGACCGGGTCCCCTTCCCCTCTCCCCTCATTTATTGCACTCCGCACTCTGGCTGCCTTCCAGGCTTTCAAACATGCCCAGTTTATTTCTTCCAGAGGTCTTTATACAGTATAATTCCCTCTGCCTGAAATGTTTCTCCCCCAGGTCAGAGCATGGGCAGATGCTCTTGCTTGTCATTAGGTCTCAGCTCAAATACCCCCTCCTCCAAATGGTCATCCCTGCCCCCTGATCTAAAATAAGACCTTCTTCCCTGGACATCCTCAGTCATACCTCTGCAGTTCTATTTCCTCATAGCCCTGCTCACTACCCAGAATTATCCTGTATCTCAGGTCAGGTTCCCTAAAGCAGAGCCTGAGGATTCTTGTGCAGTTGATCTACTTACTAAGGAAATGCTCTCAGAAGAAACTTACAAGGGACTGAGGGAGGCAAGAGAGGACATGAAAAAAGCTTAGCGAAGATGTAGTTCAGGTGATCTCTACCCTCCTTTGTCCCTGGGTCCTGCCCTGTGCAAGGGAGCTGGTGTTTTCTTTCTTGTTTCCCCACATCATTCAGTCACTGGCTGAGGGCTGCCCTGGGGTGGAGGACAAGGACTTTGGGGAGACTCCAGTTGCCCAATGGCAAGCCCTTGCACAAGGTTGTAGGTGTGAGCAGCTAGACAGGCAAAGGCACCAACTGAGGGGCTCGGAGCAGGATGCCTGCAGCATCTGCAACGTCTTGCTCATTTATTAGTTAATAATTGATTCATATCTGTCTACCCTACTAGACTTTAAGTTCTGTGAGGGCAAGAATTTCATCTGCCTTATTCACTTGTGCATTACTCCTTAGCACATAATAGGTGCTCAGTAAATATTGGTTGAATGGTCAAAGAACTAATTAAAAAGCTAAGGCACTTTACTAACCTTATTTAGATAAGCCTTACAAACACCCTGGGAGGCAGGACCTTCAAGTCTGACTTCTTTCCAGGCTCAGATCCAAGCATGTCCATCTGAGAGCCAATTAACCAGATAGGTTGGATAAAAATAAATGATGAGAACAAACTTCACTGTAGCTTTTACCTTGAGCCTTTCTCCCTGTTTCCCATGACTTCCTGCTATACATATAGATATATTTTTTCTGTTCTTTTTGAAAATATTTGTTCCCCAAACTCCAGACCATGAGAGCAAAGAATCAAGGCAGGGATTGTTTTCCTTGTTGCTTCATTTTATTTCTATGCATGTTAGGAATATTTTAAAAATAAACACTAGCTGTCATTAACACAGCTCATCTGGGCGGTATGTGTAGGTGCTAACAGGATGGATTAGTATGCCTTAAGGTTATATAGTGTTTAAATATTTAAAACTGCATGGAATAAATTATCTGGACAAGAGGAATATTTGAGAATTCTTTATCTCCCATTCATTGCCAGGGAATTGTCAGTCGTTGTAAAGCAGAATGCTTTAAGACCTCACTCCTCTAAGTGATTTTTCTATCAGCAACATAAGCACCACCTGAGAGCTTGTTAGAAATTCAGTGTC
The DNA here is from genome assembly GCA_028533085.1 of Varecia variegata. Lineage (NCBI taxonomy): Eukaryota > Metazoa > Chordata > Mammalia > Primates > Lemuridae > Varecia > Varecia variegata. Next base: position 6,586,943 of record CM052448.1, on the reverse strand, counting down.
TTGGCCCCACCCCAGACCTGATGAACCAGAATCTGCATTTTAACGAGATCCCTAGGTGATTTGTGTGCCCATTAAAATTAGGGACACACTTGGGAGGCCGAGGCGGGCGGATTGTTTGAGCTCAGGAGTTCAAGACCAGCCTGAGCAAGAGCGAGACCCCATCTCTACTAAAAATACAAAGAAATTATCTGGCCAACTAAAAATATATATAGAAAAAATTAGCCGGCCATGGTGGCGCATGCCTGTAGTCCCAGCTACTCGGGAGGCTGAGGCAGTAGGATCGCTTAAGCCCAGGAGTTTGAGGTTGCTGTGAGCTAGGCTGACGCCACGGCACTCACTCTAGCCCGGGCAACAGAGCGAGACTCTGTCTCAAAAAAAAAAAAAAAAATTAGGGACACATCGGCCTTAAGACATTTGCATCTTGTCTTTCCTGTTGTTCTTCCCTAGGGGGAGCTAATAATTGTTTTGAACACCCCTGTTAATTCCTTAGAGTCCTCTTGCCTGGAGTCCTGGAGGACCATAATGGGGACCTAGATCCCTCCTCTGGTCTGTAAAAGTTAATCAACTTGGAATCTACAAAAGTGAGATAGATGCTTGTCTTGGATCCAGATTTTTAGGAAAGAGTAGCATATAAAAAATACAATGACTTTCAAACTGGAAAAAAAAAAAGAATATATGATTCTGGAAAGGTGGACATCAACAGACATCATTGTCTCACAACCTTTTTCTTGAAGTTTAGAGAGATAAATTTCTCCATGACTATGTGGATTGATTCTTTGTCTTTTTCAGGAAATCCAGAGGCCAGTTGACCAGGAGCAAATTGTACGTCTCTATGATCAGAAAGAATCGGAGTGGATGGTTCTCACTGAGTGATTGAGGGGCGGAGTCCAAAC
>CM052448.1:6530318-6585550 GCA_028533085.1 Varecia variegata | reverse complement strand
GGTGGCTGGTGTTTGAGTTGGGCTGAAAGCTGATTGAAATTTTGACAGAAGGAGACCTTCGAGGGAGAGATGAGTCCTCCCCAGACAGAGGAATTAGTGAGTACAAAGCATGTAAAATTCAAATTGTGTTCAGGTGAATTGCAAGTGGTAGGACAAAGGATGCAAGGCAGGGTGTGTGTGTGTGTGTGTGTGTGTGTGTGTAAGGCGTAGGTACGCCTGCAGTAGAAAAGACAGCCAGGTGTCAGATGGACTGGGGTTAAATCCTAGCTCAGCTGAGCTCTCCCTTGCCTGGATTCCGCATTGCCTTGCTGAGCAGCTGTCTCTTTTCTGCAAGACTGTGTCCTCTGTCCTATTTTCTCTGGTCCCTTCTTGCCCCCGGTCCTCCCCTGTGTTACAGAGCAATTTAGCTTTGGACCTGTCTTCATATTCATAACCCCCCAAAAAAATCTCTTTTAAAACTAAGTGTTACGTAGCCTGAGACTCAGCCTCTGAGCAGCGCAAGAGATCAGGTAGAAGCTTTAAAATTTCAGACTCCTCTTTTTCTCTGCTATACCAGTCTGTCTAAATGAAAGAAATTTCTTTCACCCTTCCTATGTCATATAGAGCCACCCCATCCCCAGCCCCAGCCCCCAGGAGGCAAATGGGCAATAGTTTATTGGGGTTCATAGGGTTCAGAATAATCACTTTTTTCATCGTGTGCCCCTAGATTATTTTGCTGACTCCTCATTGCACCCCTGCGAAGTAGGTATGATTATCCCATTTCTCAGAAGAGGAAACGGAAGCCCATGGTCCCTAGTCCATAAGCTCAGGTCTGTCTGAGTCCAATAATAAAACAGTTCTCGTCCAACGTCAATGAGAAATAGAACAGTGACACGTCTGTCTCAAAATCAAGAGATTAAAGGCTGATATTTGAAGATGATTGAAGCTTCCAAATCACAGCAGAGAATGGATTCTTCCACCTCTCCTTCCACTGTAGCCATATTAAATATTAATTCCCTTTGTCTTTGCAAATACAGAAATTGACTAAGACACACATCATAAAAAATGCAAGGTAAAGCTTCACTCTAATTTCAGCTTTTGTATTGGAAAGGCATTCGGATGACTTTCCTCCCTGCTGCTGGGTTTGAACATTTGATCTTCTCTGCCCTTGTCAGTGTCCACCAGAAGAACGTGGGTATCCACGTAGTGGCAAGAGATCAAGGACAAATTCCCATCAGGAGCCTGACACCCCCAGCTCCAGGCATCAATAAACACTGGTTTTTAAATATTTTTAGGAGCCAAGGGGTCCTGAAAAGGAGTCCTTTCTGGCCAAGAGTTATCCAGATGTTGGAAGAGGGTTCAGGAGAGAGCTTGAGGCAGCTGGGGTCAGACGACCCACCGGGACAAAGGAAAGCCACTGGCTGCGAGCTCCTTTTTGTTTTTTTTCAGTGCTAATTTGTACCATCTCTGTTAGGTTTTTTTAAAAATAATAACTTTCACCGCTTTCATTTCTTAAAAGGAATGCATATTCTCGGCAGGATATTTCCAAGCTGTAAGCATGCAAAAAGAAGACAAAAATTAACTGTAATACAAGAAATGTGTAAGAATGAGAGACACCCAGGTTACAGTAGTGTTTACCCCTAAGAAGGTATAATGAGAAAGGAATACACAGGACTTTCAATTATATTGGTAACATTTTATTTCTTTGGCTAAGTATTTAGTACCTGGATATGCCTTATACTGTTTCTTTTAATACCTTGTTAATATGTCTGAAATAATTCAGAATAAATGTTTTAAAGTCATCTATTTCTACTTATTACTGAAAACTCAGTGCCTAGCACAGTGCTTGCTACACAGTAGATGCCTAATGAATATTTCTTGAATGAATGAATGAACCGTGTGTGACGTCTGGGCTTTGGTTTCCTCTCATCCGGAAAACAGGGCTGGCAATGTCTACCCTCCAAATCATCACGCGCTAGCGTGTGTAGAGTGTCTCACTGGGTACCCACCTGGGCATAGGTACAAAATGGTTCTCACTGGCCTGGTGATTTTACTCCTCAAACAACCCTGGCCTTGGTTTATAAAGAGATGTACCCACCGCCCTACTTTACTTAAAAGATTTTTCTTTGCTCTTTTGAAAGCAGGTTCAAATGGGAGCCCTGGGATACCCATTTTTATATAATCCCTTTGAACTTCAAAATGCACAGGACAGAAAACAGGATGACACATGCAGTTTTACCTTTTCTTCCTGCTAACTACTGTTTACAAACGTTGGGTGCTCTGGTTTAGCTCAGAAAACCTTTTCAAGGCTCAAGCAGTTAATTACAGCTGTCTCTGGGGCTGTGGAACCGGAGCCACACTCACAAATCAATAGCTTTGACTAGACTGGGAGGGAGGAAGTGTCACTCAGGCCCGAACAGCTGAATGCTGGTAATTCGAGGGCCAGGGTCTCTGTAAGTCACTGGTCTCTCGGCCACGTCCCGTTTGCAGTAGCTTATAAAAACAACAGTCAGTGCAAAAACACCCTTTATTACCCAAAGGAAGCCTGGTGTATTAGTCAAAAGCTTATGATCCTGGAAAGCTGGTGGTATAGTTCCAAGGCCTGAGAGACAGAAAGCCAGTCCCAGTTTCACGGCCTGAGGACCAGGAGCAGTAGGGCAGGAAATCAAAGTCTCAGCTCCGGCAGTTAGGCAGGGAGAGGGCTAATCCTTTCTTCCTCCATGTTTGTGCTCTACTCTGGCCCTTAACAGATCGGATGATGCCCACCCACCTTGGGGAAGGAGATCTTCCTCACAGACACACTCGGAAATAATGTTTAACCAGATATCTGGGCACCCCAGGTCCAGTCAAGTGGACACATAAAACTAACCATCACACCTGGCCTCGCTCTAGGGTGCAGCGGATGTGATGTCATTCATCCATCTGATCCACAAACATTTACTGACCACCTATTACATGCCAAGCCATGGATTAATACTAGCCCCTAAGCAAGGATATCGTGGTGAATAAGAGAGATCAGATTCCTGTTCTCAAGGAGCTTACATCTTCATGGGGGAAACAGAAGATAAACAGAAGAAGGAGAAAACAAAATTCCGGTTAATGGAATATAAGTGGAAATGTCATGTGTGACCTCTAGGAAATGTTCTTAAAGGGAGGAGGCACATCCTTGTTTGCCTTTTTTTCCTTCCCACTACCTGGAATGCAGACTTGATGGCTGGACTTCAAGCAGCCACTTTGAATAACCAAGTAGAAGCCATTGCTGAGGATAATGGAGTAGAAAGAAGACGTCTAAGTTCACGAAGTATCCCTCACAGCCACACACTGCCGGCCATGGGACACTTTTATGAAGGTGAAAGTTAAACTCCTACCTTGTTTTAAGTCACTATTACGTTGTTACTACCGTCAAACCTAACTTGAACTATCACCATCCTGGGAATGGTGAGGTTCATGCCTGCCTTTTCTCATCCATCAGGCAAAATTACTCACTCCCTTGTCTTAGTAGTAACTGGGCACTTCAATCCATTTAGGATTTATTACTTTTTTTAATGCTTTGCTCATGTATCTTACTGTGTACTCTTTGAGAGAAGCATTTCTTTTTACCATACCCGGTTCATTCCCATCTCAGTCGCAGTCCCCCACACTCAGAAGGTACTCAATCAATGTTTGAAAAATGAATAAATGAATTCAGTTATCAACTGTAGTCTCTTGATTAAGCCCCTTAATTAGAAGAAAAGGTTTCATGTATTGTAGCTGGAGTCCTCCTATAACAAGCATTATTACGTTTTAAACAACTGCCTCTCTTAAAGAGATGATCAAACTCTTACCAACAGTCAGCTATCAAAAAACAAGCATTCATTTATGGGGTGACCATGACATGCTCAGGCCTAAGAATTCAGGAGTCACGGACAATCCTTGTCCACAGAGGACTTAGAGCCAGCGGAGGTGTGTGCTTTAACACACGGAGAAGGGACACGAATCCTACAAGAGGTTTAGCAATGAAATAAAATTGTTTGGTTGATTTGGACAGAAATGTTCAAACCTCTCACCTTCCCCGAGTCTCTGCCCAGGCTTGTCTGGGAAAGATGGTTAGAAGAGATGGTGTACATTTAACCTTTCCTTCCTTCCGTGAAATGTCACATTAAGATTTGCCTGTTTAATAAATCTGCCTGCAGGTCTTGGACATTGTCATAGCCTTCAGAGAAACAAGGTGAGGGTGGGAAAGAGGAAAGACAGGTGTTTCTCCCTTCAGGTATATAAAATCCAAGAGGTTTGGCATAGAGATGTCAAGTTCAGAGTTTATTTGGATGAATATAGCCAGCAAACAAGTCTGAGCTAGAAACCTCTCCTTCTGCCCACAGTGTGATGGGCAGAGTTTGTTGGATCAAGCAGGGAAGACTGCAAACGAATCTACACAGTGTCTCCTGCTGATGTCCACTTGGGCCATTAAGGAATTAAAGAGAATTGAGGGCAGGAGAATATTTGCAAAAGCCACTCACAGTCATGCCTGGCCCAATAAAACTTCCTAAGATTTTGCCAGGCAAATTGATCTTTTTTAACTCATGTTACTCCAGGGCTCTGTGGACATAGCAACTGAGTAGGCTGAGGGGAAGGTTGTGGCAGCCTTAATCCAATATGTTGGGTAAAGAGTCTAAAACATATTGAAGATCAATAATCAACATTAAAGTGAGAGGAACTGAGACTCACCCCTGAAAGTATCAAAGGAGGAATATTATATATGTGTGTATAATGTGTATATATATATATATAGAATGTATATATAATGTATGATGTGTGGGTGGGTATATATATTATATAAAATGAGTGAGGCATGCTCTAAAATCAAAATGCAATATCTCTCAAATGCCTACATTTGGGAAGCCCTTTTGCATTTTTTTCAGATGCCTAAATTAAGACATTATTCTATTTGCCACTAACTAGGGAAAAATATCTGTGACATCAGTATCAGAGACAGAGAGAAACAGAGACAGGAGAGAGAAAGAGAGAGGAAGAGATCACAGATGACACTACTCTTGCCTCTAACCCTATGAACAGGCCATTATAATATATCACAGGATCACAGATCTCATGTCCCAGTTCACAGAAAGAAGCAACCCATGAATTTGCCCCATAGGAAACTTATCATAAATCAATACTAAGCTATGACTTGGAATCAATTAGACTTAAGCTTTTCAAACAATTTCACTTTCTTCTCAATCTTAAAGCAGAGCTCCTGTGTGGGAGCTCGGCTAGAATTCACACACACACACTTTTATGTCCAAGATATGTACTCTCAGATAAGATTGTCAAAATTGATAAAAAGATCTCCAGCATAAGAAACCACTAATTGTAAGTGAAACATTCTGACAAGAAAAGAGAACTACAAAATCTGGATGCCAGTAAACTGTGATTTCTCACCAAATGTGTGTGGCGCGTCTGCAGCAGTGCCGCCTTTTCAAAAGAAAAATGTCAAACGGAGCTGCCTGTTGCACCACCTTCTCCCGTGCCACAATTGCTTCCCTCTCCCTGCGAGGTAGCCCCTTTGTCCCGGAAGGACAGATCAAAGGGACCTTCAAGTGCCCCTTTACCTGGGGAATGCCTTTCTTGTTTGCTATCCTAGCGGAGAAATTACTCTGGGCTCCCCGGGGAGGGTGTGAAAGCTGAAAACCTGAGTCTCAGAGGCACTGCAGAGCAGCAGAGCTGTTGACCTTGAGGGGTGACCACCTTAATTGCAGAGACGTGCTTGTAGCGTGTTGGGAGGCAGAAGAGAGGTGGCAACGAGGAAAGAGTCAGACGCTGCTTCAAACACCTAACTCCATACTGGAGCTTGTGAGCATAGGACGTTATTGAAAGGTATGCGACTCAAAACTAATTCTGCAATTCACATAAATGGATTGAAAACATACCTTGGCAAGTATGCATGCTCTCCTCATTGGCTGAGAGTTCCTTGTTCATTTATTTGTCTAATTTTTTCTTCCCTCCCACCAATTGGAATGTCAGCTCCAGGAGGGCAGGGCCTGGTCTGCCTTCTTCACTGTTACAGCTGCAGGGCCCAACACACAGCAGATACATAATAAATCCTTGTTAAATGAATAAATGCCAAGAATAGACAAGAAGGAAATAAATCAGGAATTAATAGTGGTACTCTGGAGAGAGATTATGGGATGGTTAGTATTCTTTATACATTTCTATCTTTTCAATTTTCCTAGATAATATTTTTCTAATCAGAAAAAAAAAAAAGGAATGAATATGGCTTGGGTAAAATCCAAGTTATCACTAACATTGATATTATCTAAGAAGTAGTAGGCAGGTTCCAACTTGTTAATAATGCACACACTTGAACTAATGGTATATTAATGGTAATGAGGTTATACATAACCTGTTTTTCATTTATTCATTCATTCAATCATTTATTTAACAGATATTTATCGCATGTTTCCATGCATTAGTCATTGCCCTAAACGCTGGAGAAGCTGTTAAAGGATCATTTTTAAATTTTCAGAAAAGGTAAAGTCATCACTGTCACACAGATATAAAGTGAAAATGTGTTCAGGAATTTATTTAACTTATTAATGAGCGAACTGGTAATACTTTACTACCAATTCAAAGGAAAATACAAAAACGAGACACATATATAGGGCAGGAATATTGAAACAAATGTGCAAGTAGAGGCAAAACTGGCCTCTGCCACGGCGGAGAATCTCCACTTTACAGAATGGAACCTAAACCCTACAGAATCTGTGCATGTCTAAAGACAGGAATTAGTTTGCATTGCTATCAGTTATCCACAACTTACAGAGTTGTCAAATCAGTTGACACAGTGAAAGGGTAGCATTCAGTAATCTGGAAGAGCATGCTTTATACAGCGCATAATTTCCCACTGAAGCGCAAGTTTTTCCTACCCTAGAAAGATAATTAAGATATGGTCTCTGACTTCTCGTGGTGGCTGGGAAAACCGACATAAACAAAGGCCTGCTTTGCTCTGGACAGGAGGAGAAGCAGTCCTTATGTGGCTGCTCTTCTTTTTATAAGGCCACTCTGAAAGAAACTCCTATTTAAGAATTGGACCTTATCCAAAGAACTGGGAGGAAAAAAAGCTATAATTTGTTTTTAAAGGTCACTTTAAACTTTTTTGCTGTGACAGTTTTTATTACTAATTAATAAACCAGTGCACACTCATAAAAATAAAATGCAAACTGTAAAGAAATACATGGAAATAAAAGGAGAAGCTATTCTCGACTGCCTCCCTTCTACCGACCCGATTTTTTCACTCATTGGCAATGCTACTAGTAAAAAGCAGCGATGTCCACAAACCAAACCTGACGCATCGATGCATCGTGGTGCTAAGGGGAGATACCAGACATAGAGGACACTTTTTAGGATCCTTTCATTAAGGCACACCACCTTAATGAAATATTTGGATAGGTAAAGTAGACCAGAGATTAGTTTGCAGTAAGTTAGAGTGGAGACCTAGAATGTTCTGCACTTGAAGGACACACGAATGTTAGGAGTTTAAGGCTGTCAAATGAAGAGGAGGGGGGATATCCAAGGAGCCTGGGAGGAGATGCAGAAAGTTAATTCCTTAGCAAAGATAGAGAAATCCCCCGTGCCAGGAAGTGCTTGACAAATCACTGGGATGGCGACATCTATTTCATCACAGTTATTGCTTATCTTGTTTTATGTGTAATCTTTACCTACTGGTGAAAAATTTTCAGTTAAATAAATATCTGCTAGACAGGACAGCCTGTGTCAGCGCTGCTTTGAAGATCATGTCAGTCTGGGGTAAGGGAATGCAGAGAAGAGAGCAGTTTGTAAAAGGTAAGAAGTAGGAGGTGAGAAATTTATCCAAGGCAGAGACTCAAAGCCAGGAATGACCAGTAGAGCGTAAGTTCCCTCCGCCCCGGGTTCTGCCAAGAATCGCTGCAGATACAGGGCAAAGATACTAGAGTTCCTGCCTTTTATCGGATTGGAGCTCTATGTATATTTTTCTTTTTTTAAATTTATGTTTTATTACACGTATTTAAGGTGTACATCATGTTTGGATGTGCATATACGTGGTGAAAAGGTTACTGCTACTGCAGCAAGCCAGTTAATAAACCAGTCGTCTCACGTTGTTACCTTTTGTGTGTGTGTGTGCTAAGAACACCTAAAATCTATTCTCTTAGAAAATCTATACATTTTAGATGAATGTTAAAGGAAAGAATGATCTCAAAAAGCTAAAGTGACAAATGAGAGCATGGAAGGCTTCCCAGAGGAAGTGACATTTAAACTGAGTCTGGGATAAGAGGAGACTCTTACCACAGAGGTGGGGCTGAGTAGGAAGGAGAGAACTGCCTATGCCAAAGCAGAGGAGGCATAAAAGACCACAGAATGTTTGGGGGAACCAAGAGATGTTTGGAATTATTAGAGCTCAGCCCATGTAGATAAGCTTTTGAATAATATCCAGACCTTTCTGGCTGATATGAATACTAATCTTCAAAGATAGACCCAGTGCAGAGAAGGAAAGCATTGTGGCAGAAAACTGATGATTGCACAAGGGTTTGAAGACGCATATTCTAATATTCACTCTATCACTAACTTAAGCAATCAGTTTTCCTGATCTTCTTTCTGTTTCTTCATGCGTAGAGACAATGAAGCCTTACGAGGCTGTGTTTATGCCCTCACAGCATTGTACAAATATAACACATTGGAATCAGAGAACATTGTTTTCTCTGAGCAATGAGGTGGGACGAGCCTAGAAAGGAGAGCATTACGCTAAAACTGCTCAGAACAAGTAAATGGGCCAGACTGAATTCCCAGCGCTGGCACTGAATCAAGGCAAAAGGAACAAAAAGTACCCTCCGAAAACATTGAGGAAGGTATCATCTGGGAGGTAAACGCATAAGACACAGTTGTAACAAATTCATTCCAATGTGCCTTTTGCTGGCAGAACGATGTGGAACATACAAGTCCAAACCTCGAGCTCAATTCTTGCTACTTCCTGAGTTGTTTCTGTTGTTGATGTTGTTATTGTTATTTTGACTTCCTTCTCTCCTATTGTCTTGTCAATCTCTGTTATGTGAAAGAGAGAGAATAAAAATACAGCACCTGGCATTTGGCACCAGGTACGTTGCAAGGTGGGACAATGCTCTCCCGAGTCGTGCAGCGTAAAGATACCTACAAGTATTTCTTACTTTCACTGGGGCATGTGAAGGTATTAAATACTAAGTGTGGGCTACAGAGCGTGAGTTTAACAGAAACAGTCGGACAGAGGGTGAAGCGGGCAGGCATGTGGCCCCTCTGATGAACCGGCTCTCTTTTGTGCTTCCTCTCCTTAGTGTGAGACGCCCCAGGTCTGAGAGCCAGGACTGGCCCTGCGCACTTCTCTGAGCCCTGGTGCTCCCCGGAGCCACATCCGTGCAGCCCCCAAGACTCATTCATCTGCTTTGAAATACCCTGAGGCCTCAGATGAGGTCCTTCAAATGATCTTTAGATACTGAAGTCCTGTTTCCCCAGTGGGGACATCAAAGTCATCAAAAAAGTGAGTTTTACCAGTATATCAAGTAGTTCTCTGGACATAGCGGTGGGAGTTAGACTTATTGGCAAGTCTCTAGGATCACCTGGCACCATATCTCAAATGCTTTTGTGGGTGAGACTTTAAAATCTGCACAGGCCAATGGCTGTTGAGCATTGTCATCATGAAATGCCAATTAAGCAACTGTGATGAGCTAATATTTAAGGGAGATACCCAACAGCAAAAACACAACACAACCATTTTCCCAAAGGAGTATATAGTTTACATAAGGATGCAAAACACATACGTATGAAGAGAAACAGTAGCGTGAATTAAGTACCTCTGAGGGGGTGGAGAGCAATACACCTGAGGGTCCTATTTATTATTAGATCGACAAGTTGAGGACATGAACCATACCACTTTGTTCACCAATATGTTTCCAGAAACTTGCAAAGAGCATGGCACATGGGGGGAGCAAAAATGTTCACCGAATAGGAGGATAAATGTAGAGTTTTGGATTGATCATCAAGGAAGGCTTCGGTATCTAAAAATTTCCCAGTTTTTAGAAGAGAAAATGTACAGGTGAGTGATTAAGAGCATCTGATCTGGAGCTAGACATCATGGATTTGAATCCTGGTTGCACCACTTACAAGCTAGGGGACTTCAGGCAAGTTATTTAACTCCCATGTGCCTTAGTTTCTTTGTCTGTGAAATGGGGACAAGCAGAGAATGGTGGGGGAAATTGAATGCTCATAAAACACATAGAACATGACTGAAATATAAGTAGTACTATTGAAGGGCAAGTGATGATGATGGCGAAGACCAGGTCATGATGAAAAGATTGAGGTTCACGCAGAATGAGCTGTAGCGCAAGGAGGGTGTGAGGGCTGTGAATACTAGCTCGGTGGTGGGCATGCGGTGTGGCAGACGTGCGTTGGGAAACAGGGAGAAATAACAACAACAAGATGACCAGATCAGAGGCCTCTCCCCAGATGCCACTTGGGCTTTATGCTGAAAGCTCCTGAGAGTTTTGTGAAGGAGTGTGCATTGAAGGGTGTTTTGAAAGGTGCAAAAATAATTTGCATTACTTTTAATAATTAAAATATCCTAAATGTCTGTCAGCAGGAAAATGGCCTAATAAGCTTTGGAAAATGTATACTATGGAGTAATTAACAGGCACAAAGTTTTAGTTAAGCCAGATGAATAGGTTCTGGAGATCTCTTGTACAACGTTGTACATATAGTCCACAATACCATACTGCACACTTAAAAATTTGTTAAAAGGGTATATTTCATGTTAAGCTTTCTTTATCACAATAAAATATTTTTTTAAAAGCATGTTGCCAAAGAATAGGTACATCATGATATTATTTACACACACACACACACACATTTCAACATATTTTCTTTCTACTCCACGTATTTTCTATTGTCATGTATTTTTTACAATTTCAAAGAATGATGTCTGAAAGTTCACCTACGAAACTGCTGCCTTTGGAGAAGCCGGAGAAAGAAATAGAATCATAAGGATAAGAAAGTTGTCAAAGGCATTTTAGCCACATCTGTAAGGTTTTTAGTTTTAATAAGGAGAATGCATTTATACATTATTTGTGTAAACAAAAAGTAATTTTTAAAAGAAACTTTTTGCATGGAGGATAGATGAGATGGCAGAGACTTAATTGGAAGGTATCGCTCTTGTCTGGGTTGGAGGTGATAAGTAGCAACGTTAGAGATGCGAGTGACAAGGAAAATGACACTGTATGAGTCAGCAGAACATAACGGAGCAGACAGAGATAGAAGCCACAAACTGAATTAAGGGAGAGAACAAGTTCAGTTTTATACACCAAATCCTGAGAACAGCTCTTATCCAAAACTCTGCTGCTTCCTTGTGGATTGCTTTCTCTGGCATAATAAATTAGATCAATTAATTTTGTCAATTAATTAATTAGTTGGCCCACAGCTGTTTTAACAGCTTTATAAAACAACCACAAAGAAAGCTCCAAACAGTTGATTTGATATTGAGTAGTGATAGCCTTGGTCTTACTTAAAAAGAAATAGACCAGTTGAGACCAGAAGAGTATTATTTTATCAGTCAGTGCCTTGAATCCGATGCACTGAATGCTTCCCTGCTGCCCTGGGGAAATTATTCTTATACCGTAAAGAGGGAATAGTTCAAGCCCTTGGGTTTAATCGTTTATGGTCGGTAAAGAGCCAAAATGCATATTTCACTTACATCCAAGTGAAATAGCGTTTATAATGCCCTGACCTTTTCAAGACCCACATATCGTCCTTTTTCTTTCTGACAGCAGACCCATTAAAAAATACGGTTATTGCATCGAGTTTAATATTAATTCCATTGGAAGTCTTCTGTTGGCAATACCAAATATAGCTCCGTTCACTTCAAGTAAGATACAAGAGAATTAACCTGTTGAAGAACAAGTCCTTAATCTTGGGCAAATGAGGGTGGCAGTCCATGAATGGGCTTCACAGTTCTAAGAATATTCCGAAACGTGATACAAAATTCTCTGGAATTTTTGCCTTGTTAACTGGTTACAGAACGAAAGCCCATGGATTAAATAAGTTCTCAAAAAAAAAAAAAAAAGTTTAAGAACTGCTACAGTATTTTTTTTTTTTACAAAAATATATCATACTAGCTAATTGGATCATTTTAAGCAGACAAGGAATTGCTGATTCTGACAATATAAAATTAAAGTTATTCATAGTAAGTTAATCCCTTAAGGGGACTATGACATGTGAACCTATAACTTTTTAAAAAATATTACAATCACTGAGGAGCCAAACGTTTCTCAGAAACAATGTCTAAGGAAGAAACGTTTCAAGGGGAAAAAGGTTTCATCTGGTTGAGAAAATCCTGGGAGACTTTTGACAGCAGAAAGCACTTAAAATGTCCTTGATAGATGAGGTAGGAATTTGTAGGCAAATGATGGGAAATCAAGTTCTAAGTTAAAATGTGGATTTAACCAGTTGTGGAAATAGGAAAAGTCATCTTCAATCACTGAGACTCCCAGGGCAAGAGTGGGAGATAAGACAATAAATGTAGCCTTGTACCTATTGAAGAAGACTGGGCCCTGTTCAATAAGAGATGCAAGAAATGGGGAGCTAGTTAATGTTTCCAATCAAGGAGATGACATGGAAAGCAGATCCATCTAGTGTGGACGTATTAATAGAAAGACAGGAGGAGAGAAGGCCGTTGTCTGTACAATGGCCAGGATGGAGAAGCTGAGCCGTTAAGACCAGCTGGGGCAAATGGAAGAACACCTCAGTTTATATAGTAGCTTGTGGTTGCCAAGGCCAAAATTTCTGTCCAAAATTATTGCCTTTTTGAAAAGCTTAATTGACACGTACATACAAAGACACAAACCCTTAGCACCTGCTAGACTAAGTCGTAGGATGATGCGTCTGCAATAATCCTTTCCCTGGTAATTAGCCTGTGTCCTGGCTTGTCCTAGTTTTGTTCTGGTTCTCAGTCCGAAAAGATAGTCTCAACAAATGCCAAAGAACAGGAGTGAGTTTCCTCCTGACCTCTCTGCTCCTTGGTTATGATCTTAACTCCCTGCGTCCCTTCCCAGCACAGGACACCAATGAATGTTGCAATCTCCACTTTCCCAGCTTGGAGAAGTGTAGCCCTGTCTGTCCTCACCGTATTCCCTTCTAGCGATCATTTGAAGGGTTAATTATACAACACACTCACGTTCATCGATGAATAAGTGGCCAGAAGACCAGAAGCCATATGGAATAGAAAACGTTCACTTTCTCTAGAAGCCATGGCCCTGAAGGGACGAAGAGACTGTGAGGTCTCCTTATCACACCCCCAACAGAGCGCAGGAGGCTGAGATCATTGTCTCGAATATAATCGTTAGGACAGTTCAACAGGAAGGAAAAGAACTGCAAAATGGGAATCTGTGTGCAGAGATTTCCGCAGACTGCAGTGGTTATGCATGGTCTTCTGCTAGAACAAGTGCTCCTTGGTAGGAAATAATAAATCTCCTCTTGTTTAAGTTACAGGCGGTTGTAAATGTAACTTCTTGCTTTTGGCAAACCCAAAAGAGAAAAACACCTGTCCATAGGGACTGGAAAGAACATGGACATCTTTGGATAGCGGCATTATTCAGCCTATCACTACTGTTCTTTTGTCTTATTTTTGACACTGGTAGAAGGCTCTTTGTCTAGTTATCTGTCTATCATCTGTGTATCTACCTACTTACCTACATACTTACCCCTTTTCTGACCTTAAATAATGAGGGACTTTTATACCTGCCATAATTATCCAAAAAAAGAAAAAAGAAACATTAAGCAAAGAGCCTTCCAACAATGAAAAAATTCTTCCTCACTATACAGGAGCAAGACCATTTTAGAAATGACAGTTGGACTCCTCTTACAAGGACACAATGCATTGGCTTTAGGGTCCACCCTAATCCAGCAAGACCTCATCTTAATTTGGTCACATCTGCAATGACCCTGTCTCCAAATAAAGTCATACTCACAGGTTTCAGGTGGAGTAAAATTTGGAGGGGATCATTCTTCAGCCCAGTGAACATGTGTTTACTTTATATCAGAGTAGGAGTCATGCTTTTACATTTTTTGGAGAACCATCCTATAACAATGGTGATGTCATTAAAGGTAAAGTCAGTAGGAGGTGACAGGAGAGGGAAAAGAGAAGGTGTTTGGAGTTAAACATATTGGATTGGCTTAAACTTAACTGGAGCTGGAGGTCAGAAGGGAAGGAAGGACTAAGTGGAGAGGAGGAGTAGGAACCTCCAGCCAATGTGTTCATTTTACAGGTGGGGAAACAGAGGCCCAGAGAGGGGTAACTTTCCCAAGGGCACAAAACAGGTGATTGGAAGAAGCAAAATGCAACCCTGTTTTGTCTTCCAGCCCAGGGTACACACACTGGCTAGAAAGATTTTCAATGGTTGCAGCATTTGGATGGAGAGACCTTTCCCCTTTTCCTTGGACAGCTTTTCTCATAGCACATCCTTCACATTTGCATGTGTGCACATGCTCCCATATACGTACAAGAGAAAGTTCCACCCACGTAGAGTCACAAAACGTAATTGTAAAAACTCTTATTAGAAAACTGATTCTGAATCAAAATTCAACCGCGGTAATTAGCTTACATGTCTTCTTGATTACACCATTGTGTAATCTTTTGGCCGCAACGAAATGTCTAAACTGTAGACAACTCTATAGCTATTAGTACAATGAAATAAATTTCGAGACAAGGATCTCAGTACTTGACAATGGTACAGGTACAAAGGATTGCTAAATTCTTAGAATTTACAAAAGCAGGAGAAATCGTGAAAATGGAAAGCCTCCCAGTCTCAACTTGCTCTTTTTCCTTAATTATTGTACTGACACGACAGCCCTGGAAATATCATAATCAAGCATCATGTTCTTGTCTAACCCCATGATAACATTCCAGCTCCCAAGAGTGTATAATCACCAAATCATAAAATGTAGCATACTTGCGACTTTCTTTTTCTCCACGCCCCTGGAGGTATTAGTCATATAGTGGTATTTCTTTACCAGCAAAAGAGACTGGAGAATATTTTGTCATTTGTTTCATAAACTTTCTCAAAACTTCCGTGCTTCAGAGAAGTATCTCTCTTATTCTGTGCATGAATTCAAATTTGTACCAGGATGATGTTTTTGCTCAAATGTTGCTGCACACTTTGGAAATACATATTAATATAAAAACAATATCCATATAAGGTTTTGTATTTCCATTGTTTCTATTATATCACCTCATTTGAGTCTCACAACCACTCACTGGGCTATGATTGTCCCCATTTCAGAGATGAGAAAGTTGAAGTTCAGAGAAACTTAATTTACTGGTGCAATGAATGCCATGCCGTCAAAGTAACTGAGCTGGAACTTCAACACCCAGCCTCCTCCTCTTTCACATGTTCCTGGCCACTATCTGCCACTTTCAGTGAGGCCCAAAGCATGTTCTGCAATGAGCATATACTTACAGAAATGAGAGAGGAGTTATTTTAAAAACACAGCAGTGAAATGATATATATTTGGAGTTGTCTGAAAAGCAAAACAGATCTAGCCACAGAAAAGATAATGCCACAATGGCACACAGTAGGTGAACAACAAAAACGGATGAATAAATACTATAAACATGGTATTCAAAACCCGTTAACCACTTTCATTAAGATGAGGATAAAAAATGATAAATGTCTAGAATGTCAGATCTGGAAAGAATACGGATACACCTAGGTCAGTGGCTCTGAACAGGAGCCATTGGCTGACTCAACTGTGGGAGGTGCTACCGGCATCTAGTGGGTACAGGCCAGGATGTTGCTAAGCATCCCACGATGCCCAGATCAGACTCCACCCGAAATGTCAATAATGAGGAGATTTAGAAACCCTAATCTAGATCAGAGGTTGAAAACTTTTGGGGGGAAGGGCCAGATGGTAAATATTTCAGGCTTTGCTGTTTACAGCAAAAGCAACCATAGACAATGTGTGAATGAATGGGCATAACTATGTTCCGACAAAACCGTATTTATAAAAATGCAGCTGCCCGTGTTTGGCCCACAGACTGTAGTTTTCCAATCCTCATCTAGATTAATAGATTTCTAATTTTCTTCTTCTAAAAACAGTGAAATGTGTCATTCATTTGGATGAAATATTGCGTGTCATCCAAGGGGTAAAACAGATTAAAAGGATGCTTCTTAGGTTAAGGCAAGGGTGCATCCAAGGTGGCTCTCAAACTCCTGTAGCGATCTGGACAAACCTACTTGGGGTATTGCTTGAAACTCTCTAGTCTGAATGATCATGTCATTACCTGCTCAAAACCCTGCAGTGGCTTCCCATTGCTTCTAGGATAAAGTCCTTCTCCCCAACCTGTATGATCACATAGGAATGTAGCTCGATGACTCTAGACCCTGATTGAGAAGCTGCTAGGTCTGACTATAGCACTTACTAGCTGTGTGACTGTGGGCAAGTTACTTCACCTCTCTGAGCCTCCATTTCCTCACCTATACATAAAGAATTATCAACAAAACCTACCTCACATGATTGTTTGAGGATTAAATGAGATTATGGATACATAGCCTTTGCATAATACCTAGCATACAATAACACTCAATAAATTAACATGATTATTATGAAAGTTATTACTTTTAGTGGACACTTGTGTTTCTAGAAACTATGTGTGAGCCAAAGCAAGCTTGTTGGGACTTCAGACCTAAACTGTTGAGAGGTGGCTGGAGGCTGGAAAGAGGCCCTAAGGAAGGACTCTCCTGGGGGGTTTCTATTTTGGTTTTTATTGTTGTTGTTGTTGTTGTTTGTTTGCCTTTTACATAAATAGCAGTCATGGAAGAAGGCCAGATCAGGCCCCCTTTTCAAAGCCTTTTGGAGCCCAGTGGCCCTGTCTCTTCACCCGTGAGAAGCTTAGATGGATTCAAGGAGAAATAGAAAGAAAAAGGAGTGCACAGCCCCCTGTGGTCTTGTATTTGCTTTCATGGTGGAGGAACAAAAAGCCACAACAATTTGTGGTAGACACCGTTGGTGGCTTCCCCAAAAGCTCTGATCGCCCCCTTCTTTCTTCCTAACAGAAGTATCCAGAGCCACAGGCCAGGAGTTCCGGGAAAGACAGCCCCTTCACTGGCCCAGAGCCAACTCGGTTTTTTTTGTTTTTTGAAACATTCACCTTATCTTATACAATCACAGGGAACTATCAGTTCAGGCAGCCATGGCAATTCCATTTGCCCCTGCTTGGCTGCAAAGTGCGCCAGTAAGATGTGAAGAGACGCTGCAAAGTTTAGGTGTCTATGAAACCATCCTCACTTCTGACACCAACTGCAAGTTCAGGGGTCTCCAAGACCACTCTCAGGTTCAATAATTCACTAGAGGGACTCACAGAATTCAGCAAAGTTGTTACGATTGTGGTTTATTATAGTGAAAGGACACAGAGGCATGTAGGGCAGATATCAGGAGACACCAAGTGGTGGCACTTCTAGTTGTCCTTTCCAGGTAGAGTCCTGAGGATCATGCTTACTTCTCCCAGCAATGACATGCAATGATATGCACTGAGCACTGCCAACCAGGGGTGCCCACCCCAACGCTGGTGTTCAGAGGTTTTAATGGGGCTCAGTCACATAGACAGGGCTACGCTTAGTTTCCAGCCCTTCTAGAAGCTGAGCTGACAAGACATGGCCCAAGGCCTCCACCAAAGATCACATTGATAGTGCAGACTATCTGGTGTGGCCTAAGGCCCCCCGGCAAACACAGTCACTCTTATCAGACAGGAAATATTAAGGACTTAGAGCTGATCTCCCAGAAGCTGGGGGGCTAAGGTCAAACCAGTGGGCAAGTCCAACCCACAGACTCATGTGGGTTTGTTTTTCACTTCTATCTTTAAAAAGGATACAGACAGGGATCATCTCTCTTTCCACACTTAGCTGTTTTTGTGTGAAGATGTGAGGCCCAGAACTGCAGCAACCACCATGTAACCGTGAGGAGGATGGCAAAGAGGAAATATGGGAAGTCTTTGGTTCTTGCTGATGTCTTGAGACAAAACTTTCTTTACATGAGATATTACATATCACCCTAATGTTTAAACTAGTATAAGTTAGATTCTCTTATTAATTGCAGCTGAAAACTTCCTAACTCATGTACCTAGTCTTTGGAGTATTATAGTCTGGCCGAGAGCCCGTCATTAGGATACACAGCAAGTGGGAGTTTCTGAGGCAACCTGTGCTAGGATACCAAGCACACCTGGGTAATAGTCACAGAGTCACTGGTTAATTTCATGGGGAGTGTGTATATTTTTGCAATTTACAATATGGACAGAGTAGAAAAGCCCCAAGGTAGGCGATATGGGTTTGAAGTTTGATTCTATCAATACTTCACTGTGTGACCTTGAGCAGTTCACTCAACTGTTCTGAGCCTCCAATTCCCCATTTGAAATATAAACCAAATAAAAATTCACCTAATTCACAGTATTTTGGAGGAATTACATGACAACTCTTGCTTTTGAGGGACAGAACCTCAAATGGCTTAAGCAAGAGGTAGAGATAAAATTCATTTTGAGGGGCAGACAGTACCTATGCAAATTATTTCAAGGCCCTATGGAAGCGATGAGCTAGAAGCTTTCTCAGGATGCTAAGGGGGCTCACACGAGGGGTGCTTAGTCCAGTCCTGCGAGAGGGAGGATTTCCCAAGTTGAATCTTAGAGAATGGGAGTGAATTGGGTGATAAAAAGTAGAAAGAATGCTCTGGGCTGAGGGAACAACACAGGGGTGAGGAACAGCATGAATGAAGTGCACATATGATGGTTCGTGCATGTGTGTGCATGTGTGTCTGTGTGTGTGCATGTATGTGTGTGTGTGTGAGACAGAGGGTGGGCTGCCAGGCAAACAGCTCAATATTACCAATAAGTAAGGAGAAAGGACCAGGTGGGAGGTGAGGCTGGACAGGTAAGTAGGGACCACCTCCTGCAAGGACGTCTCCGTGCCAAGCTAAGACACACAAATTAGCTTTGTAGCACTCCTTTTCACTGTGCAAGAAGGGAGAAAAAAATTCCCCCTCAAGCAGACTTTAAGCCAATCCAGCACATAAATGAACAAAAGCTGCTGTCATTCTCCTTTTTTATGCTTACAGCTCGAACAATTTTCCTTCAATTTCACTCTACCTTTCTTTTACTGTATCCCCATTCAGCAGGTAAGTACCTTTTTTATATACTTTATTGGATTTTCCTTTCAAGCTACAAAATGCATGCTTGTGGCAACAAGTCAAAAACAGAGGCTGACAAAGAAAAAGGCAACAGCTTCTCCCTCCTTGCTCAATCCCTGACACTCACCGACTGAAGAAACAAGGCTAAGTTTGGTGCATGAGCTTCTACTCTTTCTCTGTTTATACAACCATATATAAACATATATAGTCGCATTCATAAAGGGTTTTTTTCTACTTCTTAAAAATTAGATTATACTAGTCTCATTCTAGTATGTAACTCACTCAGGTTAATACATAATAATGCGACTTGCTCAGATTACAGGACATAATTTATCGCTATAAAACTGTATAGTATTCCATTGAGTGAGTAAACTTCTCCATTAATTCAGCCATCTAAATCAAGTGGAAGATATTGAGTTTGCTTCTGCCTTTGTTAGCCCTTCTCAATAATACTGCAGTAAACATGCCAGTGCATTTATCTTTATATACTAGTACTTTCATTTTTATAGGATAGATTTCTCAAAGTTGGATTTGTCAGTAAAGGGTATTCACATATCTAATTTTAACAGACACTGCCAGACTCATTTCTTAAAAAATAATGGTGTTATATTTGAATTACAGCATTGTGCCCATTTCCCAAATGAGCAGTCGATCAGAAGACACCATTTTTTTTTATTCATAAGATTAGCAAGTGCAGTCCAGGGTGAGGGAGAAAGGATTAATGTGTTTGAGGGTCTTGGGAGAAATGGTGAGCCACCTGAATGGCAGAGCTTCCTTGGGCCCTCCCTGTGGTCTGGGTGCTTAAGAACTGGACTAGAGCACCTAATTTTAAGCGAGTCACCTGGCTACCCAGGGAGGTTACACCCTGTGCCAGAAGAGTCCCAAAGCAAAGAGGTCCTGAAACTAAAGTAGCTCAAGGCCACTCCTTGTTTTCTGTGCTTCTCTCACTCAAAGAATAAGCCATCAATTCTCCCCTCTCAGATCTTTGCTTCCTAGGTTGCCATTCTTCCTCCAACCCAGATGCCTGTGCCAGTCCCTTATTCTTAGTTCAAGATGAAGCTCAACTTCCGCTTTTTCCAAGAAACCTCCAAATATATCTCCGTTGCAATTACTTCCTTCCTCTACCATTCATTGAACAACCATAAGAGCAACCACTACTGTCATCATGTATGATGGGTCAGGCATCATGCTATGCACATTATATGCATTATCTTATATTCTCCTCAATAACCTTATTTAGGTAGGCCGTATTAATATCTACATTTTGAAGGTGAGAAAACTAAGGTTCAGAAAGGTTAAGTCACTAGCCCAAGGACACACAGCCAACATGTTTTGGAGCTGGACTTTACATTCAAGTCTACCTGACTTCAAAGCCTGGACTCCAGTTACCATCCAACGCTGCATAACAAAAGAAAAAATTCAATTGAGCAAGTTTCTACTTTAATGGCAACCTGGTTGAGCCATCGCTTTGTAAACACTGCTTGCCACAGATGACTTTGTTTTCTACATATTCTAAGTGGTCTTATACCCCAGTGAATCTTATGAATGGAGCAAAGTTGTCAAGTTCTACAGTAAATGGCATGCAATGTGATGTTACCAGAATTCAAGCTCTCTGCTGCTAATTTTTCACTGTGTTGTAAGCTTTAATTTAACTGTCAGACCCTGGGTCTTTTGCCAGCGCTAATGGAGGACTGTGGCAGTGATGGTAATTATTTCTAGACTCCGGTACCTCCTTCGTTTACCTTCTGGTCGCAAATACTCAGCAGCTTCAAGCTAATTTCCTTTCTTATTTTCTTCATTAGTTTGCAAACTCCCACTGCCAACAAAAACAACCCATCTGATAAAAACGTCAACATGGAGTGTTCAAAATATTAAAACTGTCAAATAAAAATTGCGTCTTTACAAGGCAGTCCAAATATGTCACACATGTGCAAACCAGTTTCCAAAGACAGATTTCATAGGTCAAAAAGTTGTTAGGCTACAACTACAACAACCAACCCAGCCATGACAGGTTTTTGTAGATATTGGTTTGATATCTTGAAAATCAGCTTCCAATTTACTCTGGACAAATTTGATAAAGATACTGACATCAAATGTCCTTGCCTCCAATGAAGACCACAGTGTTTTCTGCTCTCAGTGAAATTAATAGCAGAATTACCTGAAAGGAGATACTAGGATTTGGCTTGCTGTTTATATTTCATTCTTCCCACTATTAAACAATGCCGACAGAAGATGAGGCCTGTCAACCAACACTTATTATCAGAGATGCTATTCTCTTGCAGATCTCAGAGGCTGAACACTCTGATTCAAATTGCTAGGTAGCAACTACAGTTGTGGATGGGAATAAAAGCGCCAAAGATAATTGGAAACCAGACAGGAAAGGTGACTAACCTTGGGTGGGGCTGAGTTGCAAAAAGAGACAAAAAGTGAAACACAAATGGATAATTTAAAATAGGTTTTCAAGGGGGGAAAATCTTCCCAAATGGAATGCTTTCCCAAATAAACACTGGCATGTTTATAGTGCCAATTTGCAGAGACAGAGTCATGTAAAGGGGCCTTCATCTTCTACTTGGCCCAATTCAAAAGAGGCTAAAGAAAGGACAATAGAGTGTGTGTGTGTGTGTGTGTGTGTGTGTGTGTCTGTGTGTGTGTGCCTGTGTGATCAAATCCTACCCCTCATAATAAAGACAGAGGAGAGTCGGTATAAAAAGCAGTTATATCTGGGAAAATACACACACACACACACACACACACACACACACATACACACCATGTGTCTTGTTTTTATGTGCGTATGAGAGAGAGAGAAAGAAAGAAAGGCAAGCAAATTTAAAAATCATTTTAAAATCTGAAAAATATAAGCCATATTCTTTTGCTTGTTCAACAACTATTCACTGAGCATTCATTCTGTATAAGGACCCTGTTCGCAACAGTGAGTAACACATGCAGCTGACTTTCAGGTGTCAGGAGGAGTGGCACAGAAATAGGCAGTAAACAGATAGCAAACAAAGCATGCAACCAGGGAATGACAAGTACTGCGACAAGTATAATAATGCAGAGTGTAAGGGGTAGAGAGTGAAAAGAAGTAGCTCTTTTAACTAGGAGAGTTTGGGAAGGTGACATTGCAGGTGGCATTGGAGCAGAGTTCTAAAGGAGGTCAGGGTGTGAACCATGTGACTACCATGGAAAGAGTGTCCAAGGAGGAGGGAAGAGCAGGTGCAAAGGCCCCGAGGCAGATATTCACATGCTCGAGGATCCACAAGGGAGCCAATATGGCGGGAGGACTGCGACAAGGGGGAAGCGATGACACAGGTTTGCAGAGGGGCCAGGGGCAAGCAGTTATGTAGAGCCTTGTAGACTGTAGGAAGCACTCGAGTCCTTTCTTATTGTATGGTCACTTAAGGGGCATCGAAGGAAGGGAAGGAAGACCTTGCCCTACTGGGCAATGAGTCTTGAGAGGCTGTTTCTCTTAGGAACAAGGGTAGACAGTGTTGACCCCAAAATGCCATCTCAGAAGGAGAGTAGCAAAGGAACCTGATCACTAAGGCATCTGGAAAAAAGAGTTCTCGGGGGGTACTCTGGGCAGAGCTGTAGCATAGTACCACGGAAAGGTGGGCAGGGTGGCGGCAATGAGATCCTATGGACTCGAGTCCACACGCCAGGTTGTCCACTGAAGGAAATGTGTATATGGGAAGGGGCGTGTACACTTTTGATATTGGGTTTATAAATGCTTTCTTTCATTTAATTATGAAATTTTTCAGATACAAAGGAAGACAGAGGTTGCCTCCACTTCCCCATTTCCCATACGCTCTGTAACGTTCTCCATCTCAGCTCCCTCCCCTTCTCCATGGAAACTCCTCTTACCAATATTACCAAGGACCTCCATGTTTTCAGACTCAGTGACCACGTTTTTGACTTTGTTTTGCTAAGTCCCCCAACATCACCTGCCATAGGATTGCTTCAAGCGCTGGGCTCTCAGCTTGGATGAGCTGTCCAGTCGTCCTCCTGTCTCCTCGACCCTACCTTTGCATGTAACTGCTGCTCTTCCTCCTCTACTTGACTCCAAAACTTGTCATTGCTCAGGGTTCAGTCCTGGGCACCCCCCTCCCCCAGGTCCTTCCCTTCCCTTCATTTTCCATGCTAGATTCCCAATTAATCCAAAAGATCTCAGAGTTGGAGTCCACGAGGCATAAACAGACCATTATGTTTGCCTGTTTACTGGCTGGACTATGCGAAGAAAATGGGTCTCTGTGTGGCCTTAGGCAGGTGCCAAGGGAAAGTGGGATGACCAGAATAACAAAAGATATTTAACCGCTGTGTTGCTTATCTCAGTGTGACCATAAAGTTTTGAATATTTATTGCCAAACTGCTTGCAAGGAGTCTGCAATATTGGCAGCTGTATTGAAAAATAAAAGAAAGATTTCTGGCTCTAGGCTTTAAAGCAACCAGAATTACTAATGATTTCTCAGCTGGCCTCAGTGCTATCGGTAAGAAGACATCAATTTTTTAATTCAGAAAATTATTAATTAGAGGCAACCTTTAAGTACAGACAGCCTCCTTGGCCTTGGCTTTCCTTTATACTCTAAATTCAAGACACTGGGAATGTAATAAACCCACAATTTCAGTATCATCCAAAACTAATAGCTTTTCTTTTAATTATTGCAGGTTAAAGCTTCCTTCATTTATATGCATTATTTGAGAATTTTATCTGAAGCACAAGAATATCAAAGAAGGCCTTTGAGCTTTTTCAAAACTCATTCCTTTCCACTGTTAAAAACAATTATAAAGTTCAGTACAGGAAATTTTCTAGCTCTGTTTTGTTAACCAAGTTTAGGGGAACTTGGACTCTGCTTATTTAAGTGACAAAAATAGATAGATGGATAGATAGGGAGATTAGATAGACAGGTAGATATTGATGACAGGTAAATATAGTTGATAGCTAGAGATAGACACAGATATATGTCTGCATGCATAAGAGAAAACACACAGTAAAGACATTATTTCATTTAATCTTCATAGCAACTCTATATGGAACATGAGTTTTTATTTCCATTTTATACGAGCAAACTGAAGCGGAGGAATGTAGAGTAATTTGTTCCAGGTTACTTGGTTTGAAAATGGAGGATCCATTGAAGATGATAATGATGATGATGATGATGATGATGATATTGATGGTAACATCTCATTAATAACCATCCTTTTAAAAACTCTCTTGTGTGATAGGCACCATACTTGGCATTTTATATGTATTATATCACTTAGGTATCACAATACATCTTTATCCCTGTCTTTTTTTTTTTTTTTTTGAGAGATGTAGTCTCCTGTATTGCCCAGGCTGGTCTTGAACTCCTGGCCTCTAGCAATCCTCCCATCTCAGCCTCCCAAAGTGCTGGGATTACAGGTGTGGGTCACCACACCTTGGCCTAATGATCCCTATTTAAAGTAAGGAAATTGGGGATCAGAGCAGTTAAGTAGCATTGCCTAAATCTCAAAAGTATAGGTGCTGGGGTCATAATTAGAGTCCAGGTCTATCTGACATCAATGGTCAAGATCTTTCCATTGCACCATGCTTTGTCTCTACTTGTTTGGTCTTTTGTAATTTTAGTTAAATATGTAGGACAAAAGCCATCAACTTTGTCTATGCAGACTTCAGAAGCCTGTTGGGAAGTTGTGAATCCATTTTTGTGTTGTTCTTCTTTGTGTGGATTGCTTACGGAGGTTCACAGATAGAGAGCATCAAAAGAGGCTCTGCTCAGGAATATCTCCCGGGTATTATATTTTGAGATTTGAGTAAATAAGAGCCTCTTTAAAAATGTAAATACCACCTGAAAATGTTAAGCCTATTATAAAGTCACACCTTAGCTTTAACAGTTAGATAATCCAATTTATACTTGAGCAGCATACTGAATGGGAACTGTAACTGTGCTAGAATGAATCATTTTCCTCTTTGCCTTTAGTCTGGGACATTGCAAAGAAGAGGAGGCATGAAAATAGCTGGGTAGATTTTTTTTTTTTTTAAAAATAAGCTTTTCATTTTAGAATAGTTTAGGATTTACAGAAAAATTACGCAGATAGAACAGAGTCCCTGAATACCCCACACCCTGGTCCCCCTATTACTAACATCTTACATTAATATGGTGCATTGATCACAATTAATGAACCAATATTAATGTATTATTATGAAGTATAGGCTATAGTTTATTCAGATTCCCTTAATCTTGACCTATTGTTCGTATTCTATTCCAGGACACCACATTACCTTTAGATGTCTCCTTAAGCCCTTCTTGGCTATAGTACTTTCTCAGATTTCACTTGGTTTTGATCACCTTGAGCGTTTGAAGAATACTGGTCAAGTATTTTGTAGAATGCCCTTCAGTTGGGATTTGTCTCACATTTTTCTCATGGGGGTCATGGGTTTGTAGGAGGAAGAACCTTGAGATCAAGGGCCATCACATAAAGGCTGCACACTACCCGCATGACTCATCACTGCCTATGTTCATCTCCATGACGTGGCTCGGTAGTGTTTTCCAGATTCCTCCATTGTAAAGTTTCTCTTTTTCTCCCTTTACATTCTGTACTCTTTGAAAGAAAGTCATTACATGCAGCCCACACTTAAGGAGTGGGGATTGATGTTCCCGCTCCTTGAGGAGGGACTATCTATGTAAATTATTTGGAACTCTCTGCATAGGAGATTCGTTTGTTCTCCCTCATTTATTTATTTATTAAATGATTTATTTACATTAGCATGGACTCTTGGATATTTATTTTATGCTTGGGGCTATAATCCAACACTACTTAATTCTTTTTTTTTTTTTTTTTTACTTTTTAAATTTTTTTTTAAGTTTTTTATTTCAGAATATTATGGAGGTACAAACATTTTGGTTACATAATTTGCCTTATGTGCACAGACAGAAGTAATACTTAATTCTTTTCATGATTGAATTATTCCAGCTTTGGCCATTGGGAGCTCTTTCAATGGACTCCTGTGTGCCTTAGACATTTTCCCGTCATTTTGGGTGGTTTTGGGTTTTCTGTTTGTTTGTTTTGGCATTTTCTTATTTTCTGGTACTTTGAGATGCTCCCAGTTTATCTTGTGTAGTTTTTCTCCAGTCTTAGAATCAGTCCTCTCTTCCAGGAGTGCAGACTCATTCTATTGGAGAATGGTAATTATTGGAGATAGGACAATGGTATTAGAAACCAGGATATGGACTCTACGAGGGTTTGTTGCTACTGGGGTGTCATTCCTTCTAGGTCCTCTCAACTGACAGAGAAGGAAATGTATGTATGTATGGGAGATTTATTTTGGGGGGCCCTGATCCCTGGCACAGAGTTTCAAAAACCCTTGAACTTTCTTAGGTGATCTTCATGTCTTTGTTATGCTAATGAGGTGGGTAATGGCACCTTTTAACTTGTGGGATCTGATGCTAATTCTAGGTGGTTAGAGCCAGAATTGAACCGAACTGTAGAATACCCAGTTAGCATAAGAATATTAGCTGAAAAATGCAAACTGAAACAAAGGAACCTCACTGCATATTGAGTTGTTGGCATAATCACACAGAGAATTATTTTAAGTCACTTTGACACCGAATATTTTGACTTACATTCCAAATGGCCTATATCCTAGAAACAAACTTAAACTGTTTCCAGTAGTCTTAGTGTTAATAATGCTATTATCATTACTATGTCGAAATTATACATATATGTATATAAATATATAATGTATTAAATGCATATATAATGCTGATGTCATTTTGTATCTACATTTTCAGCATGAGAAAATAGATGCAAATATAACATCAAAACAATTTTAAAAAATAATTTTTATTTAAATTTAGAATATCATATGAATTTAGGAATCTTTTTCTAAAAAGTATATACCTCCTAGCTCTGGATACTAAAAAGGCATTATCAATTCATTAGCAATTAGCACCCTAGGCCCAGATTGTGGTCTCTAAATTCCACTTTCTATGAATAAAAAAAAACAGAGCTACTTGGAGAAATGGTTAACTCCAGGACTAAGATAGGAAATAAACAAGAGGATCTTGGAACATTTTTCGTGTGTCTGAAAGCGTAGAAGGTATGAAAAATAAATGGTCGCGTCAAATGACACAAAAGTTAATCTGAAGGGGCTTCCACTGGCTAAAGTTGAGATAATTTTGTGGTCATAAAAAATGACCACAAAAAATTGAAACACAACACCCATTAAGTTCTTAATTATATTAAACCTAAAAAGTAACTAGTCACTGTTGGCAGTTGCTAGGACACCAGCTCATTATTCTAAATTGATAATTAAAGGAAAAGAAATCAAGCATCTATCCTGCTTTTTGTAAATAGGCTAGATTTCAGAAGCAGCAAATAGTTTCTTATAGGATGAACCACAGTCAATAAATACAGAAAAATTATCTAATTTGAAAATCACTATTTTTCAACCACAAAAAGTAGGGCAACCAGTATCTCCAGATGTATGCAACAGGAAGGACATAGTATCACCCCAGCCGTATTTTTCCCAAAAATTGAACCAAAAAATAAGATCTTTTAGATCTAACTACTAGTTTATGGGAAATAAGAGGACTAGAGAAAGATGTTAGAGAGACACAACATTACCATCAGCCAAATTCAGAACATGAGAAATTCTATGAGATAAATGACTCTGTTTTTCTCCCACAAATAAATAGCATGAACAACAACAAAAAAAGAGGATTAACTATTACAGTTGTATTACAGGGTGTTCCAAAAGTTGCCATACATAGGAAAAATGAGAAATTATAGCTAAATATACCTTTATTTACAAAATATTCACTACAAAATTTTTCCTCTCTATGGAGACTGTATTATATACCACTGTTACAGTTAAAATGTAAGGATAGGTTGAAAAGATATTTTAAGACAAATGAAGAATATTGACTATAGACTAAATAGTAGATAACATATAAGGAATTATTAAATTTGTTGAGTGTAACAATGATATTGTAGTTATGCATTTTAAAGAGTCCTTATCTGTTATGGATGTATATGGAAACATATAAAAGTGTCTATATCTTGTTTGCTTTAAACTATTATATAAAAAATAAATCAGGGAGAATAGCTGAAACAAGAGTGGTGAAAGTTAATCATTGTTGGAGCCAGGTTATTAGTGCCTGGAAGTTCATTATACGGTCGTTCTATTTTGTGTATGTTTGAAATTTTCTATGAAAAGATTTTAAAAATTAAAAATAATTATTTATAAATGCATTCAACTAACGTTTACTGAGCCCTGCTCCTGCGTCAGAGCCTGTGCTAGAATTACATATAAAAAGATGAGTAACCTGTGGATTCTAACCTCAAGGCCCTTACACTAGAGTGCAGGAATCCAAGATGTGAAGAGATCCTCACCTTACAGGTGCATGCCAGTGAGAGTTTGCACAGGGAGCACTTCGGTATACTATGCATTCCTTTTTTGTTTGTTTTTAAGACAGAGTCTTGCTCTGTCACCCTGGCTAGAGTGCCATAGCATCATCAAAGCTCACTGCAACCTCAAACTCCTGAGCTCAAGCGATCCTCCCACCTCCACCTCCCAGAGTGCTAGGATTACAGCCCCACCCTGTGCATTCCTTCTGACATCCCACTTGAGGCTGTCCTTCCCACTCTCAAAGAATTTCAGCCATGAGCCTCCTACTGTTCATGAAAATACTGTCTGAAATCCAAAGTTAGTCAAGCCTGGGAGGCCATGTATGGGCCACAGCAGTAAGTGGTGGGCAAGCCAATGTTCCCCAGAGTGATTCATCACAGCTTCTGGACTGTCGCTCAAAGACGGAGCGGCTTCTCCAAAGGACATTTGGAGAACATCAAGCTGTAATGGCAGCTGGTGGGTGGGCGTCCTGAGCTGGTGCTTGACTATTAGGTGGATTGGATAAGTAAGCCATCAGCAACACTTCTCGACTGATCAAATGAGAAAGTGATTCACTGTGAATCAGCCACGGGAAAGTCTCTGACACCCTGTGGTGGAAGACTCACATTCACTAGCGCAGTCACAGTGTTCATTAATAGAAGCTACCATTTCCTAAACACAAAGGATGTGCCGGGCTTTATGGCGTATG
This sequence comes from Varecia variegata, assembly GCA_028533085.1. Lineage (NCBI taxonomy): Eukaryota > Metazoa > Chordata > Mammalia > Primates > Lemuridae > Varecia > Varecia variegata. The sequence continues at coordinate 6,556,298 of CM052448.1, read as the reverse complement.
CTTTGTGTATGTGATCTCATTCAGTGTTCATGACAAATTTGCAAGCATTTAGCCCCCATTTTACAGATAAGAAAATTGAGACTCAGAGAAGTAACTTGCCCCAATAGCATTTAGGAACTTTTTTTTAATCAAAAAAAATTTTTTTTATTTCAGAATATTATGGGGGTACAAATGTTATAGGTTACATATACCTATAACATATACCTATACGTATACCTTTGTCCCGCCTGAGTCAGAGCTAAATTTTAAAACAATGTGCAGGTCAAACAAAGCATACATCTATGAGCTAGTTCAGCCTCCTTCCCCTTCCAGGGGAAGACCTCTACTCTACTCCATGCTACTGCCAAGTGAACCTCTTACTGAAGCCATTTCCTGATTCCCCATCTAAAACGTTATAGGTTCTAGAGCATGGAACACAAGGCAACTCTCTTCCATTCTTCACATGATATGGAATGGCCAATTCATACTTGGAAATATACATTTCTTGGGCAAGTACTGTATACACCAAACACATACACGTGTGTGTGTGTGTGTGTGTGTGCGTATACTCACATATACATAAATTCTTTGTGTATAGCTATAAAACATATGTAAAAGTTGAGAAAATTTTATAAGGTCATTGAATACAATTGCGATGTCAGTTTTGTCCACCTTCCAAAATTTTCAAACATACTTGAAAGTTGGCAGAGTTTTTATTAATGGTTCTTTTAAATAATCTTCTAAAAATATGTCAAGCAGATGATTTTTTTTAAAAAATCAAACAGTATAAAACTGTGTACTATGTGCAACATTAGTATTACAAATACCAGTTAATTATTATTAAGCACAAATTATTTCCAGAACTGTTCTGAGCACTTTTCAGGCATTGATTCATTCAGTGATAACTATATCCCTATAGGTAGGCCCTATTATTATAATACTGTCTTTTAACAGATGAAGCGGGAGCACAGAAAGTTTAAGTGACTTCCCCAAGTTCACATAGCTGAAATGAATTTCCTTCCTACTTCCACCTCCTACAACCAACCTCCCACGTCTACCTCTTCCTCTCCCCAAAACAAGCACTGTGACCAATTTCTTGTGAGTGTTCCAGAAGTATTCTATGCATACTCGAGCATTGTTTTTGATGAGAGGATTAATGTATGGGAAAATATAAAGAATGATATAACCAACACCTATGTACTCACCATCTACAATTAACAAGAGTGAATATTTAATTAGAGCCATATTGTATTTAAATTTTTTAAATCACCAAATACCATTAAAATCTCTCTTTCCAATTCCATCCCCCCTTTCCAGGCAACTGTTATGTTTACAGTTGAGCATCTTCTAATCCTTATTTTTATTCTAGATCTGTATAACATCCATAAGCAACGTAGAATATTGTTTCCTGCATTTTTATCTACTTAATATACCTTTCTGCATCATCCATTTTTCCTGGACATTATTTTTGAAGATCTATTCATGTTTATACATGCTGATCTCATCCATTTATCATCACTGCTGTACAGGATTCTATAAAAATCATATTTTATTTATCCATACTCCTACTTTGATGTGATATGTCGATATACTTTGAAAATTTTTTTGAGGTAAAATTCATACAACATAAAATTCACCATTTTAAAGTGCATAGTTTTAAAGAGGACTAATTTAAAACAAATTGAAGACCTCTCAGTTGAGATATGATGAGCACACCAGGACAGATGAGGAGATACCAGTTCCCCTGACTTTTCTTTCCTTCAAAGTTATCTTTTCCAGCTCCCCAAGCCCAAATATGTCACAGCCACCTTGAGTCATCTATTGTTTTATTCTTTCTGCTTTGCACAAGTCACACCTACCTTTGCAAAGTCTAAATGGATCTATAAGTCTGGATTGGCTTAGCTGGCCAAAGAGTGGTATAGCTCTCCATCTTAGTCAGCTCAGGCTGCCAAAACAAAGCACCCTAGATTGGGTGGCTTAAACAACAGAAGTTTGTTTCTTACAGTTCTGGAGGCTGCAAGTCTGAGATCGGGGAGCAAGCGTGGTGGGGTTCTAGTGAGGGCTCTCTCCCTGTCTTACAGACTGCCACCTTCTTGCTGTGTCTAAGTGACCAGAGAAGCTTCTGATCTCTCTTCCTCTTCTATTAGAGGATCCAATTCCTTTCAGATCAGGGCCCCACCCTTATAAACTCATTTAGCCTTAACTACATCCATCAAGGCCCTAACTACAAATACTATCACACTGGGGATTAGGACTTCAACATATGAGTTTGGTGGAGGGGGGTAAGAACACAAACATTCAGCACATAGCACTCTCTATAAATGTAAGTTTTTGTAGCTAAACCCAACAGGTATGCAAACCTACTAGTGTGGATGAGAAACACGGGAATGAGTTAAATGTCCATGAAGTATGCAAATTCTGCACCTGGACACAGGTATGGATCCAGAGAAGCCAAACCATCACTCCCTATTTCAGGCCCAGGAAGTAAATCAAACATTTGCATCTGGAACAAAAACACTCTGCCTCTCTGCCTGTTTGTGAAAACTGCCTCTCATAAATAAGAGATCGAACTAGAAACGCACATCAAACCTTATACAGCCTGAGCTGGGCCAGTCAGGAAGGGAACATAGTGAATTATAAACCCTCCAAGAGAAGAGTAAAGCCTGCACAACTCCCTGGAGCAAAACCATGACAATGAAGGAAAACCCTGAACCAACCAAGAGCCTGAGGAATGTGCTACCCAGAGGCCGTTCTACCAATAGGAATGGATCATGCAGTTAAGGTCAATAACCACTTGGACCAAAGAGATTCCTGAATTGACCACCTATCTGACTAAGCGGGGGTTGGCTTCCTCTCTGCTTACCTACAGCAGGTGATTGTATGGTATAGACAAAGGAACTAAAGCTTTAGGGTCATTGTACACCTGAGTTAACTCCACTTGCATCACTTACAAATGACCTATAAAATACACCATAGCAGTGAATCTACTTCCCAGATCTATAAAATAAGAATAATAATGTAGTTCTCTTAAGGTCCATTGGAAAGAATGTTTGAGTGTTTACTGTGTTCCAGGAGGTGTACTAAGCTTATGTAACCTTGACAACAACCAAAACAGGTACTATTTTTACCCCATACTACAGACAAGGAAACTGAGCCACAGAGAAGCTACGTCGCTTGCCTGCCCAAGTCACACAGCTAGTGAGAGGAAGATGAGGTGAAGCATGTGACATTAGCTGTTTCCAGGCACTAGGGAGGCTCTCAGTAAATGCCTCCCCTCACCCTGTGTTATTCTCACTAACGCTAATAAACTTTGGGTTGAGGCAATCCAGTCCCCTTTAAGATGTAAATATTTCAAGTAGGACTACACAGAGCACATCAAACCATGCCAGCCATGAAATCCAATTAGCTTAGCATCTTGTTTTCCAAACTTCCCTGAAGATAAAAGTCACTTGGGGTACTAGATGTCTCTCCATACTTGCCAGGACCCTGCCCTGGAGATTCTGAAGCAGTGTCTTGGGATTGGGCCTGGGAATTTGTATTTTAATAGGCATCTCGGGTGATTTTGATGCTAGGGAAACTGGCATGTTCACCTCCATCAACAGAAAGAAAAGACCTATGAGAATGATAGGGCCTTTCAAATAGCACCATAGACTCTTACCGCAAGAAAGGGTGGTAGACTTAGTTTAATGCCATCCCCTCATTTTACTGATGGGGAAACTGAGTCCCCGTGAGTGGAAATGACTTGGCCAAGGTCACACAGCCTAGGTACGGCAGATTTGGGATTTGAACCAACAGTTTCTGACTCCCAAGGTGCTTTCCTCTATTCTAACATCTTCAGGGCCAGCAAACATTAGTTGGAGTGAGGGGTGTAGAGGTGGAAGTAACTAAGAAGACTGGGAGATTCCCAAGTAGAGTAAATGTGGCTGGTACAACATGGCAACCATAGTTAAAAACGAGGTATTATGTACTTGAAAATTGCTAAGAAAGTAGATTTTAAGTGTTCTCACCACAAAATAATGACAAGTATTTGAGGTAATGCATATGTTAATTCGCTTGATCAAGCCATTCCATATTGTATACATACATCAAAATGTCATGCTGTGCACCATAAATATGAACAATTTTTATTTGTCAATTATCCAATAAAAATAAATAAGTGTGGACAGAACACCTATGTAAATGGCCCTGATCAGCCTAGGAGAATGTAAGGGAGGCAGAAAAGGGGCAAATAAAATAATCGTATCTGATACGTTCTATAAGACCTGGCTTTTTTGCATTAACGCGTATTTATAGTGTCTCTTTCTTTCTCTCTCACTCTCCCCCTTCCACTTTTCTCTTTCATCCTTTTCTTTCTCTTTTGTTCTCTCTGTGCCTTTCTCAGATATGTTCCCAGCAAACTGCAAAGATACTGTGTGCGTGTGTGTGTGTGTGTGTGTATGTGTGTGTGTGTGTGTGTGTATTTGCAGAAAGCTTCCATTTCCTACTTAATGCCTTAAAAGATCGGACTTTTCCTTGGTGACATCTGTCTTCAGGAAAAAAAAAAAAAAAAGCTTCACCTTCCCAGCAGTGACCCCTCTCATTCTTCACTTAGTCCGGACTCATTTTCTTAATCTCTCTCCAGAAAACATGCAAGAGCAGCCAGGCCCAAGGTGGAGCATACCTGAACCGCTTAACATGCAGCCTGTGCGCAAGGCTTCCCTGTCAAACAGACCCGATGTCTCGCATACAGCCATGTTCCTTGTTCTAGGGCATTTCTTAGAATCGACAAGGGAAGTGTGTTGGGGGAAGACTCAAACTGAAGTGAAATGCCTTAGGTTTGCCTTGACCTGTTCAAAACACAGGGGGGAATCATTTCTGGGATTTGGGAAAAGAAGCAGAAACAAACAGTGGACTCCACCAGCCTGGGTGAGAAGTAGCTGTTCCCACTCGGGGCACTGGATGGAACCCAGGGCACAGGATAGAGCCAAAGATCCCTTCTCAGGAAGTCACACTGCTGTGACCCTGAGGGCAACCCACAGGGATCCCTGTGATTACCTGGACTGGACGTTTCCCAAACCTGACCAGATTTGGTCTCAATTCCCACGGAGGTGCTCAAATCTGAAGATACGAATGTTAAGACCAGAGAGGAACTGATCTTTTACTTTTAACCAACTTCCCAGGATGTCTTCTGCCAATACTCTTTAATTCCTGGTTAGCATAATCAGATCAAAGGCAGAGGTCTTTCTCTTTCCGTGGGAGAAAGGTGGAAGAACATTCACTAACCTCTGGGGTAAAGGTGGCTTAGGTTCAAATCCTGGCTCTGTCATTTGTCAACTGCATGGTCTGGAGGAAGTTATTCAACCTCATTGAGCCAGAATTTCTTCACTCCTAAGGTAGAAAGGATGCTAATATGAACTATTTCAGAGGGATGATTCGATGAGATAATATTTACGGTATAAATATTATAAATGTAAAGCACTTAGAACAGTGACTAGAACTTAGTATGCCAGTCTTATCTATTAGCATGGTTATGTCTGATTTGATTGGATTACTAAAATGTGTTCCACTACTTGACAGTCAGGAAAAAAAAATTCAAAGATTCAAATCATGAACTGTGAGTAGTGTAGATTCTTAGCAGCCATTTGCCAACTCCAAGGCCATGGCCATAAAATGCAGCCTAATATTAAGTTTGCAAAAGCATAATCCAGATATTTCTAATGTCATTTCAATATGACTTTGATTTCTGTGTGTTTTAATATAAAGCAGTACATTTATCCTCTTAACAATATTTGACTGCAGTTAGTATTAAAATGAGTGTTTATTCCCAAGAATGCTTGAGTGGCTTAGGTTTGATCTGGGATTCAGAGGGAAGCAAGACTAGGACAGACCCTCTCTTGTGATAAATCAAAAAATGAATATATGACGTTCATCCAACCACCAAGTCCTTAAGTACTAGAGTCGGACTAACCTTGGTTAGAATTCTGCTTCTGTTTGTCTGCTACTTAGCAAACAATTTGGGGCAATTCCTAAACTTTCTGAGCCCTATCTCCTTCCCTAAAATGGAGACAGTGATAATAAGAATATCCTTCACGGGTTTTATGGGGATTAACTAAGAGGAGTCTAGGCATTCAAAAAATGCCTCTCTTTGTTTGTCTTTTCCTACAACTGACCCCCACCCCCAGGCTATCTCTGGACTCTTCCACATTCTGCTTGTTTGTGAGATCCAGAGGGCCAGGGATCATGTCTGTGTTTTTTTATTTCTCCATCACTGTATCCTCAGTACCATGCATGTTAACCAATAAATATTTGTAGAATGGATGACTGAATGAACAAGCATCGGCTTCCTGAAGAACCTGAGCAGCCCTGTGCTTCCACCTGTTCCTGCCTCTATTCCCTTCCCTTCCTGAGGTTACAGCCATCTGAACAATATCCTGACAGTAGATATTTTTGGCTGAAGATGCTGGGTATTGAGCTCTTTCTCTCTCTCTCTCTCCATCTGCCTTTATTTCTGTGCTACTAATAGCTTTGTGGATTTTTTTCCCCCATAGGATGAATGGCAGCACTTGGCTGAGAACATCTGAAGTGACCCTGGCGACACTAATTTATTTTAAACCTATGATATCTCATCTATTTGACAGTCAAAGAGGAGCTCCATGGGCCCTCCCAGAAACATATATAATAGGCTGGCTGTTTGAGGAGCACTAAGTAACGAGCCTTCTCTTCCTTCCCCAAATGTGTCAGACAAGGTCAAAGAGAAAGGGTGATATGTCAAAGAGGAACAGCAAAGGTCAGTTTACAGTTGGCATCAGAAACCCATGACCATGGACCCAAAGACCCAAAATTAAAAACAAAGAAATTTGTCTTTATCAACTACCCTATTCCATCTTGCCTTAGAACTTCAGCCTTTACTGATCCCCAACCATCTAGGGCCCCCAACATTTAAACCTCTCTTCATTGCCCTGTATCTCACTCCCACAATGCCCCAGGTTTCATTTTGCTAATCTGATTTTTTAAATTCACATTTATATGTCAGTTAGTGAGGTAATGTCCTAACTACCTTGAAAAGCAAATTGCTCTTTCTTTGATAGTTCACAATGGGTTTTCCAGTGAGTGTGTGTTTATTATTCCTCACCATTCTGTCCCTGGCAACCAGCACCATGCTAGGCATAGACATATCGTAGGTTCTTAATGAATATCTATTGAAATAAAATAATGGAGTATTATGTAAAAATAAGGACTTACATTGGTTTAGACGATAAGTAACAGAAACTCAAAATAGTAATGGCTTAAACTAAATAATATTATTTCTCTTTCATATAAAGGTGTAGAGGTTGGCACTTCAGGGCTGATAAGGGGGGGTTCTGTTTCATAATAAAACAGAGCCAATAAAAAAAGAAACTTTAGAGGGACCAGTACTTTTAGAAGCTGCAAGTACTGTACAACTATTTACTGCAGTAAGCAAAGTGCAGGCCCTTTAATCAGACAGAATCAAATCCAGGCTCCAGAACTTCCTCCATGTGCAAACTTGGGCAAGTGACTTAACTTCTCTGGGCCTAATGTCTCAGCTATACAAAGAAGAAAAAGAAGGAGGAAGAAGAGGAGGAGGACAGAGAGAAGGAGGAGAAGGAGGAGAGCTCATAAAAACATGGATGAAGGAAAAGGCCTATGTCTTACAGCTTCCCAAGGAAATTACGATCTCCTTGGCCAACTCTCTGACCTGCTACCCCTCCTTAACCACATGCCTTCTCTCCCTCCACTTCCTCTCTCCTACCATGGCTCAGAATTCCCAGCAAAGGGTGAATCAATATCTCTGGAAGTTGGGAAAACCAATGAAATAACAGCAACACAAAGGTTTGGGGAAGGGTTCCCCAAAATCTTTTTATCACATTCACAAAAACATGACCATAAGATTGTATAGAGTTTATGTGCTGAGCACAAGACTTGGCACATATTAGGTGACTGGTGTATTTTAGCTTTCTTCTCTTCCATTCCTCAAAATTAGTGATGCTGATTAGATTTATTTTTATTTAAAAAAAAAGCTCTGTTAGAGTTATATCTTCAAATTTAAAGCCAGTATAATCCAAAATCCACTTATTTATTCTCAAGAGCATGACTCTTGATCTTCTATAATACCTTTAAATGAATATGGGATGTTTCTAATTCCTGTGCATTTAGCAGTGAAGAGTTATTTTAATATCATGTTTTAATTATACATCTCTGGAGGGGGCAGTCCCTAGATAAGGATGCCTGAAATACTAAGAGCATTTTTAGTTCCCTATGGCTTGGTTTTCTAATCAATAATATAGGGGAACATATGTCAGGCAGGTTCAGAATTCCTGAACTACACTAATTTAGTCATATCCAGTAGAGGATGGGGGAGAAAGGGCAAGGACCTAAATCAGAAACATTTAGAGATATTCTTTATTTTGTTATTTTTATTGAAGACAGCCCTCCAGGAGTCCTTTCTTCTCATTTACAATCTGGAGTTGTGGAGACCTGCTGCACAGGTCTTAAGCACTATGGAAATCCCCTTCGTGAACCTGGAAATGCCCTCTCCTCTCTCCTTAGTTGGAGCCTCTGTTACCTGAATATCTTTCTTTTTCTTGGCTTACTCCCTTGATTTAGGAGAGCACATTCTCAGTACTTTTCAAGAAACAAGGATGCTTCAAAGATAAATTTAATGAGACCTCGTATGTCTGAGGATTTTTTTTTTTTAGCCATCAAACTTGATGGGTCATTTGGTTGAGAATAAGATTTTATAATAGATTGGAAATTATTTTTCCTCAGAATTATGAAGACATCCTGCATTGTCTTCTAGATTCCAGTGTTTACATTGCAGTGATGCTCTTGAAAAGCCCAGCGCTGTTCCAATTCCACATTTTGGCGGGCAGTTTTTAAATCTTAGAAAGCTTTTATGACCTTCTTTATCACTACTGCTATAAAAATTCCCAAGGAGGTAGAATTTTTCTTCAGTCATTGTGTGGACACTCAATAAGCTCTTTTGTTTTGAAAATTCATATCATGCAGATCTGACAGTTTAGAAATTTTCTTGTCTCCATTTTGTCAGTTCTCTTTTCCTGGCTCTCTAATATTCATATCTTCCTCTCTTATTTTCCCTCTTTTTATTATCTTTGATATTTTTGAGTCATTATCTCAGCTTTATCTTCAAATCTCTATGTTAAAATTCAGTATATGTCATTCCATATTTAATTTCCAAGAGTTCTTGCTTATTCTGTTGCTGTTCCTTTTCTAAAGCATCCTGTTCTTGTTTTATAAATGCAATGGTCATAGGCTGTTCTCTCTCTGAGGATATTAATTGATGCTTTTGTGGTCCAAGCATTATGTGTTTCCTCTACATTCCTTTTCCCTGTTTATTTAGGTCACTGACTTTTATATGAGAGGCTTTCCTTAAATGTTCAACAATCTGAGCATTTCATTGTTATTTAACAGTGAAGCCCTAAAATTATGATTTTGGGAGGGGGAACTTCAAAAATTGTATACATTTTTGGTATACAACATGATGTTTTCATATCCTTCTCTCTCTCTCTCTCTTTCCCTCCCTCCTCTTCCTCCTCCCCGCCCCCAAAATGAGGTTTTGATACATTATAGAATGAGTAAATCAAACTAATTAACATATCCATTTAGATGATGGTTGATGTTAATGGGAAGCTCTATGCTTTTAGACAGGACCTGCCAATTCATGAATTTATGGACTTCACTCTAGTAGTAAGGACCTAAATATTTCTTTTAGGTATCCCTAAATACTAGTATGTCTGTAGGTATTATCTCTTCAGGTGGTCAGTTTTTACAGCGATGATATCTCCATTATCCTGCCTGGGTGGTCCAGGTCTGGATAACAATGCTCTGGAAGCTGAGAGGAAAAGTGGAGCTGAAAGTCTCACCATTTAGATATTTTCTTAATGCTTTGCTTTTAGTAGAGCATCCTACCCCAGCCTCACCTGAATTTAATATCCTGATCTAGGAACACACTGGCTGGTCTCCAAACTGATCCATGACCACTCCAGAGAATAAACCTGCAATCTTGAGAAAATGACATTGAGATTTATCATGGGGGAGGAGATCTCATGATTTAACTTCTTATAAAAACTTCTAATCACTCCTTCTTTCAGTCCTTTCCCATATCCATTTTTTGAGCCTTTCTGGGATTCTTTACCACAAATAAGCTTGCTTGTTGTTAGTTTCTCCCCCTCCCCTGGTAGGCACCTAGCTTTCATCTTTCTTAGTCTACTAGTTCTGCTAGGTCATAGTCATCCTTTTTCCAGAATTCAAAATTATGTTGACATTTCTGCCTGCTATTTATGGCTTCTCAGGTTCTTTTTGTCCTTGAAGGGTTTTTGTTTGGTTTGGGTTTTGTTTTGTTTTGTTTTTACTTTTTATCATTTTATGGTTGTTTTAGAGGGATTCAGGTGGACAAATATAAAGGAATGTGTTCAGTCCTCCACACTGAACTCAAGTCACCTGAGATTTACTTCAAAATAATAGACATCACTATTCTTTATTGGTGATCCAAAACCAAATACTAAGGCTAAGAAGACCCAATACTAGGTCCCAAGATACCGTGAACAAACCTATGCCAGAAAGCACATGTATAAAAGCAGACTTTGTATAATAAATTGTTACTTAAAATATACTATTAATATTTAACATTTACAGAATCCCTAAAGATAAAAATTTAGTTTTATTACTATTTTATACATGAGGAAATTGAGATGCAGACGCTCAGGATATCATAGTCAGGAAAAGGTGGGGGTTAACTCCAGATTTGCTAACTCCCAATGCTCTGCTATTTCCCCCCCACCACTGCCATGGTCTGAATGTTTATGGCCCTTCAAAATTTACATGTTGGAACTTAATCTCCAACATGATAGTTATTAAGAGGTAAGGACTTCAGGGGTGATTAGGTCAAAAGGGCTCCACCCTCGTGTGTGGGATCAGTGTCCTTATGAAAAAGGCTTGAGGGAACCTGTTGGCCCCTTCTGCCAGGTAAGGACACATAGAAGGTTCCATCTCTGAGGAACAGGCCCTCACTAGACACCAAAATTGTTGGTATCTTGAGCTTGGACTTTCCAGCCTCCAGAACCTGTTGGCAATAAATTTCTGTTGTTTATAAATTACCCAGTCTAAGGTATTTTGTTATAACAGGCTGAACGGACTAAGACAACCACCTACTATGGAATTTACCTGTGGCAAAAAGCACAAATCTTTGGCTATGACCCTTGAGATTAAGCGTAAAAGGTCTTAGCTCCCCTGATTGAAGCCAGACATCCCCTGATTGAGCAAGTGATGATCATTAGTCCTGCTCTAGCACCCTGGACTGTAGGATTCATCCCTGAACATGTTCTTTGAATACCTAGGTTTCTTCAAGTCAGGCTGTTTAAGTACACCTATGTCCTGATGCCATCCATACTTATTTCTCATCTCCTCTGCTTTGTACCCATGCTACTGGAAGCTGGAAGATGTTGCAGGAGGAGACAAGGGACCCTAATCCCAACTCTGCTGTTAGCTAAGTGACATTGGAGAGGTTGCTGGTTCTCAGTCTCCTTATCTTTAGCATGGGAGAAATAAGTTAAATAACCTCTAATATTTCTTCCAGGCCCAAATATATGTGTTTCTACCACTTAAATAATTGAATTGCTACTACAACAGTAAAGTGAGTATCAGACAAGGCATGCATACCTTAGAAAGCCCATCAAAAGAGTTCCTTATAAAAATAAATAAGGAAAGCCAGAAGCAGTAAAGATTGTTTCTTGATTGAAAAATATTAGACATCAGATCCAGCAAATGATTTGTGTTAGTTCAAAATGTCCAAGGCAAAAGTATAAACTCCCTGGTCTTTGTTACCATAGCGCCCATAAGTTATATTACAAGCTTTACAGAATTTTTTTCTTGTTCTCCACTGCCTATGAAAGTTTCTGGCATATAGTCAGAGCTCAGCTAATGTAATAACTCTCTGATGGACTTTATCAGTACTTATCTCACTATGTTGTAATTGTTTTCCGTCTATCTTTTATATTAGCTGTAAAGAGTCTTTGCTGGTTTTTTGAAAATTGAATGCTTAACACGGTAACATGGAAGCTGCCACATTTCAGGTGCTTAATAAATACTTACTGAAATTGTGTGTGGATTGATGTATTCATTGCCTTAGACATAATCACCTCTTTTAGAGATGTTAAAATTTGGCACCCCCAAATTTTCTGTACTGGCCCCCTTTACCTTACAACTTTTTTCTGGCTGGTTGCAAGATTAATGGCATTAATGTATAGTGCAGTTAATGGCTCTCTTCAGGAGTTACTCAGTGTCTGACCTGTATAACCTAGAATGCATCACTTCCCTGAGAATGTGTGACAAATGGAGACTTGAAGCTCAATAAAGGTACAGAGGTTGAAATTATCTTTCACTCTTCACGGTCTTTACAGGAAATGGCAGCCTTTTTAAAATCACTTATCCTGGGTTCCATAATCTCACCAGAGATTTAAGCAGAACATAAAAAATACGTTTCATATTAGGCTGGCACTGGTACTAATGTCAAACATTTTTTTTTAACTTTACTGAAATGTTTTTTCTTCCTCTCACTTGTAAAAATGAAATGCTAAAGCATCATCCAAAAAGAGAAAATAAAAATTACCTAAAAGAAAGACTAGATTCTCTATTTTTAAAAAATTGATTCCATAAAACACTAATATGTTCTCACTGAAAAAAATCAAACATTAAAAATGACATGAAATTCTTTCTTTCACCTTTGTTTTTGAAAAATATTTTCACTAGATGTAGCTTTCAAGGTTGATGGGTTTTACTTTTGACACTTCAAAATTGTTGCTCCACTGTCATTTTGCATTGTGTTTAAAAAAAACAACCAGATGTCATCCTTACCATTGGTCTTCTGTATATGATGTGCATTTCTTCTGGCTGCTTTAAGATTTTATTTTTATCACCTGTTTTGAGCAATTTGATATGATACACCTTGGATAAATTTTCTTCCTCTTTATCATGTTTGCAGTTTGTTGAGCTTCTTGGATATGTGGGTTTATACTTTTCATCACACTTAAAATTCTTTTTAGCCATTATTTCTTCAAATAGTTTTTCTGCCCACTAATTCTTCTGAACTGCAATTACAAGTATATTGAGCCCCTTAAAGTTTTCTCACAACTCACACATGCCATTTTTTTTCAGTGTTTACCCTATCTGCATTTCAGTTTGGGTAGTTTCTTATTACTATGTCTTCCAGCCCACTAATCTTTTCTTCTGCAACATCTAATCTGTTGTTAATACCATCCAGGGTATTTTTTATCTCAGGTATCATAGCATTCATCTCCAGAAACTCAATTTGTATTTCTTAATATATCCTCTGGATCACTAATAAACATGTTCAATCTTTTCTCTAGCTTCTTGAACATATGGAATACAGTTATAATAACTGCCATTTTGCTTTTGTCTGAGGCAAGCATGCTAAAGTCGTCATTTCAGTTATTCTAGTAACCATCTCAATCTACAGTTAAGTCACCCCAGGAACTAACTCCAGTTCCATTTCCCTCCTGGCCACACATATCTTGAGCTCTTTTATCGTAGATATAGGAACAGTGGCTGGGGAGGGTGAGGATACAGAAAGGAGGTACAATCTGTGTTACCCACAGCAGGAATAAACCAATTCAGTCATTTTCAACAACTGACCAGGTGCCCATTGGGGAAGAACAATACACAGTAGCGTCAGTGAGAAACTTGTTCAAGGATCTTTCAGGTTTCAGCCGGCACCTTTCTCCTGTTGAAATCATTACATCTTAGGCAAAGAGTGGTGTCTGTTTCCCCTCCCTTCACAGTATTTCTCAATCTTCCACAGTATCTCTCAATAACAGCAATCACTTGGGGTGTTTGTTAAAAGTATATAACACTGTGAATATATTTAATGCCACTTTAAAATGATTAAAATAGTACTTTAAAAAAAGTACCGATTCCTATGTCCCTACCCAGTCCTACTGAATTGGAATTTTTAGCCAAAAAAAAAAAAAAAATCTGATGTTCTTCTATATTCGATGAGAACCTTATCATCATGGAAGTTTGGGAAACAGTATGTATAGATTTGCTAGACCAGATTCCTATAAACTGTTTCTTCCAGAGACTTGGTCTGCACCTAGGATTTCCTCCCAAAATAAAGGATAGAGGCTGGGTTGCAACTGCCAACTACAGAAAGAAAAGCTTCCCATGCCTATAGTGAAAACACAAATGCCAGTTACTTTTGCTAATACAAGTGGACCATTAACATTTACCTTTCTTGATTCTAACAATGTGTGTGCAGTGCTGAACATCTATGATTTAAAATGATCCATTTGATTTGAAGGAATAACTATAAGACCACTATGTTTCTCTGAGTTTTAACTAATGAGTGGACTTAGTTGACCACCAAACACTGTTGCCCACTAGTCATAAAGATGCAGTATTTCCTGTGAGGTATGAAAAAAAAAGGTATCTTTGCAAAAAAAAATTTAATGCCGTCTCCCAAAAAAATCTAACTGCTGATGCTGGTTTGGAAGGAAACAATGTGAGATGACTAGGAAAATGATAACTTTTAGCTAAAATATAGATATTTTATGGGGAAAAAATTCACATGGTGAAATTCTCAAATCTGAGTCATTTATAAGTGAACATATCAGGTCATACACCCTGAAAAAAAAAAAACGAGGCTGTATTGTAATTATATTTTAAAATGAGATACAATGCAAACCCCTAGGCAACTTCTTTTAAAAAGAGTATGTCCTCTTGATTTTCAGTCACTGCTTAATTTAATCCTATTTTTTCCTCAGATTTCAATAGCACACTTTCTTCAACCGAACCAGAATTTCTATACATCAAGACTGAAGTCATCTCACAAACCAACATGATTACAGTTTTTCTACATCTTTTCAGGTATCCAAAACCTCTTTCTTCTGTCACAGCCTGTAATTTTCCTATCAAGAATGCATATAGAATGCCAGCGATGTTCAGAATTCCTCCTAACCAATAAAATCTTTTCAGGCTTTCTAGCTCAAGAAACAGTTATTTAAGAAAGTGACCTTGGGCAAGTCACTTTGCCTCTCTAAGACACAGTTCCTTCGTCCATAAAGCGGAGAAGAGAGGAACTGAATTAATTTAACTTTCTAAGGTCCACCATCTAAGGCAATAATCTTAAATGTAAATTTATATTGTATATTTAAAAGCACTAAATCCAGAGCAAGATACATTTGGGTTAGAATTCTAGCTCTGCTATTCACCACCTGTAGGGGCTGGGCCTGGAAGAAAGGATGGATGGATGGATGGATGGATGGAAAGAACGTGAGCAGGTCAATGAGGGGTCAGGCGAAAACACCTACCCGAAGTTGCTTGTTTGCTGAGTGCAAAGTTCAGCTGAAAACAGCTGACCTGTATGGAAGTTGTTAAAGAAATTAGCAAACCTCCCTGGCCCTTTGCACGTGTCCTTGGAAATAAATACAGAGAGGACGTTAGCTGAGGAGGCCATTTTCTCCTACAGATTTTGGCCTCTTCTCTCTGAGCACTGTGCGTTTGGAGTAATTATTCCTTCTTTCTCATTCCTTCGCTACCGAGCTCCGGAGCGAAAAGCTGCCGCAACAACTACCTAGTCTTTAGAAAAGTTTCTTACTGTCTCTAAGCCTCTATTTCCTTTAAAAAAAATAATACTATTATCTGCAAGATGAGATTATTGTGAGGGCTAAAGATAATTCACTAGAAGACTGAAAGGGTGAATGATCCAAAGGACAGATTTCAGCCCCCGGCTGTGTGGGAGCAACAAGGCTGGTTTATTCCCCCAGAGCGAGTGGGCTGAGTCCGAAAAGAAAGTCAGCACAGAAGGGGGTTTAGTGAGGGTTTTTATGAACGGGGGTATCTGACCCCCTCCTACCTGCCCTCTTCAGTTCTTTGTTTCTGGGCCAAACTCGGGGTCTGTATCATTGTTGTGGTCAGGCAGGTGAAGAATTGCTTCCTGCTACATGCAGTTTGTGTAGGGTAGAGGATGGTGGGCAGAACAGCTGTCTAACAAATTCTTCAAACAACCAACTCCTACGACCCCTTTTCCCCAGTCACCTCCATGCTTCTGCTCTGGCTTCGCTCTTATCAGGAGAGCTAGGGAGGGGAGAGGGAGGGAATGTTGGCCTCTGCTGTCTGTTAGAGCTACAGAGTCCAGGGACTCTCCAGACTTCTGTGGGCATTGTTTTACAAGCCTAAGTTTTGCGTTAACCACCTTCAGTCCTTTACATACTTTTCGGGTTCCCACCTGGAACAAACCTAACAAAGACATTAATGCATGGCTCGTAATTCGTCTTCAGTAACCGGTTAGCTCTTACGTTATCATGAATTATGTAGCTGCTATCGTGGATTTTCTTGAAGCTAGCTGTTTTTTTGGCTCCTCCAAAAAACTGGAGGACTTTGAAACATTTTCAGTGACTCTCCTACTGCATAGTTTCTTTCCAGCTATTGCTCAGAAAAAGTGCTTCTCATGTATCTATCTCATCTTCAGAGAGGTATCTCATTAGTTTCCTCTGGAAACTAATAGGCTTTGAGGTGATCCTGAGATTAAAAAAGAAAAAAAGAAAACCGTAGCACAAGTAGTCACTTAAGTTTGTTGACTTAGCACCAACATTTTAAGACCCCTCATTTCTCACTTGCCCTGTGTCAGTACAACTTACAGCCACTTAAAAATCAAAACTATTACCCCTAGCACGTAGGTTAATAGGCACCCAATGATTTAGTGTGGTGCTTATGCAAATGCTTTTTCTCCCTCGGGGCAGGGTAGTCAGGAGGGCAGGCAGTGAGGGAGAGCTTGTTTTTATAATCATTCGAGTGGCTCTGTGGTCATCTTAGCCCTCAAATATGATTTACAAATAAAAAATTCAAAATCGCAAATTACCCCCAAATCTAGTGCAATAATTCCCTCTCTGCCTACTTCTCTCTCTTGCTATGCACTGGTGCTTTTCCAACAAGGCAATGACCAAGTAGTATCTAGAACCCCATGAAGTGTTCTTCCAGGAAAAGCCGGTCTTCTAGTTGAAGTGTTACCACCAGCTGATTTAGGTAACTTTCCAATTCCAATTTAACCGTGGAAGGACCAGGTCTCCAAACATTATCCTTCTCTGGTTTGCAATAAAGATACAGGTGTGCCAGGTTTATCGAGCAACTCTCCATTATCTGTATCTACAGTTTTTAAGAGGGGAAAAAAAAAATGCTGATTGGCAGTATAACTTCAGCATTCTTGATTAATACCGTCTACCGCCTGGTTTGCATTGTTCTTTCACTAAAGAATTACAGGGATGGAGAGAGAACAGCAGATTTGGAGCTAGGCTACCTGCATCCACAACCTGCCTCAGCTGCTTACTAATTGTGTGACCTTAAGCAAGGTGATTAACCTTTGAAAATTGAAATGCCCCCGCTATGTGCTACTTTCCATCCATCAGCAACTCCTGTCCTATCTCCAAAACAAATCTTAACTGTATTTCCTGCTTTTCATCTCCACCACCGTCTCTTTACTGGGCTCTTAGTAGTTTCCAATCTGGCCTCCCTGCTTCCTTCTCTGAACTTCTTTGATCTAATTTCCACACACAGTAACTTTAAAACAAATCAAATCACATGTCTCCACTGATTAAAATTACTCCTTAACAAATATCGCACGTTCTCACTTATATGTGTGCACTAAAAAATTTGAACACATGGGGGGGTTCAAATACATAACAGATAGCGGAGACTGGGGAGGGTGGAGGAGGGGGGAGAATGAAGAGAAGTGGGTTAAAGGGTACCAACATGCAGTAAGATATATTAATAGAAGGAATAAATTCAGTGTGTGATAGCAGAGTCGGATGACTACACTTACCAAAAGTGTATTTTACTCGAGTGATGGATACTTGAAAGACCCTGACTTGATCACTGTGCATTACATACATGTAAGAATTTCTCATATATCCCATCAATTTACACAAAAAAATTAAAAATGTAAAAACCTTAAATTTTTTTAAAAAATTACTCTTTTTCTTGCCATAGCTTCTGAGCTCCCTGAGCGATCTGGCCCTGCCTACCTCTCAGACCCCATTTCCTCTTCACTCTGCTTCCACCACCACAGCCTCCTTTCTGTTCTTCAAACACAGAGGTCTTTCTCACCTCCATGCTGTTGAACTTGGTCAGTTTTTATGGAATGCTCTTTCTCCATATTTCTGTGACGGCTTCTCTTTATCTTTCATACTGTTCTGTATAAATTTTATCCCATTTAAATGTCACTGCTGTATTTGTATTCATATGAATCTGGGTTTTTTTCATAGCACTTGTCACAAATTAAAAATATCTATTTGTTATTTTCTGGCAAACATGTTATCAGAGCAAGGATTATGCATGCTTTATTCGCAACTATCTCTCCACTACATAGCTTTAGTAGGTAGAATTCCAGGATGGGCCCCCAAGATGCCTGGCCCCTGAGGTAGACACCCTTTATAACCCCTTCTTCTTGAGTGTCCCCTGGAAGGATTTATGAGTAAGATGAGATTTCATTTCCATGATGAGGTTCCCTTATATGAGAAAGATGAAGACATTTTGCAGATATAATTAAGGTCCCTAATCAGTAGACTTTGAGTTTATCAAAAGAGGTATTATCCTGGGTGGACTGACCTAATCGGGTGAGTCCTTAAACAAAACCAGAGAGAAAAGCAGCAGCAGATGCTTGTGCAGTGTCTTGAAGTTAGCTCTCCTGTTGTGAGAGGAAGAGGACAGGTGGCATGACCCGGGGAGCTGGGAGAGGTACCCGGCTCACAGCTAGCAAACCATGGGCATCTCAGTCACAGAACCACGAGGTGATGGATTCTGCCAACATCCCACGAGCTCAGAAGAGCACACTGAGACATCAGACGAGCCAGCAGCCTGGTTGACACCTGGAGTTAGCCTGAGCAGACACTGAGCAGCGGGCCCAGCTAAGCCACACCTGGACTCCTGGTCCACAGAAAATGTGGGGTAACGAATGTGTGGTTTTTTTAAGCCACTTAGTTTATGATAATTTGTTCAATAGCAACAGATCGTTGATACAAATAGCATATATCAAGCCTACAGGGAATATTGTTGAGTGACTAGATATCCAATTTTGGGTTTGTGCGCATTGCTGGAGGTATAGGATATATTCACATATGGAAAGGGGGAGGGAAAGATAAGGAAAATGAGCACTTGAATAGGAAGATGAAAACAGAACTGGAGTAACCAAGTATGAACAAACGCTTCACACTTCTCCAAAGGTGACCCCTGCCCTTACATCTCAGCATAATCCAGATAATCTAAGACTTATTTGCCCAAATGTCTGAGACTATTTAGAGAAGAAAATATTAGGAAGGTGGACATGGAAGGATGGGTTTTACTCTTTGTAAATGAAAGAGGGTTGTATGCAGAAACAGAAGGAATTCAACAAGAATTCCAATCAAGAGTGGGAAAAATGCAAATGTTGTTCCTGGTATTTCCAGAAAGTCAGACAAAGCAGAGACCTTAATGCACATAAGCCTCAATGCACTTTGAAACCCTCAAGTCAGTGCACAAAGTAGAAGAGCCTCAGACGTTTTGTTTGTTTTGTTTTGTTTTTTCCTTCTTTCCCAGAGGAGCATCAACCTATTATGCACACCTTAATTACAGCAACAAGCCTTACCTCCTAAGATGTATCAAGCTGCTCACATAGGCCTCAGAGGGCCCCAGCCTGGGCGAGCAGAAAGAACTGCAGCAAGGCTGAGAGGCATTGATTTTTCTCTGCAGCTCCTGGGCTGTGAGACCAGCGACAACTCTCTCACTTCAGTTCTGGATCCCAGCAGTTGTAAAAGAGCAATAATAATTCAAGCTATCCATCATCACTTTGGAATCGGTGTGAGGGTCAGAGGAATAGAGTCAAGTGTCTGAAGCTATGTAAATGTGCAACTTATTAAAAGCTGGTCACTCAGAGCAGTCCGTACAATGATTCCTGGCAGAGATCTCGTCTTTGTCTTCTGCTCAGCAATCAGTAATAGGGCTCTGGACCCAAGAAACAATCAATCTCCCAGGGCTATTGTTGGAAAAACTTACTTCATCAGCGTGTCCAGGGAGCTAACACATGAGGAAAACACAGAACAGCTACTGTTTTACCAACAGAGATTCGCAGGCTGTTTTCTACACTAGAATGTTATGTTACTGATGCAAACTCTGACTTATTTATGCAGTGGATATTATTGAACACATTTTCTATATCTGGCTGTAGACATTAGGTATACAGTGGCAAAATAAACAAATCTTTGCTTTCATGGAGGTTGCAATGTCCTCTAAAGACATTCTTTGCCTACCACACTCTTCCCTGACTTCAACCCACATCCACATACCTCCAACTCTTTTAATCGCACCATGTTTTTGAGACATTTCCTTCATGAAGACTTCCCTCCATCTTCTAGATGAAATTGTCCTCAGAATTTCTAGGCACTCACATTGGGGCAGGAACTCATCATGAATCTTTCTTGTGTTACATACCTCCCTTCTCCCCTACTTCAAGCAGCTCAAAGGCAAAGATGACACTTCGATCCTCTTGATATTACTTGACAACACTTTACAAAACATCTCACCTGAACTCAATGAATGCCCATCAAGATTAGTGACTCTCAGCCTTATTGTTTCAACATATAGTAGTTCATATAATTTGCTTTTGATAAAAACATATATATAGTTTATAGATGCCTTAATTTGTAACAGTAAATTAGAGCATATTTCAGGTTACTTATATAATAATGTAAACTTGACCCAAGTCATTTTGAGTATTCTCTTGAAAAAAGAGGTAGAGCTTACTACCACTTGGGAACTAATAACTATGCATGATCTGAGGATGTCCATGGAAGATTATCATTGACATGATCCTTGTCCATGATTTGGATTGTACAAACAAACACACAAATAGGGAGTTGATTTTTCCAAGGCATTTAAAAAATGTCATTATGTTATATATCTACATATCTATATCTATAAAGTAGAGTGTAAAAATCTCTTCCACCTTAACTGACCACCGATTGCTAACCCTTGTTAATAGACGGGGTCACTGCCTTCCAGATTCCTTTATGCCCGTATATACATTGTTACATTCTAACATGGAGCTGCCCTTTAAAGCTCTACCTATTCTGTAGAAGGCAAGCACAGTATTCCACTACACGAATGTGCTGTCGTTTATTTAGCCAATCCTCTTCTTGTTGGATGCTTAGGTTGTTTCCATTTTTTATTAAGACAATTTTTATTACACAATTAAGACAACTAAATGCCACTTTTCATTAAGACAATGCTGCAATGAACATTCCTATCCACACAGCTTTGTGCACTAATGTGACTGTCCTTTAAGAATAAAACCCTTAAAATGTTGTTCGGCAATATCGCAGTTTGAAATGCACCTTCCCTTGGATGCTACGACGACATTTTCTGGCTACTTTTTAACTGACTGTCATCTCAGCACTGTCTGGTGGTCCCTCCCTACAACCTTTATGTTTCTTCATAATAGCTTTAGGTATAAATTTTGGGGGAGAAAGAAGAAAACTGTTTTGTGATGCTCAAGAGGCATAGTGATTTCTATTCTACCAAATGACCAAGGAGGGTAAGCAGTCATAGTGTTTACCAAAGATGGAGAATAGAAGCTTAATGATAACATTTATCAGCCCATTATGTGCAGCTTCTCTGGGGATTCTGATCTACAGAAGCTTTAATGATTTTAAAGACTTGGAATTTGCTTGTCTAGAAGTTGGAAACTAATGTATAAATAGTATGAGGCTGGGCAGTGTCTCATTACCCTTCCCTGCTATCCATCATTTTTATCTCAGACCCAGCCAGGGATACTTTTCGATTAGTTCCATGGTGTTATCCAAGCCTTTTAGATTACATTCTTCCTATAGCCTCTCAATAGGCAGTAAAAATTGGGGAAATGTGGTAGACAAATGTTTCATTTCTTTTCATGCATAAGACTTTAAGTTGGGCAAAGCATTCAAAGATCTTTTTCAGTTTCTCTATTCCTGCTGAACAAGTAGGAAAATTAAAACTTCAAAAATGAATCTGCATTCACTAAACTCTCTGGAATTGAGCTTACAGACTGCAATGGAGGTCTTTCTGGGAATCTGGGCTGTTCTCGGAACACGGCTTGGTTAACCCTATGAGAAGGGATGATCAACCACAAAAAGGCCATCCACTTTCAGCATGCAGCAGCAGATAAAGCAGGCTCCTACAGCATTAGTGGCTGCTGGCCTACAGAGAGAAGAGCCAGACTTAAGGATTTGCACAGTTGAAATTCTGCTGCTGTGAAAATCCACCAGTTGGATCTAGCTCAGGGGTCGTAGACTGGCTGCTTTCATATCTGCCCACATGATATTGAATCAGCTCAAGGAAGACTATTTAGTTCCTAAGCATGGATGATTCAAATCAAAATAAAGAGGCAGGCAAATCCCATCCTTAACTCTGAGAGGCAGCTCAAGTGAGAAAATATGACTCATCAAACTACTGAGAAGAAAAAAAAAAAAAAAAGCCAGAGCATCTATAACATAAAGTTAAAATTATCCCATAATACCCATAACCATCTTTCCTACCACAGCCATCAAGGTGGGAGTTTATTCTATTATGAGTATGAAATGGATAAAAAAATTAACCTTTTTCTGCTGCAGCTAAGGGGGATGTTTAATAGTGTTACACAGGAAGTGACACTGTGGGGGATCCTTTTCAGCGTGGACATGTTGAAAATTATCTTTCCTGCCTCCAAAGACTAGAAATGAAAAGCCCTCCTCCTTTTACCAAAGCTTTAACAGAATACAGAAGCAGCAGTAGGTGAGACACAGAAGATTACATAGAAATAGAGAAGTTATTTCTGGATAATTGGCAGCAGACATGTTGCAGAGCACATGGGAGGAAAGATCTCCATAGCAACACAGTTGATGGCTCCATATTTAAACTAAATGTTGAGCTTTTTTACTTGCAGAAATACTGAGGAATTTCTGTAATTTTTTATATTAAGTTCTCTAACTCGGGGAAGCAAGCATTCCAGCAGAGGTCCACATAAGGCAAGAAGAGCATGAGATAGGCAGAAAATCATTTACAGAGCTTTGAGCTTTTATAAAAAGGGAAGAGAAATTCAGCTCAAATGAGAACAGAATCACTAGATTTTTATCATTTCTGAATAAGGATCAATTGGTTATTAACATAAATCCCATTTTGTACAGCATTTGTAGTTTCTTATGTATAATTATTCTTGTGTCAAGTATATAGTAAAATAGTACACAGTAGTCCATAACATCATTTATTTATTCTCAGTGAATACTTCTTTTTGCTCTTATCAAGTTTCATGTTATAAATGGATAGATTCTGGATAAATTCTATATTCTGGTGTCTATGGAAGGCTTGGATTGACAGCACCCTTTGCAGAATTCTTTCTTGAATCACAAAGTTCCGAGTGGACAACACTCTCCTTCCACTGCTAAAGCACATCTTTGTGCTTGGTATTTATTTTGATGTGCTATCACCTTTTAGAAATGTTATAATGGTGTTGGAGCATAATAGTGATCTTAATGCCCCATATAGACTGAATAGTTCACTCCTCTATTCACTTCCCTTTAAAGACTGGGCATATTGAAAGTTGTCCATTGGTACCTGCAAGAACCCATCTGATGCCACATGCCACACCCAGTGGCATTTTGTCCCACTGACCATGCCACCCCCACTAATCGGTTCTTAGTTAAGCATCTAGTAAAATGAAGTCTTTCTTTTAGTGTATAGGTTTAAACTTCGATATACCCAAGGGTGCTAACAGCTTAACAGGAAAAAAAAGCCATTATCCAAACAAAATCAAACATCAACAACCTGCTGAGGGTCTTTTTAGTCAACACAAATGGATGTTACATGCATCCAGACAGTTAAATACATGACAATATTTTTTAAAAATCTGACTGTGTCCCTATGATTAATTCTCTACCACCTAATAAAGCAATAAAATCTACCCCTAGCACAAGAAAGAAAATTCTTAAAGCATTTTTCTTTTGTGTGTTATTTGACCCAGAATTTCCACTTCTGGTAATTCATCCTAAGTCATCGAAAACATGAAAGGGTTTTTAGCAATGTTAATCACAGTGTCACTTTAATAGCTAAAAATCAGAAATAATCTAAATGTCCACCAAATAAGTGATTAAGTAAATCATGATACATTCATTTATGATGAGATAATATCTTGAAATACTAATCTTTGTGCTTTTCTTTCCTGTACTCCATTATGCATGACCTTTCTCCTAGTTAATCAGAAGCATTCAACGGAAATTGGGATTGTTACGGTAAGAATGGAAAGAAAGAAACGGTCTATATCCAGTCTTTTTAATTTCCAAAATAAGCCTTGATAATCGCAAGGGATGACTCTGGGGGAAAAGTTGGCTGATGGAGTTTATGCAACAAAAGTTGGGAAGAAAAGAGTACACAAGCATGCCTGCCATCTGTGCTCCTGGTTGGGCGGAGAGATTGGATGTGAGTTTGGAGGGAAGATGCTGCTGGAGACCAGGTGAAATAAGAAATGGCTCTAAAAGGACCATGTGAAGAGAAGTCAGCATCAAGAGACAGACCAAACATCACTATGCAGGAAGCCCATCTGGTGGCAGATACTGAGAACCCCAGTATGCAGTTCTCACTACTATCAATGAGGACCTTCCACTAATGGTTACCTGCAGGTCTCCCTGTCATCTAGCAGGAAGATGACCACCTATGCCCTAGGTCTTTTGTAGACCTCCAAACAAACAATGTGGGCCAATGCCTTTCAG
This sequence comes from Varecia variegata, assembly GCA_028533085.1. Taxonomy (NCBI): domain Eukaryota; kingdom Metazoa; phylum Chordata; class Mammalia; order Primates; family Lemuridae; genus Varecia; species Varecia variegata. The sequence continues at coordinate 6,531,543 of CM052448.1, read as the reverse complement.
GACCGTCATGAGCTCCTCAACCCAGACTGGAGTGTCCCTCATGTACAGAGAACAATGAGAACATACCAAGGAAAGCCTCAGCATTGGTACTCAAGTGGGATTGGAGGACTGTGAAACTCGGCCCTTTACACACATAATAATAATGTCAACTACCATGTACTACTTGCCAAACACAATTCTCATCATTTTATAAATATCAAATTCCATCTTCATAACAACCCTTCATATGGGGTAGATAATTGTTATTAGTCCATTTTACAGATGAGGAAACTGAGGCAAGAGAAGCTCAGTAGCTTTCCCATGACCACACAGTTAATAGGCAGTGGATTCAGGATTCAAATCTAGGCAATATGGCCCCAGAACATGTGACCCTAATGACTATAGAATGCAGCTTTCCAAGGGCTGCCATTAAAATAATATTTCCCCCAAATTTGTAACAACACATGGAGGAAGCTTGTGTTATTATCTTAAGTGAATCAATCAGAATTTAATACTCTACCTACAATGTGATACACACAGGAAATGACAGACATCAAAATGTTAATAGTAGTTGACTATGGATGATAGGAGGATTATGAATGATTGTTTTCTTTTGTGTATTGCAAATTTTCTCGCTAATGTGCATACATTACATTTAAACCCTGGGGTAGAAACTCGCTGTTATTGTTCCTTGAGCTTCTTAAACACAAATATACAGACAGACACGTTTTTGAATTACAAACTTCAGTTATTTGAAGAAATTGTATTTTGTACCCCATAACATCCTGAAATTAAAAAAAAAAACAACCTTTTTTCCCCATAACAAAAATATATATTTTGGCAATAGTGAGAGATGCCACAAAGCATGTTTCTAACTAGAGTAGTTCAAAAGTACTTTAACATTCTGCAGAGCAAGCAGGGCATAGCAAGATGCTAAATTTATCCTATCCGACAACTGCTTTCATAGGAGGGATGGGGCACAAAAGACAGAGATGAGGTCAGCCCCAGTTGTCACATCTGAGCGGCCCTGCCATCTTTCTATATTTTTATAGCTTTGGATGGTCTGGATATACCAGCATTCCCAAGGAGAATCAAAGTAAGTCAGCACCAAATATTTCATTTTCACTCGTCATATGTCTTTTGATAAATGTATATGCTTAGTTTTCCTGTGGTTAAATTTATCAATGATGTTCTTTATGGATTGTACTTTTTGTGTCTTGTTTAAGAAAATCTTTTTTTTTTTTTT
>CM052448.1:6417472-6530218 GCA_028533085.1 Varecia variegata | reverse complement strand
TAAGCACCACATGTACTCACCAGAAAATTGGTTTCCATGATCATCACCTAAGTGCATATTTGTGAATAACACCAATTGTGTATTTGACAGAGGCGGGGGGGGGGTGGGAGGAGGGGGATGGGTGTATACCTATATGATGGGTGTATACCTATAAGAAAATCTTATATATTTTAAGTTCACAAAAATATCCACTTGCATTCTCTTCTAAATAGCTTTATAGTTTTTCGATTTTCATTTAGGTGTTTAATATACTTGGAATTCGTTTTTGGGTATAGCGTAAGGTAGGGAGTCCAATTCCATATTTTTCCATATAGACAACAAATGTCTCAGCACTATCAATTGGACATTCACTTTTCTCTACTGCTCTGTAATACCATCTCTTTCACATGGGCTCTCTTTTCTGTTCCGTTGGTCTCTTTCTCTATACCTATGCCCATATGACACCAATTTAGCTACTGTAGATTTATAACAAGTCTTGAGATAGGAAAACAGCACTAAAATTTGAAATGAGAACTGGCTAGAGAATGCACTTTGGAACCTCCAGTATTCAAAAAACAAACAACAAACACAGGCTTGTAGCTCTGACTTGGGCGGAGCCAAGGCAATATATGTAACCTAAACATTTGTATCTCTGTAATATTCTGAAGTTTAAAAAAAAATTTTTTTAAATTAAAAAGATAGCAGACATTTGTGCCTCATTATTAGATTTTGTTTGCCTTACATTTATGTATCTGTGGTCTCTATGCGGCAGGGGTTGGATGGTAGTAAATGTATAACTGTTATGGATTCATGGATTTATCATGTACCAGGTCCACCGAGGTGAAATTGGAAGAGAAAATGAGAGGGCTAAAGACAAATAGCTTTCATGGGTAAAATGACAGGAGTAAGTTACGATTAAGGCTTCTACCTGACACTGTCTAAGGCAGGAGGAAGGCATGCCCAACTTTCCTGGCAGCATTAACGTGGCAATATTCAGAAATCTGATAGGTTTTATTGGCCTACTTTAGGCATGTGGGAAAATTAGTTTATCGCCAATATTATGGAGATTGCCAAACCGCCCCCAAGGCTGGCATCTCTGAATTTGGCAGTGGAGAAGATAAAATATCTCCCTGGATCATCTCGTTGCTGTTCATCACATAGCACTGTGTGCCCCAGCTTCTATTTAATGGAGACAAGGATCGTCTATCCATTTAAGAAATGGACAGCCAAAGAAGTTGTTTTTTAAAAACATGCACACTCACCTTCAAGTTGATTTAAAATAAGACTTGGATGAAGAGTGAAACAAACAACATCTTGTAGACTCTGCTGTTGGTGTTATCCTTGGGTATATTTGACTTCCATCTGGTAATACCAAGGTCACTCCTAATTTCATCTTCCATGAATATTCAAAACATTTTCTCTTATCGAAGTTTCCCCATACGTGCCTAAGAGGTGTTGCATAACAACAGCAGAAGGTAAATTAGGTTCCTGGGGACCTGCTAGGCAATGACCTAAGAATAAGGAGGTCATGTATGAGCTGACTGTTTGTTGCTTAACTCTTTTGGAGTAAATGAATATTTTCTTAGTCTTATTCTGGAGCATTTTCTGGAAAGAGCTTGTTTGGCCTTAAAAACAATTGCTTCAGGCTGAGCGTGGTGGCTTATGCCTGTAATGCTAGCACTTTGGGTGGCCAAGGTGGGAGGATTGCTTGAGGCCAGGAGTTCGAGCCCAGCCTGAGTAAGAATGAGACCCCATCTCTACAAAAATATGGAAAAATTAGCCAGGCATGGGAGTGCATGCCTATAGTTCTAGCTACTCAGGAGGCTGAGGCAGGAGGATCACTTAAGCCCAGAAGTTCAAGGTTGCAGTGAGCTATGATGAGGCCACTGCCCTCCAGCCTGGGTGACAGAGAGCCAAGAACCCATCTCAAAAAAAAAAATTATTTCAAATTTCTTTCTTAAAACCAAATAGGCTAAATCTTTGCACATCCAAATGTACTCCTCACAAGTTGTTTTATTCTTGACAAGACATGCATATATAAGGGAATTTGGTATGGATGATTTAGTTATCAGAAGGAAATAGGAAGCATATTGATTCACTCCTCTGTAATGAACTGGCCTGGGCCTCTCTCCAGAAAACTTGCACATGGAGGTAATGCTCACGGCCCCAGATTATCCATCACTCTTGCTATTTCCCCAGCTAGCCATCTGGCCTACACAGAAAAGGATAAGAATGTGCCAACAAACATCTAGGCAAAGTGATCATGCAGCAACTCACTGGACTCATATCCCATCATTTCCTTATACCCACTTAGCAAGTCTCGGGCATTGTCAAAGCTTTTATTTGGGGGAAGTAAGAAAGTCTGTTACAGGGTGCTGGTAGTAGTAGTAGTAATTATAATAATAACAGTTGCTATATTCTTCCTTTTGGCAATTTATCCATTCCCATGGATTTGTGCTATTGACTTCCACACATATACATCTAACCACGACTTCTCCTTTCAGCTCCAAACATGAGCTACCAGTATTTATATGATAACTCTGTTTAGTATCAAATAAGCCTCTCTACTTTTACACGTTCAAAATTAAATTTTTTTCACCTGCAAACCTGTTTCTCCTCGACTTCTCTTCCTCAGCAAAAACGTCAAGGTCAAGAAGTCTAGAAGTCGCTCTTGGGTCCTCTTTTATCCTTACTTCCCTCATCAATGAGCTCTGTGGACGACTCTTCCAGCACATATTAGGAATCTTCCCACTTCTCTTTGTTATTTCCATCCTAGCCCAAGTTAACATCATTTCTTGCTCAGATCATGAACAATGGGCACTTAATTGGTCTTCGTCCTACTCTTGTAACCTTGTAATATTGTTTATGTTATAGTTTATAGAAAGCAGCCAAAACAGTATCTTTCAAACATAAATTAGATTGCTTATGTGCCCCTTCCCCTCCTCTTGCCTTAAAGCATTCCTATGATTTTCCAATCACAATAAGAATACAATCTAAAATTTTTACTCCAGTCCACCAAGGCTTCCATCAACAATCTCCCACTTTCCTCTCTCTGCTCACACCCTCTCCTTCCCATTCACCATGCTCCAATGGCACTGGTCTTCTCTCTGCTCCTTAAACATTCTAAGCTCACCCTCACCTCGGCGCTTTTGCTCTTGCTGTTCTCTCTGCCTGGAATGTTATTCTTCCATGTCGTACGATTAGCTTCCCATTGTTCAGATTTTTACCTTGAGTGGGATCTTCTGAGAAAGACCTTCTGTAATTCCTTGTGTGAATCGGGATCCAAGGAAAGCAGAAGCCTCACAAAGTACACAAAACAGAGGGAATTTAATACAGGCAATTTGTTATACATGTGATGGATCAGTTTTGAAGCCAAACAAGGAATGACAACACAGCAGGAAACCTAGAGAAAGAAAGCGGTATGACCTCATCCCATGAGCCAGAGTTTACCAGCTGGAAGGCTGGAAGCAGCTTTAGGCCTGACCAGCAGAAGCTGGAGCCATAGGAAAAACACCACCACAGCCAAGGACCCAGTGAGCACTGAGAGAGGGAGAGAAACGCCCTATGTTCTCCCTTCCTTCCACCCTCCAATCTCCCACTGGTGCCTCCACTAGCTAAAACCATCTGGAAACCAGCCGCTACAGAAGCTGTGGAAACACATCCTACAGCTGCCTGACCACACAGTTCACAACACGGGAGTGGGAAAAACGGAACTGAGGGAAAACAGCCCAGGACCGGCTACCACCCCATTTCATCTTACCCTCTCCTCTCCCCCACTCAGTGTTAATCACATCACCTTGTTTAGCTATTGTCATAGCACTCATTACTGTCTAAATGTACCTTGATTATTTGTCTATTCATCTTCCCAAATCAGAATGTACGAACCGTGGTCCTTGTCTGTGTAAGCCTTCAGCACCTTGAACAGTGCGTGACTAACGTGGAGCATTCGATAAACATTCATTGAAAATGTACTGAAGGAGGGATTATGTCCCAATCGTTGTACTAAGGGTTTTGCATAAGTTATCTCACAGAATTCTTACAACAATCTCATGACTGTTTTAAATATGAGGAATGTGGCAATTAGGGGAGTATTACAAAGCATTATGTCTTGGATGGGTTCCAGCACCCAGCAGACTTTCAATATATAAACTGAAGAGAAGAAATGACCCATCTACATGTACAATTCATCAAGGTGACATTATGCCAACTTAAAATTCAGTTTCGCTAATCATTCAACACCTTCACCTGAGCAATGCTGGGTAAAGTAGTAGACATTTTGTGCATCACTCTACCTCTTCCAGCGAGGGAGTGAAAGAAAACAAACCTGAGTTATTACCAGCTTCTATAGGGTACAAAACACCTGACCTCAACCTGCTCCTCAGCCAACAAAGGGCTTATTCCAGGACTTTCAATAGCACCTTCTTCCTAAGCTGGACGCTGGAAAATATAAAATGCTGTGTCTGATTGTTACCCATCAACAGGCATTTTAAATCTAACTCAAGGTTTTAGTTGTCTCTTGCTGAAATACGCTTATCTGAGCAAAAGCAGACATGTAAACTCTATCCACATGGCTTCGTATGGACTCAAATAGGCATTACAGAACTGCATTAAGTTTTGAGCCAAGTATTTTACTCATGGAATCTGGCCACAGAGCATCTGTCCTTTGGAACGAATGAGAAAACGAACCCACGGTGTCTTCGCTTGGGGAAACACCAGCGTCCCTACCCTACCCCAGCTCTGTGTTGGTACCTGCAGTGTGTGAATCATGGCTACACAGGCTGCCTCAGGGGAGAAGCCAAGATTCTGTCTTTAGCTTTTGAAGCAGTTCTTCATCTTGTAAGAATATCAGCTGTTTGCTTTGCAACACAACCCAGCAGGAACAGTAGCAGACCTTTGGCTCCGTAAAACCATGACTTAGAAAAGATAATTAAATTTTCAAAGATAAAGATATAGATATACAAAGGTACCATCACTGTTGCCGTTGAGTCCAAATCTAGTTCAGCCTGGTTTATTTTCAAGCTATAGAATTTTGTTAGGTTTTACATTAAATCAATAAAGTCTGGACCAAAGTTGAGAGAGCTTTGGATGTATTCATAATAGATTCCTTAGAAACCTATGAAATGCTCCGCAATTGCTCTGAAATTGGCTTGGGACTTATGCCATGTTCAGATGAAATGACAAGAGTTTCGGCTAAGGTTCTCCAACTATAATGAATTGATTGAATATCCATCATTGACTGGACTCCACAGGGTTATATAGGAAAAAATATATAATTTTCTCTCCGAATGTGTTATTTCCAAGTCCTATGGATGGTCGTCAGATGAACTCTCATAGGACATGAAATCCCATATGCTAGTTTTAGTTATTTGTCTTCCACTCTAGTTCAAGCATTTGAGATGGCTTATATACATATTCATAGTACAGGCAAAATAAGGAAAATTAAGTGCAAAAAATCAAGGTGAATATACTACAGTACATATACAATGTAATACTCTACATCCACTAAAACTGATCATGCAGGCTTCTATAAATATTCTATTTAATATAGAATATTCTCCAAGCTATATTAAGTGAAGTGAGCAAGGTGCAGAACAACAGAGGTTGTTGAGCAAAACAGCTATGCTATAATTTGGTTTACAGAAAGGGAGAGAGAAATACATATAGACTACCTTTGAAAGGATATACAATAAGTTCTTAAGAGTGGTTGTCTATGGAGAAGAAAACTGGAGACACTTTTGGTTGTCTTTTTTTTTAACCATATGCATTTATTATATTAGTACTGAAATAAATATTTTTAAATTAAGTTTCTTCCAATTCAAGACAAAGTACTCAGATCTCCTTTAACAAGCCAATGTGCCCATAGCCGCTATGACTACTGGCTGCTAATGGCTCATGGTTGACCGTTTCCTGGTCCCCTTGCCTCAAGGTGGGATTAACTCTGTGATGCAATCAATGCATGCTCCAGACCTCCCCTAGGGATCAGGTAGAAGCTAGTCTCCAGTGGGAACTTATCCTTGCTGATAACTTTTCCCCTGCCCTTTCACTCCCCTTCTCCTGAGAGTACTCTTTCAGTAAATTACTTGCACAAGAATCCCCATCTTAGCCTCTGGTTCTAAGAAATCTGGCCAAAGATAGTATTGCAGAAGTAAAGATAAGGGTTTATAAAATATTAAGGCTATATGGATTGTTTTCTTAAAGCAAAAATGCTCCTCCATTCTTAAAAACCTTTCATGATTTTCCATTTTTCTCTGGACAAAGACAAAATTCTTGAACAAGTGTCTGCACAATCTGGCCTCTGCCTACCCCTCCAAGCTCATCTCCCACACATTCCTCCGTGCTCTTTCCACTCCATCCACATTGGCCTAAATTTGGTCTCTTCCACTCACCATGCTCCCTTCTGCTGGAGGACATTTGCTCTTGATTTTCCCCTGGAAGACCCTTCCCTCCATTCTTTGCCAGGTGAACTATCCCCTCAAACATCACTTTGACCAGAACCAATCCTACTGTGCCAAGTTTTTCATAGTCCTACAAATTTATTTTCCATAGCACATCTCAAAATTGCAATTGTGGGACAAATGTTGGTTCCTTAATGAACGGCTACTTGAAGCCCCTTTAGAAGAAGATGTTGTCTGGTTTTGCTCACTGTTGTATCTCTAGTGCCTGTGACAGGGTTTTGCATGTTGCAAGTGTTCAATAAATGTTTGTTGAATAAATGGATTTTGGTTAATGAACATAAACAGCTGGAATTCAATGCTAAATTTTACTCCGGTCTGCTTAAAAAAAAAGGGGGGGGGAACAACCAGTTACTTAATTTTTAGTATCCATAGATGAAATGAAATAAGTCAATTATTCAGGAGACAGATGTGGTTTCTGTCCAGATGTTCCACACTATGTGCTCACAGAATGGAGGTTTTAATGGAAACATTCTCAAAGTCATCCCCACAACAAATGAAATGATTAAGTTAGTTGTTTCCTTCATTCATCCAGAAAATATTTATTAGGCACCTACAAATGTTCTGGGCACTGTGCTGTACTCTGGGAAGAAAAAAAACAAATGATGACTAGAAATATACAAAATTTCTGCTTTCATGGGTTTTACCTTCTAAAGACAGAAGCACACAAAGCCAACAAAGCACAGGGATGAATATAAGTTCAGTGAAGCAGAGATGGACACAGGCACGAAATACTGTGACGGATGATTTAACTTTAGACTGGGGGGTTAGGAAATTCCTTCCCTGGAGAAGCGCTGGTTGACGTGAGGTCTGAAGGGTGAGTAGGTTTTTCCTAGGCAAAGAGCAGCAAGGGTGCTCCGACAGAATCTACAACATGTGAAGCTGCCCCACAGAAGCAGCCTGGTGTGGTGAGTTGAACCAGAGGGGTGGGTAGAGCCTGGTAGAAGAGGCTGAGGGTAGACAAGGGTCAGACAATGCCATGACTTGTCCTAAGACTAGCGGGAAGCTACTGAAGTGTTCTCAGCAAGTAGAAGACATAATCAGACTTCCATTTTGCAATATCACTTGGCATCTGAGGGAGAACAGATTGCAGGGAACCCACAGAGAATATGGGCAGAGCAGTGGGCAGGGAGTTGAGGACAGGTGTTGTAGAATCCAGATGAGAGACATGATGGCAGTCTTGCCTATGGTGACGATGGGAAGACGGGGGGAGGGGGCATATTTGATGTCACTGAGTATCATGGGGCCAAAGCAATTCTCCCCCAAAGGCAGAAGAGTGCGTGCCAAGTACACAGCTCTCCAGTGAGCTGTTGAACTGGTTTCAACAGGGTCTAAAGTTGAGAGAATCTGAAGATTGGATTGGTAAAACTTCACAAAAGTGTGTCATAATTGAGCTTTTGAGAGGGTCCAGAGTTTAAACCTTATCTGCCAGGAACTTGGACGTTGATATTCACAGAGCCAATGGTGACATGCATATGTTCCTATGGAGCTGAAGATACAGTTATAAAATAACATCCTTCTATAAAAGTCAAAGATCCTGCTGTATAGAATAGTATACATTTATATAGGTATATAAATTTGTGGTGTATACAGTTAAGCTAATAATAAGCAACTTTATATAGTTATTCCAAAATGGGAAGACAGATCTTCCCAGTTAATTTTTTTTTTTCTGGTATCTTTGTAAAGTGCTCAGGTTAAAACAGCATTTTAAGGTGTTGCAACAGAGAAGGCATCTAAGTCAGGCAGAACCACCAGCGTTCGCTATCAAAGAGACCCTTCCAGTGAAGTCTACCTGTTGCACAATACTATCCAGACGAGAACAATTCCTGTTCAGGTGTGCCTCACTTTATATGGGCAGGACGTTTTATAGCTAGCTTTTCTTTTTTTTTTAAACGAGGGACACTATGTGGAATACTAGCCTGATGGATGGACCTAGCCACGGGCTTAAAAGGGCAAGTGGGTGGATTCAGTTCCTGTGTGGGCCAACCAGCTCCAAATCAGAAGCACAGGATTTTCAGCTTGAAGGAATGGCAGAGGTAATTGCGTACAAATGTGAAATTCTACAAATGAGCAAAGGGAGACACAAGGGGATGACTTCTCCAAGGTCATCTAGTGACAGGGTTGTTCTTAAAATCTAGTAAATACCAGGCCACTTGCCCTCCACCCCAGACATTAAGCAACTGCTCTCTTGTACAGATACAAGTTGCTCCTCTGACTTGCCAACTGACAGCTGTTCTATTAATATGTGCACGGTTTGCAAGTACAGAAACTCAGACTAGGTTAGGCAAAAGAAGGTTTTCACTGCAGATACACTGGGTGGGTGGGTCATCGATTCAAAGGGAGTGAAGAGCCATCGACCCCCGGGAAGTGCCATAACCGAGAACTCGCAGCATCATAAGGGAACTCGGCAGCAGAAGCCCCAGAATTGGGTCCCTGGAAATGACCGTTGGCCTTTTCATATCTATGCCCCAGACCAAAACTAAAATTGCCAGGACAGAGTGCTGCTTCCAGCTATAATAGTCTAGCTTGCATCAGACCGAGAGTCCCAACAGGAATCCTAGAAAACCTGGAAATTTTTAAAACATGTTTGCAGCCGTAGATAGAGCTACCAAAGTGACCAGGACAGGAAACGGGCCCCACATTCTGCACCAATTTTCCACTGGAGGAATTTGCCAGTTTGGAAGCCGTTGAAAGGTGAGAAGCTGAGCAGAAAGTGATGACTAAAGTGTTAAAAAAGATAAGGGTGCTGGGTAAAAGTAGAATTTATGACTAATAAGCAGCCAAATGTGAGGGGCCGGGCTCACAGAAGGGATGGGAGTGAGCTCTGCATTTGGCTTCTGCAACGCCTCTTGAGGCATTTAAAAAACTGTACCCAGTGGCTGGGAAGTCACGCAGAAAGCAGAAACCAAAACGCTGAGAAGCTAAACGGGATGTATAGTCGTCTCACAATGGGAGAGAGATGAAAATTGAAGTTTGCAACTAGCCAAAAGTAAGAGGTTCTGGTAAACATCCCATCGTTTTGATTGGGGTTCTGAAGGCCTTGACTCTACAATTAAAGACAGACTAATCATAGCCTGTCCCATACAAAAACAAACCTAGCTTCCAGTTGGATCAATCTCATACTGCATAAAGGTGATCGGCCTCTACTTTAATTGCCTTCCAAACTCAAAAGTATGCCCTATTAAAATGTAAACATAATCTTCTTTTGTTTTTTAAAATTATATTATTAAATCTATTATACTTTTAAAAATTCATTAATAATCATTTTCTTTCTATTTACCACTATACTAACGAGGAACAAGTTTCAAGAGTTTATTTGAAAGAGGGTGATTCATGAGTTAGGCAGTAGCCAGATCGCATGCTCCACTGAAGGGGCATGAGAAGATTTTTGTAGGGTGAATGCAGAGGCAAAGCAAAGAAAATCTTTGATCGGTTAAATTGTAGTAGTAGCCTTCCTTCGATCATTCCAGTAGAAAGTCCCTACTTAAAAGCTAATTGGTGATTTCTAATTGGTTAAGCTTAAGATTTGTTTTACTATTTGCACTGAAATATTAATAGGTTTCAGTTTGCTTATGTAGAAACCCAGGGTGCTGGAGCCACCTTTAGCCCCTAACGGCTTTCCAATTAATTATTTTTTATTTATTTATTTTTTTTTTTTTTGCGTTTTTTTTGCGGGTTTTTTTTTTTAATTTCAGCTTATTATGGGGGTCCAAAAGTTCAGGTTATGTATATTGCCCATGCCCCCCCATCCCCCCAAGTCATTATCCAGAGTTTCTGCATTGTTTTATAGATTTGTCCGGCATTTAATGAAAAGTTCCCAGGCACATAAAGAGATGGGACGAGAGGGGGATATCAAACAGAGATTTTTAAATAACTTTAATATATGTAAGAAAATAGATGAAAAGATGGAGAATTTAATCAGATCTGAAGTCTACATCAAAGAATTGAATGAAAATTGTAAAACTGAAAATACAAAAAGCAAAATTAAGAATTCAATAGATATTTAAACATCAGATTAGACATAGCAGAGCAGAGAATTAGTTGATCCAAAGATAGATCAGTACAATATATCAAGAATGAAACATAAAGATAAACAAAATGATGAGAAATGCATAAAAATGCATGAGATATAGGAGACTTTTTGAAAAACTCTAACATTCATGTAATTAGATGCCCAGAGGAAGAGGAGAAAGAGACTGGTGGGGGATGAGAGCAGCAATTTATGAGGATAATTTTCCAAAATTGACTTAAGACATCAAACTACAAATTCAAGAAACTCTATGAACCACAAATGGGGACACCATAAAAACTAAACAAACAAACAAGAAAATCTCTAGACACATCATAGCAAAACTTCTAAAATCCAATGGCAACAAGAAAGTTTTATAAGCAACCACAGGAAAAAGAAGTGTTACCTTCAAAAAGGCAATAATAAGAATGATTGACTTCTCAACAGTAACAATGGAAGCCAGAAAACAACAGAATGACATCTTTAAAGTGTTGAAACAAATTTCCATTGATAAAAATACTGTTTGGACTTTCTTTGGCCAATTGTCCACCTCTGTGAAGGGTTGGGCACTGTAGAATGAGAGTTTCCCAAAGAAAATAAGGGCTGTAGCCAGTGGAAGGAACAGAGAAGTATGCAAGGCAAACAGAAACAAGGGTTTCCTACAAACAGATTTAACCTCCTCAATGTGCTGTGGAAGACAGAGTGGTAGTATACCCAAGGTCACACAGTGGGCTGTCAAGATGGTACTCAAATCCAGATCTAACTTCCAACCCCATTCCCTTAGCCTTTATTTCCCACAGCATGTCTTGTTAAGAAGGAAGAAAGCTAGCAGTCAGATCAGCTGAGTCAAACAAACTTGACAACCCGGGGATGGCAGATGCTGCAGCCCGATCACCCACCTTCCCAAAGGGGGATATTTTTAGCACTCCTTGGAAAAGAGCAATATTTCTTAGAGATTAAAATATCAACATTTGATGAAGGAGCTGGCAGTGCTATGCTTATGTAAAATGCCTAGCTCATCTATTGACCAGCTAATGTACAAAATATTGCTTCTAATCAAGGACTCAAGGTATTCATGACTGTCCTGTTCATAACAAAGCAAAGACAACACACATCAAGTGAATAACTCAATAAATTAAAATCATTCCCATGAAGGAATCATGATAATAGTGTGGCTGCAATAGGCCTATTTGTCCAATTTGGTTGATACGATGTCTTGACACACAAAGGGATGGATGAAGCTGGGCAGCTGATGGAGTTGCTGAAATTCTTCCTATTTTGGTGAGATGAAATATATACCAAGCCAAGGACTTCTTCTGGAATTTCGCCAAATGTTCACTCTTCTTCTTTAATGATTAACAAGTCACAAAGGGGTTATTTTTCTCAACCTTCCAAATCAGATCTAGTGAACATACATTAAAAGAGGACAGCACTTCAAAAAAAAATTATACAGGCCCTTCAGAATAAATTCCAAACCTACTCGTCTGGCAGAAGTGATTCATTTAGTTTTTCGAGTGGTGTTTTCTTATTTTGAGCATCCATTTCATCATCCAAAAACACCCTGTCAGATCAGTCTTAGACACTGCCTATTAAAATGTTAAACTTCACCTGATAAAACATAATTATAGCATTCTTGACATTTTTACATAGCACACACATGCTTCAAGCCAATTTTGCTAGAATTAAGATTATTCCTTTAGATGTGTGAATGCATGATGAAGCTGTAGGGAAATATCAATATGTCAAACTCTAATATAGTTGAGAAACTAGATCCAAAATAAATAAAAAAAAAAAAAACTAAACCAGAACATGTATAAAAAGAATAAAAGTGGTGACGAAAGCCATCAAAATTTTGGGGGAGCTCACCAATTTATGTAATTAAATAAAGACTAAGATGGTATCCAATAGCCAGTTACTTAAATGCTTATGAATCAATAATTTTTCAGTTTACTGGGGCAGTGGTTTATCACCTGGGGAGTTTTTAGAAGCTTCATATTTATACACTATTATTCCTCACTCCGGGAAAAGTCAGCTTGTGTGTTACAAGGACAATCAAACTGCCCTACAGAGAGGCCCCCGCAGCAAGAAACTGAGGCCTCCTGCTAACACATTCCATTGCATTTTACTAATAACCATACTCCATTCCAGACCATGTGAGTTAGAATTTCTGGAAGTAGGACCCAGGTATCAGTGTTTTTAATAGCTATCCAGTCTGCATGTGAACCTATCTGTAACCCAAGTAACAAAGTCCTTTGGATAAAGTGGGAGGCAGTAGTTTAAAAAGATGACCACAAGTTCTTTGATATTTCTTCATTAAAAGCATAGGGTCTAATCCTCCTCCTCTTGAGGGTGGCCTGGATTTAGAGAGACAGAATACAGTAGAAGTCACAGTATGTAACTTCCAGCATCAGATCACAAAAGGTATTGCAGCTTCTTCTTTGCTCTTTCTCAGATCACTCTCTCCAGGAAAAGTCAGCTGCCATGCTGTAAGGACACTCAACCGCCCTGTAGAGAGAGGCCCACGCAGCAAGAACTTCCAGTCAACAGCCATGTGAATGAGCCACCTGAAAATGGACCCCTCAACCCCGGTCAAGCCTTCAGATGACCACATCCTCAGCCAACCTCTTGACTTCAATCTCACCAAAGACCCTGAGTCAGAACCATCCAGCTAAGATGCTCCTGATGAATTCCTGACCCACAGAAACTGTGAAATAATAAATATTCAGTATTTTAAGCTGAGTTTGGGAATAATTTGATACATAGAAATAGATAACCAATACCAGGAGTCAGTCTTCAAACACAAAAAAAATTTAGGATGGTCTACCAGTCTATCACCAGAGCCTGGCATCATGCATAACATTTAATAATATTTAATAAATGTTTGTGGAATAAGTGAATGATGGATTGATGGAATAATTACCTCCCACTTCTGAACAATGGAAGAATTTCCTTTCTATAGCACTCCACAGAGTAGTAGAAGTCTATTTCTATCTTGCCATAATTATTTAGATTTCTGCCTGTACAAAGCCTGAAGTTTGAAGAAATTAGGGCTTTGAATCAACAGAAATGTATCTCTGTTACTACAAACAACACACATTATGCCCTGCTTTGGCTCCCTAGAAAATGCCGCGCTTTTTTTTTTTTTTTTTTTTTTTTTTTTTTTTTGCCCCTTTGGGAAATCGTCAATGCTCTGAATATCGTTTCCCTAGTTTTTCATTCCATAAATCCATGTGACTTTCCTTGCCTCCAAAAATTCTTAATCCAGCATTAAACAATCCAGTTTCCTTAAGTAACTAATCAATTATCTGCGGTTTGTTGCTAATGCCACATTCCTCGCTTTACCCGTTATTAATCAGCTTCTCTCTTCCCATCAGGTCTTTGGGGGATATTATTACTTTCATTGATTGCTCAACGTGCCTTGTTACTTTCCTGTTCCTTGGATGGAGCAGTTTCCTTCTTTCCCATTTGGGAAGCAGGTGAGCTCCCTAAAGCTGTGGTTCCTGAGTCTTGTAAGAATTGCCTGGTGAACTTGGTAAACACATAGAAACTTTGGGCCTTGCTTCCAGAGATCCTATCATTGTGGAAAGAGGGAAGATTTCCTAAAATCGTATTTTTTAACAGCTTTAAGTTGTTCATCGCATTTAAAAATCTCTGTGCTTTCGTTTTTTTTTTTTTTTTAAAGAGAAGCTTTTAAAATATTCTCATGCTTTTGTAATTTTAAAGAAGATACCCTCGCCAAGATGTTTATCTCCTACTTTTAGCTAACGTTCACGTCGCTTGTGTGGGTAGCTTTTCTTCTCCTTACCCCCTCTCCTGGGGCCTGGGCATTCCAAAGATAATTTAACAAATGGGGGCAGGGCACATTTGGTAATACAATTCATGGTGGAGAAAAAAAAGATAGAAATTCTTTTAGTGTAATAAGGCCAAGCACCTGAGTCATGAGGAGGTTCATCATGGCAGTATAAATGGTTTAATTTTCCAGGACTGCAGATGCACTACCCACAGGGTCCAAAGCTGTCATCTACCCCCAACCCAGCCACCCCTTCCTGGGTTTATTCTAAGTGTTATACAGCCAGATGTGACTGACAACCAACACCCCATGTCCACATACTGAATAGAAAAGGCAGGATCATGAAGGCAGTGGAGGGAGAGACAAAAGATTCTCAAGAGTCAAAAGTAAAGAGTATAG
This sequence comes from Varecia variegata, assembly GCA_028533085.1. NCBI lineage: Eukaryota > Metazoa > Chordata > Mammalia > Primates > Lemuridae > Varecia > Varecia variegata. The sequence goes on along the minus strand of CM052448.1, from coordinate 6,515,589 downwards.
TTCTATGGTAACTATGAAGAGAAGGCCCCTGCATCAGTACTAAAGATCTCCCCGCTGTTGAGAGGCTGGAAATACGCTGATAAGAAAAGAGGAGCTACTTTCCCAACCATGCCAGTTGCCAGTGACCTTTATATGGTTTGAGATATAAAACCTGGAAACAGGTAATTTTTTTTAACATTCCTCTGGACTATATGCATGTAACTTTTGCTACTATTGAGATTGTTTAATAATAGACTGGAGCATCACACCCTTCTACTCTTAGGGGTTTAGTTATGAGGTTTTATTAACACCCAGCAGCACTAGCAACTATAAATTATCTACCATGATTAAAGGCAAGTAACAGTTTCCATGGACTCAAACATGAAGGATTGAAGATATTCATAACCTACTGTTTTCAAACTGATAGCTGTTTCCAGGGGCAACCATTTGCTTCTAAACAAGCCAAGAAACATTAGACCTGCTATGCATCCCTAAAAAATCTACCAGCCCATGCCCATGGGTTCCCAACACCTGGAGAAGTTCCACCCATGGAAAAAATAAAAACAATAGCATGTTCTTCTAAATTCACATTTGTACTGGGAGAGCAAATGAGGGAATGTTTTCAAAGAGGATTCAGATTGTGTGAATTTTAGGCAAAGTAGTATAATCTTCCTTTGTCACATCGGCAGGTAGGGGGCCCTCACAGCCCACGTGGGTTTTGGTTTCCACCTACTGCTGGCAAGAAATTGACTACTCCAATGTGACTGGCACATGGACATGCAGCCTTCCCTCCAGGAGGTAAATCGAGTTGACTTTTAAGAAATATGCTCGCTGTCTCTGACTGCGTGAGTTTTGTTGGCAGGCACACAGATGCCAAGGCTCTTGGGGAGTTGCAGTCTGGCCAGCAGGGTTTGGCTGGGAGGCCTGCCTGCCCCAGCCAAGAGGAACACATTTCCTCCTACAAGGGGCTGCTGTCTCACCTTCTCTGCCCTCTGTCCAGAATAACCCATGGTGCTGCCTCATCTGAGAGTTGGGACTCTCGCTGGACCCTTTGCCCCTCATGTGGAGTTGAAGATTTGGGGAATGGAAAGAGTTTGCTCTCCTTCAAAAATCAACAGTAAATGATATCTGTTATTCCAGAGGTTTTCAAACTTTTTTTTTAAGCAGTAGGAACATGAGAGAGCTTTCTAATATGATGGAAATATTTTATATCTTGATTGGGATGATACTTATACGGGTATATGCATTTGTCAAAATCCGCTTAATGTTCACTTAATATGAATGTGTCTGATTATGTGACTTTTAAAAACACAGAACTTAAGCCAATGAAACAAAATACATATTTTAAAAATGAATCATTTGGGTTCCAAGTTCCGGGCAAGGTGCAAAAGCATAACCCACTTTGTCCCATAGAATGCAACTAAAAATCCTGGAAAGTGTGGTATAGTGTCTGAGAACTCTGCAAAGGAAATTCTAGCAGGCTGATTGGGAACAAAAGAAAAGCAGAACTTAAAGCAAGACCAATCCAGCAATGAGTTTCCTGAGATTTTTTTTTTCTGCCAGTATCCCCAGCCTGGACCCCAAACCCAGAATTTGGCACTGGGTTCAGACAGTAATAACTCCAAGAGAAATCTCTTTCTGGTCTAATATATGAGAAAGGGTACCTCTAAGGGTCAGGGGTGGGGGGTGATTTCCCCTACTTATGCTTTCTCCATTCTCCCCTGCCTTAGTCCCCAAGAAATCCTACAACAGTGGCAATAGTGATGGGGGCAGCAGCTGTGGAAGTGCCTTAAACTTTGAAGGAGGGAACTCTTCTCTCTGACCACAGGAACTGTGGCTTTGAGAGCATAGAAAGGATCTCCATTGCTCCTTACTATCCCAGTCCTCCCACCTCTCTGTCTTGGGACAAAGTCATGGGAAATGCAGAGAAGAGGGGGAAAATAAAGATCTGTATTTCTAGTCAGAAGAGCAAGAAGGCAAGGAGAGGCTATGGGAGCCAGAAAATGTTAGGAAAAGTACAGAGAGGAGAAAGCTCAAAAAGGTGATTTCTTAAAGTTAGGAGATAGATTCCTAAGGTCATTCCCAAGCTTTGCATGCATGAATCTGACCCTAAACAATATACCAAAGACTTTGAAAGCTGATAGATAAGATAGACCATCACCGAGGTCTCAACAGGCCAATGGGTGTTGTATACACAGAACGGATCCGAGTAGCACTGAGAACCCCCTGAAAACTGAACTGATATTAGAATCACAGCCCACAGAAAGTAGCTCAGAACTTGCAGCCTGAATCCAACTAGGGTAACTGCTTGTATTTTTTTAATCAAATCAATGTTCTTCCATGAATTAAGCAAGACCCAGAGTCTCCTAACACAGTATTCAAACTGTCCAGAATAGAATTCAAAATTACTAGACACATGAAGAACCATAAAAATCTCAATAACTTGCAAGTGAAGAGATAATCAAAAGATGCCAGGTGAAATGGGGTGGGTATAAAAGTAGTGACAGCCTTCAGGAGGATGTTGAAATAATCTCCATGAGGGCCAGGCGTGGAGGCTCATGCCTGTAATCCTAGCACTCTGGGAGGCTGAGGCAGGAGGATTGCATGACCTCAGGAGTTCGAGACCAACCTGAGAAAGAGCGAGACCCCTGTTTTTACTGAAAAAATTAGCCAGACATGGGGGTGCACACCTGTAGTCCCAGCTACTCGGGAGGCTGAGGCAGGAGGATCACTTAAGCCCAGATATTGGAGATTGCAATGAGCTATAATGACACCACTGCACTCTGGCCAGGGAGACAGAGCAAAACTGTCTGAAAAAGAAAAAAAAAAGTTAAGGAAAACATCATCAAAACCTACCTTGTTCAAAACACAAATACCTGATCCTGACAGCATGCTTGGGCCTGCTTTCCTACACCCCCTCAATGACAACCAGCTAATATTTTTCAAACACCCTCCACACTGAAGACGCTGCGTTTGGCCTTCTATTGGGTACACGGAGCAGCCATCAAAACACGGACACATCCTATAATCCACATGGGAGTCGGAGTTTGTTTTCACATTGTTTGGGGAGAGGGGGTAGTTTTCCCTTTTGTTGCACCTTCCTTGGGGGAAGGGAAGAGCCTGTTGCCATCCCCGCTCTGTCATCCTTCCGGACATGTAAGCCAATAACCTGAATCTCCTTCCTGGGGGACCACAGGTCAAATCCTGGCCACGGTGAAGGTACAGGACCTGCGAAAGGGGGGCCAGCGCATTTTCAGGAGCCAGACCAGCTCCTGAAAACGAAAGAAGGAAGCAGTTCAGGTCTATCCCTATCGGTCCTGTGAGAACCATCCAAGAAATGAGCCCTATTTGCCTGCTCTGTGTGCCGCTCCAACCAAGTCTCATCGCATTGAAATGTCTCGCGATTCTACATCTGAGGTAATGATGGAGCATCTCTGGGGGTCTCCTGATTTCCTTGGTGCCCGTTTTAAGCTTCTCTTTATCAGCGTCAAGCACAGCAGCATGTTGTGGCTGCCGACACCAACACCCCCAAGAGGACCCAGAAGTTTTTCCTTGCTACTGTCCAATAATCCCCACTATAGCACTTACTGTAGCTTTCTTCTTCGATTAGCAATGTAAATGTGATTGCCTGGACTTGGGAATGAGCTTTTCATGGTAATGGGAAGGCCACCAGCCCCCTAAAAGGCAAAGCCACCAGCCCCCTGAAAGGCAAAGCCTTCTGTCTGCTGGAGTCCAGCTGGGGGAACCTCTGTTTATTAGAACAATTTTACAAGGTGATTGAGAGGGATTCCCAGAGAGGAATGTCATTCAAAGAATATGATTAAAGGGGAGGATGACAGCACTGGCTTTCTGTGGCTGGGAGCTCTGTATACCCACAAGAGGAGCTGTACACCGACCACAGCACTCAACTGCAAATTGTCTTGGCCTCCTCCTGTTCCCCGACCTTCCTCCTAGAATAACCTCATTCTCTAACCTCTCAGAGGAAGACGGATCAGGTTCTAAGTTGACCAAGTTCTAAGTCTGGCAAATTATTAAGAGATGCACCAGCCTGTATCTTCTAGAGAAAATGTTTCTAACGATCAAGGTGAAGCAGAACCAGGGTTGTTTACTGGTGTTGTTTATTTTCTTTTGGTTTGGTTTGGCTCTGCACTATCACTAGCAGGACGTGGCATCAGCCTCCCTCATCAAAAGCTGTATTAATGCACCCCTGCTCTCACAGGTGAACTTGCCTCCCTGGTCTCTGCCCCGCCTACCTCCCCCACCCCCTTCACCCACCTCTCCTTTCATTTGCCATATTCCAGCCGCACAAGCCTGCTGCCATATCCCACCTCCAGATCTTTGCACATGCTGTTCTCCACCTGGAAGACCCTTCCCTTCCTTTATCTGGCTCGCAGCCATCCTTCCTGTCTCTGGGAAATTCCACTTCTCCAAAGGAGACCTCCCTGACCCTTCAGTCTAATTTAGTCTCTCTAGTCTATGTTCTCATAGCTCCCAACACTCTGCCTTCCTAGAAAGAACCACAGGGGTAACCACGTAGTCGCGTATGGGTTTTTTTTTTCCCCCCAAGCCTCTGTCCCATTAGCTTGTAAGCTTCTTCAGGGCAGAAACCACATCAGCCACGTTCCCTGCTAGAAGGCTTAGTGCCCAGCACGTGGTAGGTGTTTAATAAATTGTTGCTGAATGAATGTGATGGAAATGGGGGAGCAGACACAGGCCCGGGGAGACAGGCATGCAAGTGAAGGCATTTAACACAGTGTCATACAAGAAGGGTTTCAGACAAAACATGCAATGAGCTTGGTAATGAAAGTAATAGATTGACTATTGATTCTCCACCCTTTATTCCCTCTCACTGCTACCAAAACTGCAAGAACTTTTTCATATGATCTCTGTGGGTTTATATAGACCTTTGGAATGGTTGGCCAGGAATTGTCCCTCCCTCATTTTATCAAAAGGTATGTGAGGGTCAGCAATTTCCTGTGACCTGTTCAAGGTCACGCAGCTGATAAAAGCTGTCCAGTGCCCAGACTTGAACCCAGAGCGTGTGGGGCATTGAGTGTTCCTCTCTCCTGGCCTGTTCTCCATTCTATCCCTGGAGGAAAGTGTTCCATCGCCACTGTTTATCGCTTCCCCACCTGTTCCTTTGGAAAAGAGACTTTTGCCACTGAAGGAGCTGTTAAAATTAGGAGGAGCTGCTTGATTTGCAGGTGCTGTAAATAAAGATGAGACTGCTCTGGTCCCAAAGGCGATTTAACTGTAATTGCAGCCAGAACAGATCAGCGAGTGAGAGGTGACTCAGATGTGATGCTTGGGAGGAGGGGGATGACAAAGTATGACAGTTTATTTTGCCTCCCTCTCTGCAAAGAATGCCGTTAAAAGCTGGTTTGCACCGGGTGACACAAAATGATACTGTTTTGAAGTGCAAAGGGGCTTTCGTACCCAAACACTCAAAGTGGCCCTCAAAGAAAAACGGAGACATTTGCACAATCTGCCAAAACACGCTTCAGTCTTCACTGACTTACCTGCAGCCACTGTGTTTCCAAGAATGCAGGAGGTGGAAGCAGACGTATCATTCACACAACACATTTTTATTGAGTATCTACTCTGTGCCAGATACCGCGTAAGCACTGGGATAGAGCATGAAGCAAAGTAAACTCCCTGCCTTCTTGGAATCCACTCACTTCCTAGGGGGCCGCTGCATACAGCTGTGCTTATCATGTACTGCAAGCTGTAGGGGTGCTAATTCCATCACATCCACATGACTGGGCCCCCAGATGTGCCGTGCCAGCCTGCTCACCTGTACACAGCAGCCCTGAGCCACCTCCCCTGCTCCTCTCCTGGGCTAGTGGAATGGTTGCTAGACCCTCCCAACTGTTCTCTCTGATTCTACCCTGTGCCTCTGCTATGTGTTCTCAACACAACAGGCCAATTCTGTTCCAAACGTAAGTCAGATCCCAGCTTCCCTCTGCCTGCAGGGCTCCCACCCCGATAGCAGCATATCTCCGTCACTTCTTTCAAGTCTTTGCTCACATGTCATTTGCTCAATGGAGCCTTCCCTGACCACCTTATTTAAAACTGCACACATACACACAGCCCTGCTCTATTTCTTCTTTCATAGCACTTACCACCTTCTTGTGTACCAAATGAACTCACGATAATGTGATTCATTTACTGTCTGTCCCCTGCCCCTGGGCCACTAGAATATAATCTTCAGTAAGGCCGGGGTTTTTGTCTGTTTGATCCCCCAATTTGTCCTTGGGCCTAGGGAAGTGCCTGGAAAATAGTAGGTGCTCAGCAAAGATGGGTTGAATGAATGGATGAATTATGTTAATAGATGGAAAGACAGACAACAAACAGGCAAACACACACACACATACACACACACACACACACACACACATAATCCCTGACTTAATGATGGTTTGACTTACTATTTTTTGACTTCGCATGGTGTTAAAGTGATATGCATTCAGTGGAAACAGTACTTCAAGTACCCGTGTAACAATTCTGTTTCTTACTTTCAGTACAGTGTTCAATAAATTACCTGTGATAGTCAATACCTTATTATAAAATAGGCTTGTGTTAGATGATTTTGCCCACGTGTAGGCTAATGCAAGTGTTCTGAGCATATTCAAGGTAGGCCAGGCTAAGCTATGATGTTGGTATATTAAATGCATTTTCTATTTATGATATTTTCAACTTAAGATGGATTTATCAGCATGTAACCCCTCATAAATTGAGCATTTGTATACTATTATATTATATAAATATATACACATATATTATTACATATAATGTGTGTATATTCATTCATAGCTGGGGAGACAGATGAGCAGGCATATACATACACACACAGGATACATATATGTGTGTACATGTATGTATATATACATGCCTATTTGTATCATCTATGTGTATGCATATGTGTGTATAATATATACTGTGTATGTGTAAGTTTGCCTCTTTGTCTCCTAGCTATAATGTATTCATTCATTCAACCAATCTTTGCTGAACATCTATAGAAGTGTGTATATGCATATACATGTACATGTGTGTATATCCATGAATATGCATGTGTGTATTTGTGTGTACACATATGTAAAATGACTGGTGGGAAGAAGCCCAACATCAAGAGGCTCTGTCCTCAGAGTTCATGACGTGTCTTCTAGTCTCTTCTGCTACAGCAGGGTTGGTCCAAAGTCCCCACCTTACCCTCCCACCCTCTCTGCTGCAGGCCTCACTGCAGTTTTCTCCTAAACTAATGGTACCATATGGTTTGCTGACCTCCTACCTGGCCCTCGGGAAGACTCTATGAGGCTTTGGGGTGCTGGGCATTAAAGAAGCAGAGGAAATGCTGGGGTGGCTGCCCACCCTCCACAGCCTCCAGGAGAACAGGCTTCCAGAGCCCGTCTGCATGGCAGGGACCACAGGTAGGAAGCAGCCTTTCCTGAGCACCTGCTCCCTCCTGACATTACCTGGTGTGATTCTCTGGATCCACATACCCAGAAGATGGTGTGAAAGTTATCAGGATCCAAACGGAGTCACTAATATTAAGAAAACCCTGAGAGATAGAGCTAGGGAAGACCATGAAGAGAGGGCTCTCTTACGCTTATGTGCCTGATAACAAAAAAAGACTCTATAAGATATAACCACAACCTCGCACAGAGGCCATCACAATCTTGCACAAAAATACTTCTGCAAGGACATCTGCTTTGCAACCGCCTGTCCAACCTCAGACTGGCGTCACTCTTGTTATTGATCTTTGTAGCCAAGGATAATTACTTCAAGCCAATGATGTCATCCTCCTCATTTTTTTTCCTTTTGAAAACCTTTGTCTTCCTTTACCTCCCTGGATGCACACATTGTTTCCTCTGGCATGAATATTCCCATTGCAATGTCCTATTCCCAAGTGAACATCTTTTCTTTCAGAGAGCCTCTCTCTGTTCGTTATGTAGGTTAGCAATGGGGATTATTGTTATCACTGCATTTTATAGATAAGGAAATTGAGGCTCAGCCTGGTTTAGGTTTTTCCCCAGTAACAGTGATTGGGTGTCAGAAGCAGGACTCAAACTCCAGTCTGACTCCAAAGGCTCTACGCCTTTGCTGCTCAAAGTGTGGTCCGTGTGCCAGCAGCACCTACATCACCTGGGAGGCTGTGAGAAATGCAGAACCTCGGACGCCGCCCCAAACCTCTACTGAATCAGAAGCTGCACTTTAATAGGATCCGCAGGTAATCCAGATGCGAATTACAATTTAAGAAGCCCTAACCCAAATCAGTGGCTCTCAACAGGGCTTAACATGAGAATCACCCCAAGAGCTTTAATCTAGATGCCCAGGGTGTACCCCAGACCGATTAAATCAGATGATCTAAGGGTGGTATCTAGACATTAGTCATGTTTAAAGCTCCCCAAGTGATGCGAAGGCAAAAAAAGTTGCTCTAAACCAGTTTTTCAAAAATTCCTCTATGAAGAGAATCGCATCACAGTCCCACACCTACAAAATCAGAATAACCAGGGACCTGACAATCTGCATGTTTAACAAAAACCCTAGGTCGTTTTGAAGATCTTGCAAGCTTGGAAAGCACTGGCTGACCTAAACACTAGGATAAATTGAAGCTCAGTATCTACAGGTTGTCTTAGGAAGCTAAATTTTTAAAGTATATTTTATTATAAAATATAACAGGTATACAAAAAGCTGTGTAAAGGCACAGTTTAGCCAATATATATATATATATATATATATATATACATATATATATATATACAGTGAATACAATGTAACCACCACCCAGGTGAAGAAAGAATATAGCCAACATTCCCCAATTATAATGCCTCTCCCTCCTCCCAGAAGTAACCACTATCTTAACCTTTATGTGAATCATTCATTTTCTTATCTTTATAGCTTTTCTTCCCTTGTATGCATACCTAAAAAATGTTTCATTTTGTATGTTTTTCAATTTTTATATGAACAGGATCATATTCTATGTTCTTTTTTGTATATTGTTTCTTTACTGAACATTCAGATATAAGAGTCATCCATGCTGTTGGTTCATTCATTTTCATTTCTGCATAAAATTCCAATGTATAAACATTCCATATTGTAAAAATGTATCATTATGTTGATAGGTATTTAATTTTATTCCCAGTTTGAGCTACTGCAAACGATGCTGTTTAGAACTTTCCTGTGCCTTTAATCTGTCGCAGGATTAGAGTTAAAATTAAAAATAAAAAAAAGAACTTCCCTGCACATGTAGCCTGATGCATAAATGCATGCAGCTAGCTCTCCAGGGTAAACATTTAGCGCTTCAGTTGCTGGGTTATTGAATATGTATATTACCAACTCTGCTAAATCACGCCAGACACTCCCACCAAAAGTGTTCAAAAGTTCCTGTCGCTCCAAGTACCTGTCCATTTGATGGTGATCCTTCTTGTCCACCTTCTTGCAACAACTTGCAGATGATAAAAGAGCACTTACAGGGAAGCTTTCTCTGTCTCAAAGTCAAAATCTTGTTTTTCCTCAGCTCTGCAAGAAACAGATGAATGCCGAGCAGTGGCGATTATAGGAGTAATGACAAACTTGCTCTAGGTTAAGCCTGGCTAGCAATCATTTCCTCTAGGTTTCCACCGATGACTCTGTAAGTGGAGAGCATCCATCACAGGCAGAGGCCTGTGGAATGACAAGGCACTTGTGCCATAATGATTTTCTTTCCTGTTTATCACAAAGAAGATGATCAATCAGGGCAGGAGTCGGGCCTGTTGCAGAGTGTTTGCCAACAAAGAAAACAATCAGAAAAGCTGCTAACGGACCCAGCCAGGAGCTAGCACCTCCTTTGTGCGGATCTGGTTACCTGCTCAGGTACTGTTCTGAAACACTGAAAACAAACTCTCTCCTCCTGCTTGTCTCATTCATTCATCCAACCTGTAGTTACTGAGAGCCTCCTAAGCACTAGGGATTCAACACTGAACAAGTTGGACATGGTCCTGCCTTCAAGGACATTGCATTCTACTAAGACAATAAACAAAGTCACAGGGCATCACTCCACTAGTGTTTACTGAGCACCTACATTGTGCTGGGTGCTCCAGATTCAGAGGTGAACAAGACATGGTCCCTACAATAAACTTACATCTAGTTTGAACTTCATGCCTAGGAGCTGTGATGGATGCAGGTACCGAGTACCTATCGGAGCTCAAACAGAAACACGTAGACCAGATTCCAGACTCAGACATGCTATTCCACTCACAAGGATTCATAACTCTCTCTAGCAGGAGAGCAGAGGCCTGAGGGATGGGACACAGCACCCATAGGTCTTGGTGGTAAATTTTGGAGGAGAATATTAGTAGGAAAGGGTGTGTGAGAAGTTTTCACGGTGTCAGAACCTCAACAGCCAAGAAAAGTTGTCTTGTTTGAGTCTCAGAAAAGAGAAGGCAAATGAAGATGCTATACTTCCTAGAACTCCTGCCCCAGGTCCCCAAAACAACAGAAGCCATTCACTAGGCTCTTCACACGTGTTGTCTCATCTAATCTCAGCAACTCAAACGGGTAGGCAGTGAAATCACCATTTTACAAACAAAAACTGAGACCATGAGAGGTTATTCTCCCAATATTGCACAGCTCATAACTCGTAAAATCACATTTGAACCCGACTCTGTCTGACTCTAAAACACTGAGCACTATCTCCATCATCTCTTGGTGAGTAAGATGATGTATAACATGGAAGTTTATTCAAGCATCCCTTTATCCTGTAGCCTAAAGGTCAAAGCTGTCCCTGCTGTAGTCTTGCTTGGCTGGCCCCAATCTAGTTCAGGAAAGCTCCACCTCCACCAACTGTGTTCTTTGTGTGACCTGGCCCGCAAGGAGGAAGAGTGTGTGCCACTGCACACTCACCTGCCTGTGTCTGTGTGTGCTGGGGAGGTTAGTATGAAGCTGAATGTGCAGCCCACAAGGGAGGACCCAACTTAGAACAGAACAGCTCCTGCTCTGACTACTCTTGGCTACCCGTTGGGCTGACCAGGACATCACCTGCGGCCACAATGAACCTGAAGTTAGCTCCCAGTATGTAGGCCAATTGACGCTGGCTCCTAATGAGATGCCTGTGATTTCATTCATTCATCCAATCATTTATTCCATTCATTTTTATAACTCCTTCATCCAATATTCATTGACCACATTGATTGAACTTCATACAAAACACTGTGGAGGAGGCAAGGGTAGCAATATAAACATGAATCAAACCCAAACCATTAAGTACATCCATGAAGACATGAATAACAAAAATGCAAGAAAGAATTATGACTGGCAGCATGATCATGACTAATATCAGATAATCCTCCTTCCATGTTTAACGTGTTCTTGCCGATAGACTAAGCAGTTTGCTCCTTTCAGAAACCCTACAAGATAGATTATTTTATTGGCCCCATTTAACAGATGAGGACAAAGAGGTTCAAAGTGGTTAAAACAGCCTGACCATGACCACCCAAGCGGTCAATGGGAGACCTGGAATTGAGCACAGGGGTCACAGGACTCAAGCTTTGCCATGAGCTCGATGTCCATCCCCACATTGGAAAGGAGAGAAACAGCCCCAACTCCAACAAAGGACAACTGCTGAACAATTCTACAATTATACTTCACTAAAATGTTCTCTACAGATACTAAGATGGATGATGTAGATCTACATGTTGCCCCCGAAAGGTGCTCACGATACATTAATTTTAAAAATAGGCAACACAATGACATGGCATTATAGCAGTATTTGTTTTTCTTAAAAAAGCTTTCCACATTTTATATATATTATATATGCGTAGAAAAAGAACAAGAAGAAAAGCATTTCAAGGACAAGGATGCTTTTTCTGTTTTGCACACCTCTGTATTCCCAGCACCTAAAGCAATGCCTGGCACATATTAGATGGCTAGTTAATATTTGTTAAATGAATGATGTCTTAGTGAATACATGAATGACTAAATTAGTGATAGAATAGATCAATGAATGATTGAGTGAGTGAGTGGATGGATAAGTGGATGACTGAATGAATGAAAATGCCAAAATGCAAACGAGGGTAATCTCCCATGGTAGCATTTGTGGTGAACGCTTTTTGTTTATCTGCATGGTTTATTTTTTTCATCAATGAACATAGATTAGTTGTGTGATTAGAGGGAAAAAAACAGCCAGTTATCTCTAGCATTACGTCCTGGAAAAAAATAGCAGTGAGGAAGCTGAAGTCTAGTACTGATTCTATCACTAAGTTAAGGTTATGACTTGCTTTATTAACTTAGGGAAATGTCAGTGTCAGATCTCAATATGTAAATGTTCAATTACAAATGTCTTAGTTCCATCATTTGCAAAGTGAGGTATAAAATTTTTGCTGAGCCTCTCCTATGGGGCAGAGTGTTCCAAATTTCAGTCATCAAAAAAACTGACTTTCATTATTTTTGCCACATCTGGGTTCCCTCTGCACTATTATTTTCTTAACATTTTTTTTCTTTCAAACAACTCACTTTTTTAGGCTTAAATAATTAGAGTATGCAATCACTGCCATAAATACTACCAGTATAACTTGCCATCAACGCTACTAACAGTAAAAATTTAAAAACAATGAAGAAAAACAACATGAAATTATTTCTAGATAATATTGCCTTCTAAAAGCTAAGAGCCTGTGTTCCATTCTATCTTTATTAAAAAGGAAGATTTGCAAGTGTTGGAAGGGTGTTAAATACAGACTAACACCACTGAGACTCTCCATTTGATATAATTAGGATTAAAGAAAATTGGAATAGAAATAAATTTTCACTATGTGATTCAGTATTTTATAATGCTGGGTGTATGTAACACTTAAAATAAATGTCAAGTACCCCCATATTGCACATCATGGAAGACATGGCCTTACATTATCCAACTGGTGATTATGTAGCTAATAATAACAGTAGCAGCTACCATATATTGGAGTATTCACTATAGCAGTTCTATATACATGGTGTCCAGTCTTTATAAACACTGCAAAAGGTGGTTATTATCCCCATTTTATAGATGGGGGAGGGGGAGGGGTAGTGAGGCTCATAGATACTAAATAATTTTCTCAAGATTACAAAGCTACTAAGTGGCAGCTCTTGAATCGAAACCAGGGTCTCTCTGACTTCAGAGAACATTAGAAGGTCTGAGGAAGAGCAGCCGGGATTCTCGTGTGCTGTCAATGGTGATGCTTTTGACCACATTTATTGAACCACCACGTTGGAAAACAAGTTGACTACTTGCTGAAGCTACACGTGCATACCCTATGACCTAGCAATCGCACACCCTAATCAAGAGAAATGAGTGCATATGTCCGCACACCAACTTGTACACAAATGCTCATAGCAGCTTAATTCATAAGAGATAAAAACTGCAAATAATTAAATGTCCACCAAAAGCCAAAGGGAAAAACAAATGGAATACAAAGGATACTACTTAGGAACAAAAAGGAATCAGCTATTGATACAGCAACAGAACAGATGAATTTCAAACACATTATGCTGAGTGGGAAAAAAATATGTGCTGTAGCATTACATTTATATAAATTTCAAGAACAGTCAAAACTAATCTATGGTGATAGAAGTCAAAATAGAGATTATGTCTGGGGAGGGAAATTCATGGCAAAGGGACACAAAGGAACTTTCTGGGTTAAAGAAAATATACTCTATCGTGATCTAAAGATATAGATAATATTTATATGGTACTTGTATAGGTATTTAGAGCTGTAAAAAAATAACCAAATTATACATTTGAGATTTGTGCATTTCATTCTATATAAATTTTACCTCAATAAAGTACTGGGGGGAAGTATGCATAGCTCTATACAAAAGCAAACATGCCTCCAAGTAGAATTCTGAGTAAGTTTTCAAGTTTTCTTAGAATTCCACTGCATACTAGAGTCAAAGAGTGCCCAATTATCTCTAGGATTTCAGTGCTGTAAACCCTAGGCATGGACCTCTTTCTTAATTACACCTCTCCTTTTAAGGATTCTGTCTCATTCAACTTCCTATCCTCAATTGTCTTCCATTGAGCCTTACACATAGTAATTCTCAATAAACATTTGCTAGATTGAATTCTCATGATTTCAAATGTTATTTAAATAATTATTTCTGGTACCTTAATAAAGAGTTAAAGCAAAGTTTAAAATTAATTTGCATTTCCCTGATAATTAGTGATGTTGAGCATTTTTTTCATGTTTCTTGGCCATTTGTCTTTTGAGAAGCATCTGTCCATGTCTTTTGCCCACTTTTTATAGGTTTGTTTGGTTTTTTTTCTTGATTATTTGCTTGAGTTCTTTGTGAATTCTGGTTATTAGCCCTTTATCGGATGTGTAGCTTACAAATATTTTCTCCCATTCTGTAGGCTATTTGCTCTGTTGATTGTTTTCTTAGCTGTGCAGAAGCTTTTTAGTTGAATCAAATCCCATTTATTAATTTTTGTTGCCACTATTGCCATAGGGGTATTTTGTACCTAGCATTTGATCCAGCAATTCCACTACTGGGTATTTACCCAAAGGAAAAGAAGTCATTTTATCAAAAAGACACCTACACTAGAATGTTTATTGCAGCACAATTCACAATTGCAAAGATGTGAAATCAACTCAAGTGCCCGTCAATTCATGAGTGGATTAATAAAATGTGGTATATATACACCATGGAGTACTACTTGGCCATAAAAAAGATGAATCAATACCTTTTGCAACAATCTGGATGGAACTGGAGAAGTACAGTATTGCAAGAATGGAAAAAGAAACGTCACATGTAGTCACTATTAAATTGAAACTAACTGACAAGCAGACAAGTGAACAGAGAGAAATAAAAGTCAGTGGAGAGCAACCAGGGTGGAGGGGGGAGGAGGTGGGGAGAGAAAATAAATCAACCTAATGAGTACTATGAACACTATTTGAGTGACGGGAACACCTACAGTCAGGACTTAAGCATTACAAAAACGATCCATGTAACCTAAAACATGTGTACCCCCTTAATAGTTTGAAATAAAAAAATTAACATTAACAAATGTAGCTCTATCCTCATTCCTTTCAAAGTCCCCCCTCCCACCCCCATCCTCCAATTCTGCTGTTACGGATTTCAGTTGGAAAGAAAGGGGAGCAGTCTTTAAAAGAAGAACAAGTCCAGCTTCATCTAAACAGTCCTCTAGTTTCATGTACACAGCTCCTAAAGAGGGAATTTCTTGAAGTTCTGTTTGTAATTATTGTACCAGGGAAGATGGAGATAGAAGCAGCCAAGTCAAGTGTTATTATTAACTGTAGCCCTATGGCAGTAAAGGAAAAGTGACGATGGTATACTGGCTACTGCCAACCAGCCTGACAGATGCTTTAGTTCCAGATGCTAATGAACTTTGTCCCTAAGCAAGAAAAAACAGTTGCATCAACAAAAAATTGGACATTAAGTACATACAGAGTGATCTTAGAAAATGATGAAGCTGGTGCAAAATAACCCCCAGTAGTTCCTGCTTGTAATAACCTTGGAGGACGAGGACAGGTGAAAAGAATGGATTGTGATGACAGGAGCCTGGGAGGGATGCCTTTGAATTGAGCCATAGTGTTGGACAAGACCACAGAGATGCTCACCTTACTTTTTCAGATAACTGTTGAAATCCACCTGATGTCTTTTGGGGCAGATATCTGAAGATGGAAGCCCAGTAGTAGTCAAAGCCATGGTTTGATATCATCATCATACATTTCAAAAAAGAACACTCAGACAATACCCTGACCTGGGACCAAGGGCAAAGATCAATGCGGAGGTAGAAAAATAGGTGCCCTTACATCCCTCTTTGACCATGTCTTCTTTAGTCCCTATAGCTAAGATATATATAGCTATTTCACTTTTTAAGCAGCCTAGTGTTAAAGTCAAATTGATAGTAACTAATACTTATTGAGTTGTATGTATTATATGTTGGATACTGCACCAATAATTTACATTTTCCCATGTAATCATTACAACATCCCTATGAGTAGATATTACCCTCATTTTATAGGCAGGGAAACTGAGGCTCAAATAAATTTGGCAAAGGTTGCATGGCAAGTAAGTGATAGAGCTGAGATATGCACCCAGTTTGACTTCAGAGACCAAGTAAGTTAAGAAAGATTGAAATGAACTATTCCCCATCCTAAATCCCTTATATTACTGCAGGAGCCAAGTGAGCTTTCCCTTACATAGAAATAGAAAGATGAAAAGCCTATCAGAGACCAAACCGTGACTTTCCCATCACTACTAAAAATAAAATAATAACCTTAATTCCTGGGGTAGGTTAGTACTATAATGAGTGCTGTTGTTGGGGAGCAAAACTAGGGGAGGGCATCTCATGAACTGATCATGCCAATTTCAAGTGTTAAGCTTCTCAGAATCCACTGGACATCCGAAGAAAGACAATGTTTATGACATCTCTATAGCTCATCGTTCAATTTTCAGAGCATTTATGGCAGATCACCTTTCCCTGGAATTACATAAAGAATAGACATTGTTCAGATTTCCTGATTTGTATTCTGAGCACTGCCCTGTGTGAGGTCAGAAAAAAAAATTCACAAAGTGAACCTATATAATCTCCTTTCATGTAGAAATAAATGGAAATCTCTATGCTAGAAAGATTTTTCTCTCTCCTCTTCCTGGGGAATCTGACAGTATCTGTAATACTCACTTCATTACATATCTTGCAAATGTCTCATAATGATAATCACTCAGAGCACCCCAGGTTAACACAATACTGGTTTTTCTCTTTCTCCAAGTGCTTCTGGCCACCTGAGCCAGGGTGATTCTACCCTTGTCCTGTCCTCCTTGGCTGCAACCTAATCTCTGCATCTTAAAGTTGACTGAGACCTATCCTGTATGAATGTTCCTGCCTAAAAGGTGAAGTAAAAACATATCATATGTTTCTATTGCATACAAGATAAGAATTTGCACTTGTTCTTAGCAGAAGTTACAGTGAAAGAGAAAATAAAGCACCAAGCAAAGAAGCCCCCATATAAGCAGAGTAGTGACAACCACAGAATATAAACTCTCAGGGCCATTGATCAGGTCTTGAAAACGCAACAATCTCTACGCACTTCCCTTTCTGGTGCCTGAAGTTGCACCACTAAGAATGCTATTTTTTTAATTTAAGAAGAACAAAAATGACTACTAATTGAACTTTTACTACATGCCAGATGTTCCTCTAAGTCTCAAAACAACTCAGCAACGAGTACTTTTAATCCCCATTTTGTATATGAGGAAGCTGACATTATCTGACTTGTTCAAGGTTATATAGCTGGTAAACAGCTGGATCAGGATTTGAACTAAGAATTTGACTTTGGTCCTGTGCACATGCAGTTTTCAATGGATATATACTATTGAGGTGTTATCAGTAATGTTCATGCTAGTATAAATGAGTAAAAGTCCAATCTCTCTTTGTTTTTTGTTTTTTGTTTTGAGACAGGGTCTCACTTTGTCACCCTGGGTAGAGTGCAGTGGTGTCATCATAGTTCACAGCAACCTCAAACTCCTGGCCTCAAGTGATCCTCCTGCTCAGGCTCCCAAGTAGCTGGGACTGCAGGTGCCGCCACAATGCCTGGCTAATTTTTTCTATTTTTGTCAGAGATGGGGTCTCGCTATTCCTCAGGCTGGTCTCAAACTCCTGACCTCAAACTGTCCTCCTACCTCGGCCTCTCAGAGTGCTAGGATTACAGGCGTGAGCCACTGTACATGGCCCCAATCTACCTACATGATGAGTGCGATGTGCACTGTTGGGGGAATGGGCACCCTTGAGGCTCGGTCTCGGGGGGTTGGGAGGGGAATGGGCAATATACTTAACCAGAACGGTTGTACCCCCCATAATAAGCTATAATAAATAAATAAATAAATAAATAAGTAAGTAAGTAAGTAATTAAGACTCTACATGGTGGCACAAAAGACCTGAGGGTGGGAGAAAAGACAGTGCCCACACACTACTTCCCAGAGACACTATATGGATGGCTTTATAGTAACATAGGCTGAGATGCAGGCATGTAAAAGCTACGCTTCAGTTCAGCCAAAGAACTCTAACTAGCAGAAACTGGTACCAGGAATGAGGTCTAATTTTGACTCCAGTCTTTGTGCTAGGGCTTCCTCCTAACAGAACGTGAAAGTCATCCTCAACTCTTTGCTCTTCTTCACGCCTATGCCCAAATAGCCACCACATCATCGATTCTACTTCACATATTTTTCAAACTGTGCTCCACTCCAAATTATCTCTTCTGCTTAATTCAGTCTCTCATTGACTCCCGTCTGGCTCCTGTCTCATTCCTCCAAACCATCTTCCCAGTTGTAGCCAGAATGGTCTTTACATAGAAACCAGTTCTATCCTTTCTCTCCTTTATTTATATATTTCACTGACCAACTACTTTCTATAAGATAAAACCCAAGTTTCTTATCCTTGTATAAAAGGTACATTATGATTTCATTCTGCCTCAATATTCAAACTCATCTCATACCAGGTCTGTCTTCCCTTGGAGATACCAAGATACTTCAATTTCCTCCAGTGCAACACAACAGATTATTTTAAGCCTATGTCATTTCAAACACACAGTTTGTCTTGTCTGGAATGTCCTTCACCTCTGTTTTTTAAGCCTCT
Source organism: Varecia variegata (assembly GCA_028533085.1). Classification (NCBI taxonomy): domain Eukaryota; kingdom Metazoa; phylum Chordata; class Mammalia; order Primates; family Lemuridae; genus Varecia; species Varecia variegata. The sequence continues at coordinate 6,497,006 of CM052448.1, read as the reverse complement.
TTAGGGAGGCATCATTGACATAGAAAAAGCTGCACCTATAATATTTTAATGAATACATCTTGATGAGTTTGGAGATAGGTATATGCTTACGAAACCATCACCACAATCTATCCCATGAATATATCCATGACTTCCTTGCACACTGTTTATTATTATTTTTGTGTGTGTGATAAGAACACATATATAATCTACCCTCTTAGCAAATTTTTAAGTCTACAACACGGTATTATATATAGTCACTATGCTGTACAGTAGTTGTCTAGGACTCATTTGTGCCCTACGACTAACACCCTCCCCCCAAACCGGCCTCTGGCAACCACCATTCTACTCTCTGCTTTTGTGAGTTTGACTATTTTAGATTCCTCATATAAGTGGAATCATGTGGTTTTAGTCCTTCTATTTGGCTTATTTCACTTAGTGCAATGCCCTCCAGGTTCATCCATGTTGTTGCAAATAGCAGGATTTTCTTCCCTTTTAGGACAGAATAATATTCTATCGTGTGACTGTACCACATTTTCTTCATCCATTCATCCATCAACGGACATTAGGTTGCTTCTCTGTCTTGGCTAGTGTGATAAAGCTGCAGTGAACATAAGAGCACAGACATCTCTTTGAGATCGTGGTTTAATTCCTTTGGATATATATCCAGAAGTGAGATTGCTGGATCATAAATATGGTAGTTCTATTTTTAATTGTGGGGGAGGGGGGAACCTCCATACTGTTTTCCATAGTGGCTGCACGAATTCCTACCAACAGTGTATATGGATTCCCTTTTCTCCACATTCTCACCAACACTTCTCTCTCTTTTTTTTTTTTTTTTTTATAACAGCCATCCTAACAGGGATGAGGTGATATCTCACTGTGGTTTTGATATGGATTTCCCTGATTAGTATTGTTAAGTACTTTTCATATACCTGTTGGCCATTTATATACCTTCTTCAAAGAAATGTCTATTCAGTTTCTTTGCCCATTTTAAATAGGGTTATTTGGTGTTTTTTTGTTTTTTGTTTTTTGTTTTTTGGTTGGTTGGATTTGGTTTTTGCTGTTGAGTTGTAGGAGTTCTTTATTATTTTGAATATTAATCCCTTATCAGATATATGGTTTGTGAATATCTTCTCCCATTCCATTCCATAGATTGCCTTTTAATTTTATTGTTTCCTTTGCTGTGCAGAAGCTTTTTAGTTTGATGTAGTCCCGCTTTCCTATTTTTGCTTTTGTTGCCTATGCTTTTGGTGTCATATTCATAAAATTATTGCCAAGGCCAATATCAAGAGTTTTTCTCCTATGTTTTCTTCTAGGAATTTTATGGTTGCAGGTCTTACAATTAAGCCTTCAACACATTTTTAGTTAATTTTTATGTATGGTGTAAGAAAAGAATCCAATTTCATTCTTTTGCATTTAGATATACAATTTTCCCAACCCTATTGATTGAAGAGACTATCCTTTCCCTATTATGCATTCTTTGCACCCTTGTTAAAGATCAGCTGACCATACATGAATGGGTTTATTTCTGAGCTCTCTATTCTATCCATTGGTCTGTATGTCTGTTTTTTTATCCCAGTACTATACTGTTTTGGTTACTGCAGCTTTGCAATATATTTTGAAATCGGAAAATGTGCTATCTCCAGCTTCGTTCTTCTTTTTCAAAATAGCTTTGGCTATTGGGGATATTTTGTGGTTTCAAGTAAATTTTAGGTTGTTTTTGTCTATTTCTGTAAAAAATGCCATTGGAATTTTGATAGGGATTACATTGAACATATAGATCTCTTTGGGTAGTATGAACATTTTAATAATATTAATTACCCTAACCCATAAATACAGGGTGTCTTTCCATTTATTTGTGTCTGCTTTAATTATTTTCATCAGTTTTTTATAGTTTTCAGTGTACAAGTCCTTCACCTCCTTGGTTAAACTTACTCCTAAGTTTAACCTAAGTATTTTAGTCTTTATCATGCTATAGTGAATGGGAATCGTTTTCCTTTTTGGATAGTTGGTTTTTAGTGTATCGAAATGCAACTAATATTTGTATGTTAATTTTGTGCCCTGCAACATTACTAAATTCATTTTTTTCCACTTGGAAAACTCCTATCCCTTCTTTAAGCTGCAGCACAAATGCCACCTCCTCCAGAGAGCCCGTCCTACCAGAGCTAATCACTCCCTTCTCTATGCCACTTCTACAACTTCTAAAAACTTAGTTTGCCTACTGCCCATGATAAGCACTCAAGAAGAAGTTGTTATTGTTATTATTTTGTTGCAGTGTGTTGTAACTAATTTGTTTACAAGTCTACCACCACTGCTAGATTGTGAGCAGTTGTAAAATGGAGACTGATTATTACTTACTTTTGTATGTCCTTCATCTTAGGAAAAAAACAGCACAAAGTAGGTACAGCAAGAACAGAAGGTTCAGAACAGCTCTTTGCTCCATTCCTCTTCCTCCTCCACAAGAGAAGGCACTACTAATGTTATAGTAGTCCAGGTTCCAGGACAATGATTGAGCCATGGTTACTAGTGCATAGGGTCCCTCTTCCTCTGCCTGGTCCATCCAAGAAGCCAAACCTTACAGAGCAGTGAGTCAGGTCATCTTGAGCTCTTTGTTCCTCCCTTCATACATGCAAACCACTTCGTCTGACAGCAGATAGTAATATCTGGGGGTTTAGAGGCTAATAGAGGTCCTAACAGCTATTTACATAAGGCCACATATTTATTTTAGCACACTTTGCCAGCAAATTCTAAAATCAAGTTCTCAGCAGAATCTTAGGTGAACAATAAAATGGCATCTTGTTTCCTATTTGTTATAATTTTATGTGACTATTTCACTCCAGAAATCTTGTTAAGAGGGACTGTTACAGTGTGGGTAAGGGTTTCCCAGAACTGCCTAGTCATACGTCTTTTTATTTCATGCCTTCAAATAGCTCTGTGGTCCCAACATAAGTTCTAAGACTAAATACTCCATGAATGCTTGCTAATTTACATTTACTAGGAAGCAGGCCTTTAGTGGTCCCTGGGCACTGGTATAACACTCCCATGAGGACAGCATATTTTGAATACTCCTCCTACGTGCCTTCAATATAGCAAAAGAAAAAAAACCCAATTTCTGCCCAAACAAACTTTACTGTCTAGCTCCGAAGCTTTCCACTCTTACATCTAAAGCAGATTTCAGAGGTTTAATACTTAACAAAGATTAATAATATATCAGGAACATAAAGGCAACAGGAGCACAAACTTAATGGCAAACATATAATCAATGTTTCATAATGTTTTCAGAATAAGAGGATACATAAGCTCTGCTCTCTATAATTCCTTTCCCAGACATCATAAATAAACAATGACTTTTTTCCCCCATGTTCAGCTGATTTATAGGCAGATCTTTAAGTAAAGTACTTCCATTCATTACTAATGCATTATGGCATAATACACTGTAATAAGTGACTATAGCTTGAATGTCGTTGTTTAACATATTAATAAGGCATCAATGTAATTTAAAGCAACAACCCTTTCACTTTACACAAACAATCATTGGATAAGAAAAACAGGGAAAATTAAGAGTGGGAGACCAATGTCGAAAGTATGGAGACCCCCCAGAAATTCCCATTAGTCACAGGGAACTAGCAGAAAATGACAAAGCGTCAGTTACCAGAGGCAAATTCTGAAGACTACTGCTGCACAGCCTGGAAACAACCCTGCCCCCAGTTCTTCAGTAGCAGCAGGAATCAGCTTGTTTTCCCACTGCAAAATCAAGTTTCATCAACATAGCCATGATTTAAAAAAAAAAAAAAAAAACCTTCCTAGTGAAGGCCAGCACAGGCTATTATTTTAAGCCGGACACACTGACCTGTTGTGCAACCTTATGGGAAATTAGACAGGAGCTCTTCGCTGAGAACGGAATTAACTTTTGTCATTTAATATTTCATGCCATCCAGTGGCTCCCTAACAAGAGTGAATGGCAACAGCTGAAATACAGCTTATTTATTCTGAGTAGGATTTAATGACAAGAATGGTACAGCAGCATGTTATCATGGAATATATCTTACCTGAGGTCATCAGTGTAGTATCATTGCATTTATCATGCACTGGAAAAAATTAATGCCCACACTTCCAGGGTTTGGAAACACATGGAAAAAAAGCTATTATCCCAACTTAAAGTGAAACATAATTAATCAGGAAAAAAATTATTTTTCCCCCTGGAGAGTAGAATGTAAGAAAAGAGAGAAAGTGAATTACTTTAGGGATGTTGCGCTTTTTTATGTAAGGTAGAATGGCTACTTTCCTGGATTTTCAATTTCTGTAGTCTTGCATCTCTTTTGCTCTTATCCACCAAAAGAACATCTGTTTTATGAGCCAGGCTTTGGCAGCCCTTCCTCCTCATTTTTCAGATGATAAACTGCCTGTGCATTGTGATTTATGAACCTCAGCGCTCCCATGATAAGCTTGTCTGGCTGGAGAGCTCAGCGCTTCTGTTTCCGTTGCCGGGACTTGTTCTGGGCATGCAGGCTTCCCAATAAAACACAATGAAATGAGCTCCAATTGGATGAGAAATGGAGGAAAGAAAGGTGAGGTTTGCTGAAAGGTGTTAATTGTTACACAAATGGCTAGTTGGCTACCAAAGATGGGTTCTTCCCTTGCAGAGTACAGAATTATTGCCGGGAAGTATGTGCCCATCTAAGGACTACATATTCCAGCATCTCTTGCAACGAGGTGCAGCCATGTGACTTATTCTTACCAATTGAATATGAGTAGAAGTAGCATTTATTTTCTCCAATACGAAGTGGGTTAGAAGCAGGTGTGGCTTCTCCACTCTCTTTTTTCCTCATTAGCCAACAGAACAGAGAGGATTCTGAAGCCCAAGAAGAGGGCAGAGCTACAAGACAAAAGGAGCTTGGGTTCCCTGAGTGACCTCATGGAAGTCTGCCCATTTACAAAGGTCTTTTTATGAGCAAGATATAAATTTCTAGTGGGTGAAGCCACTGTGATTTCAGAGAATATCCATTACAGCAGCTGATATTACCTGTATTAGTACACAAATCAAAGCAATTTTGTAGAAAGGACAAAACTGGAAGGCAAGACAATGATCCTGGTTTGGCCATGATGATTCAGGACAAACCCATACACTTTCCACACTTTCCAAATCACCATTTTTTATCTTTCTGTTCTCACGATGCTCTAATATATTCTGCATAGAGCTAACCATGTGCCCTTCACTTCATCTTATACCACCATTAGTGCCTTCAAAATTCCAGCAGAACTGCATGATTCTTCACTACATCACTATTCTAATTATCCTCTAGATCTGAGTTCATTATCACTTCCTTCAGGGAAGTTATTTTCACCTGTTCTAGAACTCCATAGAAATATTCTCATTCAGTGTTTTTGTGTTGTTGCATGAATTAATAATTCACTTCTTTTTGTTGCTGAGTAGCATTCCATTGGATTGATACACCATATTTGTTTGTTCTCCTGTTGAGGGACATTTGGGCTGTCCCCAGTTGGGGGCTATTATGAATAATATAATAATGCATCTTTTTATGGACTTATGTTTTCCTTTTTCTTGGGTAAAACCTAGAAGTGGAATTGCTAGACCATAGGCCAGGCATATGTTTAACTTTTTAAGGAACTAGCAAACCTTTTTTTTTTTTTTTTTCCTAAGTGGATGTACCTTATTACACTCATGCCAGCAATGTAACAGAATTTCATTTATGCCACCTTCTTACCAACTTTTGGGGTTGCTGATAATTCTAGAGGGTATTGTGGTATCTCACTGTGATTTTCATTTGCATCTACCTGATGACTAATGATGCTCAGAATTTTTTCCTATGTTTATTGGCCATTTATGTCTCTTCCTTTGTGTGGCATCTGTTGAAGTCTCATTCTCAATTTTACTGAGTTTCTGGAAGGAGGGAAAGAAGGAAGGAAGCAAGCTAGCTAGCTTTCACCAAGCAAATACACAATAATTTCCAGTGGTCTTCCACCAAACTGGGATCTGGGCCAGAATCAAACTTTCAAGTCCAATATAATAGGCTGACGCCACCAAGGAGCTCTTTTTCAACTGGACAGAAATAGAAACCTCTGTAGATCTACCCAAATGCCAGAAACAGTGAAACGATGCACAAAGGCATGCTGGAGGGATAAAGAAAACATCCCTGCCCTTGAGGCAAGAGCATCCCATTTAATGGAGAAGCACAAGCCAGAAGGAAGCATCATTACCCCCACCCAGGCAAGGGTGATTGCCAAAGTAGGCGGAGACATCAGCATCCACTGACAAAATTCCTTGATGGTCCAGTGGTGCATCCGAGAATCAGGAATTCCAACATGGCATCTTGTAAAATACCTGCAGTCCTCATGTGGAAACTCTAGATCTAATAGCTCCTTAAGTTACTTAACCTCCATGCTCAGCTCGTGCTGAAACGACACCATCATCTATTTAGGAAAGGGATCCTTAGCTGCCAGATGCTTTTATTTCTAACATGAAACTCAAAAGTGCCACCTTTCCTGAAAGGAAGCAAATCGTGAGCGCGTAGCCATTTGAGGGCTCAATTATCAGGTTTGCCCCCGCAATTAGGAAATGACTCCCACTAATTGGGTAATTGTGTACCTAAGTGGCCAATTTGTGTGGGCAAATTGAAGGCATGATATATGCAAATCGACCTGCATATAAAATTTTTGTCCCATTAAACCTGTCACTGGATGCCAATCACAGGAACAGCCAATTGTATCCACCTCTTTCTGAGTGAATCCTTTTAGTCAAAGTGATTTTTGATATTTGAGTCTCACTGGTGCTATGAAATAATAATGTATAGATGATATGACACCTAGTATTAGATATGAATCATATCATCTTCCTGGCAAAGAAGTCTCCCTGAGCTGTGGATTCCTACAAATGGTTAATGCTGCCTTCCTCAGAGAGAGTAAGTCGGCTCTTACTGTTAAAGAGGTGTCCCCATCAGTCTCCAAGAACAGGGTGCTCAGTAAGGGGTGAAGGACATCTAAAATGTTCTAATGTTCTGTGTGTGAGTTTCAATAGCTACCATAGGCCAGACCCTGTGCTAAGCATTTGACATGCATTCTCTCATTAAATTCTAGAACAGCCCCATGAAGTAGGTATTGTTATTAGCCTCATTTTACAGATGAGGAAACTGAGGCACAGAGACATTAAGAGACTTGCACAAGTCCAGAGAGATCCCAAATGGCAGAGTCAGGATTTGGACCCACCTCCTTCTCTCTCACCTCTCACCTCCAATGATCCTGAAGTTCTGTGGATTGTATCTCCTTAATTTCTTTCAAGTAAAGTTATTCTCTCTGTCCCCACTGCCACTAGCCTGGCTCTGGACACCATCATTAGCAACAGTTTTCAAGTGGACTTCCCCTCTTCACACATTACAGCCAGGGTGCTCTTTCTACAGTGCAAACCTGAATGTGTCACTCCTCTTGCTAAAATGCTATTGCTCTCCTGAGGGAGTTCAAACCCCTTTATGTAGCAAACCAATCGTGTCATGATCTGTTTCACAAAATCTTAGGGAAGTCACTAGAACTCTACTCTGTAATCAGGCTGTCATCTTTTGCACACCAATGAAACTGCTCTTGTTGACACCCCACAATGCCAAGGCAATGATCAACTCTCAGTCTTCAGGGCAGTCATGCTTTGAGGATCCCTTGATCACCCCCTCTTTCTTGGACTTTTTCTCCAATTTGAGGGTTTTTTTGTTTTTTTTTTCTTTCTTTCTTTTTTTTTTTTTTTTAGTATATTTTTCTTTTTTCTCTTTCAGCATATTATGGAGGTACAAACATTTAGGTTATATATATTGCCTTTGCACTGCCAGAGTCAGAGCTACGGGGTGGCCGTCCCCTGGACAGTGTGCACCGCACCCATTAGGTGTGACTATTCCCATCCTCTCCTCCCCCTCCTACCTGCCCGACACCCGATGAATGTTACTTCCATATGTGCACATAAATGTTGATCAATTAGTGCCAATTTGATGGTAAATACATGTGGTGCTTACTTTTCCATTCTTGTGATACTTCACTTAGTAGAATGGGCTCCAGCTCTATCCAGGATAATACAAGACATGTTAGTTCACCATTGTTTTTTGTGGCTGAGTAGTACTCCAAGATTTGAGTCCTAGATACCACACTCTCTAATTTCTCCCTTCCTCACTGGATTCTCCTTCTTTCTATTCCAGGTTCCAGTCATTGAACCTCTTCTCTATCTATGCTTATTTACTCAATGGTCTTATGAAGCACCATGGCCCTAAATACCGTCTGTACACTAAGGGGTTTACAATGTGCCTCTCCAGCCCTCACCTTAATCCTAAACTTCAGACCCACTTGACAATTACCTAGTTAAGTCTCTACTTGACTGTCCACCAAGGATCTTAAATGTAACATGGCCCAAAACTATTGATTCCACCACTTTCCCCCAAACCTATTCCTTCAGCACATCAACTAGTCCTGTCTGTCCTACCTACAGAATGCATCTTAAATGAGACCACTCTTCCCTACTTCCACCACCGTTTCTCACCTCACTACTGACATCACCTCCTCCACCTCCCTGGTTTCACCATCACTCCCACTGTCCCTTCTCGGTAGTACAGAGTGATCTTTTCAGAACATCAATCTGATCATGTCACTCCCCTTCTCAATGCCCTCCTGCCCTAGGCCCAGTGGTTTCCCTTCCCACATAGAAAAAGAATCCTAAATCCCTTCCAACCTCAGTTTTTTCCTTCTGCTCTCCCCCTTGCACACAAAAATATAATTATACTTTAGCCAACCCTTTAACCAAGCATATTTTATATCCTTCTTCATTACCCTCATGTAATTTCATCCTACAATGTGTCAGATTTCCCTTCTGATCAATATTACCCATTAAAGGATAATAACCACAGTTACCATTTATTGAGTGCTTACTATGTGCTAACCATTTCTCTCGCTTGGTGGGCTGCAGCCTAGAGCTTAGATCTCAGTCATGTCTGGAATTGCTCCACTGGGGCTCAGCACCATGCTCGGGTTTATTTTTCTTCAGCCAAATGTGATGTCTGCAGTAAGTACTGGTCTCATAGTGGCCAAAAAAGTAGACAGACACAGCTGTATTAATTCATCTCACTTGGCACCAACATCTCCTAAGTCCTGAGGGCGTGTTGGCTCCCACCATGTGACCTTTGGTGGAGACCAAAGCCCACTTCCGAGGTGGCAACAAACAGATGTTGTTTTGCCAAAGCTCCAGGCTGCTTTGCCTCTTGATTTCAAGCAAGTCAGACTGGAATGAGGCTTCCTTGTTGACCCAAATTCACTGGAAAGAACCAGGTTCCCTAATATGGGCCTTGACTTCCCTCAACTGTGGAATTAGGGAAGTGTGGCAGGCTCTGCTAGCTAACATCCACCATCACACTCTTCTTTACCAACAGAATCTAGATTTTTTTCCCCCAGGGCAACTGACAAACATTTTTGCCAGACTCCCTTGCAGTTAGCATTGAGCATGTGACCCAGTTTGGCCAATGAGATTTAAGTAGAAGTCTATTGGGTGGGGCTTCTAGAAGAGTCACTGTTTTCCCGATAAAAATGGAACAGACGCAAGAATTCTTGCCCTTGTCTTTTCTTCCTGCCTAGAATGTGGACCCGATGCTTGGCAAAGAGCAGCCACCTTGTGTCCATTCTGACAAAGATACATGCAAAGAATGGTTGGTGTAGAACAAAGACAGAGAGAGCCCATGTCCCCAGCAGCATCTCCGAGTCACCACACCAACCCTGGACTTCCTAAATGTCTCAAACTTTTTATTACATGAGGAAAATAAACTACTTCCTTATTTAAGTGGGTGTTTTTTAGATATTCTGTTTCATGCACTGCATACAAATCTTATTTGATTATTTCCTATTATTATCTTTCTTAACTTTCTATTTCTCTTAATCACCTCACTGGACAAAGAGTAGGAAAGATGATGTCATCTTCCTCAGTGAGCATGCTACCTGTTCCCACCCTCACAAATCAATCCACTTTGCCTTTGCATGGACTTCTCTGGGCATGTCTTTCAACAAATATTTACTGTGTGCCTATTATGTGCAGGAAGCTGTCTATAGTGAACAAAATTCCCCAGTTCACCTTTACCTTAATTCTTATGTGGCTCTAGATGCTAATATATATATATAAATATATATATATATATATTTTTTTTTTGCTTAAACAACAGAAATTTATTTTCTGACAGTTCTAGAGGCTAGAATTCCAAGATCAAGGTGCCAGCAGGGTCAGTGTCTGGTGAGGGCTCTCTTCCTGGCTTGTAGATGGCCACCTTCTCACAGTGTCTGCACATGGCCAAGAAAGAGTGAGCAAGCTCTGTAGTATCTCTTCTTTTCTGTTTCCTTTCTTGTTCAAAAACATTTTCATTAACTTTTTTTATTTTTTACTTCTAATTGATAATAATTATCTAATATATTCATTAATAATTTGCATTGGAACCTTTCTTTTGTCGTGGCACTGCACACTCTTTCTTCCTCTTCCCTCTGTAGCAAACACCTACTAGCTAATCTCCTTTAGACCTGCAAAGTTCAGCCCAGTTTTATAACACTGTTCAAGTTTTTCATGCAGTCTTTTGTGCTCTTCCAAAGTTGAGGAAAGTGAGTATAAAGCTAGTTGGAATCTCCTTGTTGAAAGTATCCTGTTATAAAAACGTCAAATGAGATAATTTCTAAAGTTCCTCAAGGATCTAATATTCTGAGTGCTACATAATTTTCTCTCTTGCCCAATTGCCCTTCACTGTCCACCCACACACACCCTGCCCACTAAGGAAAAATTAGGTGACATATACAAATGCCACATTGCCTTTGAATCCATGTATGAGACCAAGAATAAAAGATAAATGACATCTTTGAAAGCAAGAGAGAATAACAGCTTTGGGAACCCTGAATAATTGAAACTAAATACAACATTGGTGTTTTTGTCTTTATAATTCTCTTCCAAGACAAAGATTACATCTCTCTCTCCAGAAAAAACAAATCTGTATATCCGAGCCACAGAAATTATTCATCTCAGAGATGCCTGGAGATGCCTATGTGTGAAATATCAGTCAAGAGAATCATTTCAATCAACTTCCGTGTCTGGGCAGAGATGCTCCTAGGAGACAAGGACAGATTTCTCTTTTCCCCCAAGGAGGTCCTTCAGGAAGAAATGATAAAATCTCGACAAGTAACTTAACTCTGCACTCACTACAACGGGTTTCTCAACCAGCACTATTGACATTTGGGACTGGGTAATGTTTGCTGTTGAGGGGGCTGTCCTGTGCATTGTAGGAAGTTTAGCATCATGCCTGGCTTCTACCCACTAGATGCCAATAGCAACTTCCCCCCGACCACCACCACCCCATTTTCAGTTGTGACAAATGAAAAAGTCTCCAGACATTGCCGAACACCCCCAGGAGACAAAATGGCCCCAGTGAGAACCACTGCCCTGCAATAAGCAGACTTCAGCTGTACTGATTTTACTCGAAAGTGAAATTAGAGTGTTAGGTCCCATGTACCCTTGAATCATATCTCACTAACACCCTGCTCATAGGGGCAAGTGGTCACCTTGTGGACAGAAAGAAGCTCAACCTTCACCACATATAGAAAAATAATATAGATGTAATTGCATCACCAGAGACAAAAATGCATGTGTTTGTATTTATTGCACTAAATAAAAATGACTCCTTAGGACAAAAACCACCCATATTCCTCTGATGCTACACTCTTCTAATTCCTTCCTAGTTCACAGAGGCTTCTCTTCCATCTTCTTAGCAAGTTCTTCCTCTTCTTACCCCTACCTATCAAGTTTCTTAAGTCACAGAGTCAGCACCTCGTGTGTCTCTCTCCCTACACCCATGGCTTCAAATATCATCTTTATCCTGATGACTCCACATTTTGCATCTGGCCCAGACTTCTACTATGGATTCCAGACTTGTATATCCAGCTATCTACTTGACATCTTTCCTTGGATGTCTCCCAATAACTCACACTTAACAAATCTAAGAAAAATGTCTTGCTTTTTCTCCCCCAAATTGTTTCATATCCAGTCTTGCCTCGTTTAAGAAAATGCCACCAACATCCCTAAAATTACCCAAGTCAGTAACCTACGAGTCATCCTTTAATGATCACTCCCTCCATTGTCTCTCCCAAATCTAATTCATCAGCACTTCCTAAATCCGACCATTTCTCTCTCTCTCTCTCTCTCTCTCTCTCCTCCTGCTAGTCGTATCCCAGACTTGGGGCTGATCCACTGCTTGACTTCAGAAAGCATTGTTTACATTGCTGTATGCTGAATGACACCCCCTGGATACCCCTGGAGTTGTGCAATGATCAATTTGCAGGATTATAATCCTAAATTCTGATTCCCTACTCCAACCTATCATCATCTCTCTCCAGGATGAATGCAACAACTTCCTAACAGGTCTCCCTGCTTCCACTTTGTCACCAACAATCCACTCTTTCACCCAACCAACCAACCAAAAATGGCATTTATCTTTTATTCTTGTTCTCACATGTAGATTCAAAGGTAATGTGTCATTTCTATATTGCCCATAATTTTTCTTTAGTGGGCAGGGCATGTGAGGGTGGACAGTAGAGGGCAACTGGGGAAGAGAGAAAATTGTGTAGAACTCAGAATATTATGTGATCTTTTTTAAAAAATGTACAGCTCAAATTATGTCACTCTCCAATGTAAAACCCCTCAATAGTTTCTCATTGCTCTTCACATAAAATTCAAACTCCTCTCTGTGATCCCAGGGCTTGTCTATCTGGCTCCTCTAAATTTCTCCAGTCTTATCTCTTGACCCCTTTGCTCCATCCTAACAAGTTTTCTTTCAGTTCTCCAAATATAACAAATTCCTTCCTGCCCCAGGGCCTTTGCACATACTGCTTTTGTCACCTGGAATACTCCTACCAATTCCCATCCTCAGTATTATTCATAGGACTGAATCCTTCTCATTTCTCAGTCTCCATTTAAATTGACCTAACCCCACTAAATTAGGTACCCCACTTTTTTATTCTTTACCATGGCATACTGTTTCCCTCACAGTACTTCTCACATTTATAACCATATAATATCATTTGTTTTGTTCATGACTGCATTCCCAGTGGGCAACGTAGTACTGAGTTCATATTAGGTGCTCAATAAATGCTTCTTAAGTTAAATAAATACTTGAATGACACCACCAGGAGATAACCAGTGTTAATATCTTGGTATATGCCATTTCTAGACCTTAATCATATTTAATTTTAATACTATTGTTTCCTTAACTCTAGGATTTAGGATCTAGTAGGAAAAAAAATACATGGACACTTAAAAAGTGTATTTGTTTTAGTTCTCAGATCAAATGTCATCTTTCTAGAGAGGATCCCCCAGCCACATCAATGAAAGGAGACCCTATCTTGGGTCACTATTCTGTCATCTTATTTTAGTTTTTTCATGTCATCATCACCAGCTGGATCATCTTTTATTTGTGTATTTACTTACCTGTCTCCACTGGCTAGGATGGAAGCTCCCTGAAGCCAGGGACCAAGTTTCTCTTGTTTGATGCTGACCCCTCAATGCCTAACAGTTCCTGGATAATAGTAGACACTCAGTAAACGTTTGTTGAATGATGAATGAACGTCTGTAGTTTCTCTTCCTAGGAAGTGTTCTGAGCTGGATGTGAACTGTCAGATAGACTTAAGAAGAAACCCTTTAATTGCACTTAGCATTTTAAGGCCATCGCCAGCCGCACAGAGACACTGACATGCTAAAGACGGGCTCTGTCCAAAGCTGTCGTGTGCACTTGCTCCAGCCTTTGCAGCATGCAGAGTGGCACTTGCACTGATGCTGGATGAAGCTTTGGCCTCTCCAGGCTGATAAGGGGGGCCCCGTGGCTCATCTATCCAGGAGAACAGCTCCTGGTTTCTCTCTCGGTTAATCGGATTGACAGCAAACTTCAGCCACAGTCAGTGAGTTTGATGCCAGGGTCCCAGGACCACATGACTTAGAAATGAAGAAGCTGCTGAGGGAGGTAGATGAACAAGAGAAAGAGGCTGAGACTGTCTCAAGTCAGAGGTAGGGCAGGGAGACAGGAGAGAGGCCAAGGAATCCGAATACCAGTACCTTCACGATTTTTCTTTTTCCCATTCTAATCCTTGGAAATAATGGCTTATATCACCAGCTTAAGCAGAGGTTAAAAAAGAAAAAAAAAAAGATGCTTCATTGTTTCAACCGATGATGTTACAAACCAGACATTACAGACTGGCAACTCTTGGGCCAAGTCTAGCACATAGATATGTTCTGTTTGGCCAGCATGGCAAATTTTATATTTTAAAAAAAATCTAATTTCTGACTTCTCCTGAAAAATCCAAAGGTCTGGCAACACCAAACCCACGTTTCCATGTGCCCACATCACCTGGACCTGAACAGGCACTGCAGGTGCTGGGCAGGGTTTGCATCCCCGTGTTCCTGCCTGGCTCCCTTCACTTGTGTAGAACACCCACCTGGCCCCTGAAGGCAGTCGAATTTGTGGTCCCTGTTCCCAAGGGGAAGATTCCTTATCTCCCTGTCCTCAGATTTCTGAAGGAAGAGTGTTTTCCAAGATGTCCACGCTCAGGAGGAAGTCCCTAAAAAGACAGTTCTAACCTCTGAATCCATCTTCCCCTTGCTCCTAACTCATCTGATTGGCAAAATTCCTGAGCACCCACCTCCATGGATCTCTGAGATAGAAAGCCAGGCTTCCTCTGTGCTTCTTAGCAGTCAGCCCACTAGGTCAAGGTCTGCTCTGGCTCCTTCCTATGAAGACCTCAAGGTAATAAAGTGGACAGTGGAAAGAGTTAGGGTTAGGGATAGGTTTATGGTTGAGCTAATAACCTCCATTGAACTCTCTGGGCAAGAGCACCCAGAGGCTGCTCTGCCACCCAGGGCTGTCAGTGGGTGGCTCAAGACCCAGATACAGGGGAAGGTAACAGGAGACATCAGATCCAAGCTTTGTTCTCACATCCAGTTTTGCCAGGGAATCCAATTCTTTGCGACTCGGTGAGTCTTAGGAATAAATGATACTTCATTTCCCCATCTAGTTCCTTGTGAGTATTCTTCCCTTCTGATTTGAACCAAGACAGTAGGAGGGAGCAGTATTCAGAGTCCCTACCTTCCAGTGTATCTTAAAACAGAGTCCTTGGTGAAGTTTGCGGTGGGGTGGGGGGTTCTTAAGGTCAAAATAAATATGGTGTATCTTCCTAAAGCATTCATTGTACTCAAAGATTTGGGAAATATGCTTTAGAATTTTTGAGCTTTTATGCGTACCCAAGTACAATTAATGAAACATCATTTTTCCAGCTTCACCAATCTCATGGAGTTTTCCATGTGTGAAATTATGAAGCACACAATTTTTTATGTGCAGGGAAGTGATTGGATAATTGGGTGCTTTGAGTTATTGGGGTATAGTCTGAAGATGCAGTAAAGTGAATAGAGCCTACAGGCAGAGCAAAGATCGTGATAATGTCACTCACTAGGTTTCAAAATGCCTGGTGGTTGCCCAGAGTTTTATTTCCCCAATTTATATTCATTTCCCACAATGGTGAGATCCCAATAACATAAATACACCAAAACTTATTTTTTTTTGTCTGCTTGATCAATTTTAGTGTCACACTTCATGTGCCTCTTTTATAGAATAGTAACTTATAAGTTATATTATCAATTTGAAATATGCCATACAGTTTAAAAGCCAGCAGTTTTAAGATGAAGCATGAAACTTGTGAAAACAAGCACAGTAATGAGGGGAATTTAAAATAGCCTAGAATCGTCTCTTTCCACAAAAGATTAACAGTAAGGCAAAGAGAGCATCCGCAGTCAAAACTCCTAAACCGGTGGTAGGTCACACAATATCGGCTGCAGCTCAATTGCCTATTTAAAATGGAAGTTTTAGATAAACACCCATAGTGCCCAGATTTTGGTCTCTATGTACCGTTCCCTGGTAAAAGGAACCTAAGCTTTTTGCATAAATGGCTGACTTGGGGTCTGGGGCATAAAATGTGTAAGATGAACCTGGAATATTTCATGGCAAAATCAAGGAAGCTGTCCAAATTTAATGGGGTCAAACTAAGGTGGCCCAGAGCCCAGCCTGAAGGGGCTCTTGCAGGTCAAAGATGCTTTATTTACACCAAAGGATGTTGTTGTGTCAGTTACTTATCTATTGCCTCTCATCTCCAAGTCCACTCCCCTGTACTCTGCACGTGATGTCGGCTAGCACTCTGCAAACCCAATTTCAGACTCCCTTGCCAAGTGGCTTCCTTTAAGCTCTGCTCATAGGAGATGCTAGTGGAGGAAGGGATGCAGGAATTTCCTTCTGTTTTCCCACTTCTATCAGCATGTTCCAACAGCAGCATTTGGCTCTCCAACCTCCAGCTTCTGTGAACACCCCAGCACCAATCCTGCCACCGTCCCTTTGAGCTCCTAGTTCCTGGTAATCCTACCTCTTCCTTTCCATTCCCTTTTCTGGGGATGGAACCAGCTCTCTAACCCACAGATGGAGAGAAAAAAATCTCCATTCATGGTCTGGCTATTGTATTTGTCTTTAATGACAATTAGATATTGTCTTATAGGAAGTTAATTATATTAACTGTTAATTTACATTGTTCTTGATTACAAAATAACTGTAAAGAATTCTTCCACAACATTTATTTACATGATAGTATATATTTTTCATCAAATGCGATAACCCCTGGGAAAAAAAATGTTTGCATTCAGACATGCAAAGCTTCATTTTTATAATTGCATGCCTAGAATATATCAGCTAAAACTGCATTATTTGGGGGTTTTTTGTTTGTTCTGTTTGTGATAGGGTCTCACTCTGCCACCCAGGCTGGAGTGCAGTGGTGCAATCATAGCTCACTGTAGCCTCCACCTCCTGGGTGCAAGCGATCCCTGCTGCCTCAGCCTCCCAAAGTGCTGGGGCTATAGGCGTGAGCCACTGCACCTGGCCAACAACTGCGTTATTCGCCAATAACACTTTGTCCAAAGAAGCTTGCTTCTAGGTTTTTTTTTTTCACTGTTCAGTGGGGTGATTTTTAAAAGTAGCAAAATTATTTTAAGTGTTTTAAATACTAGCTTTTTAATAAAACTGGGAGATACCTTGAAAGCTTATTCCATTACACAGCTATCTGCTGAGGGAAGGTGTAGGTTTAGAGTTTTTAAACTCAAGACTAAATTGTTATGTTTCCTCAAGGGTGTTCGAAAGGCATTAAGATAAGGTATGTTCTGGAAAAGGTGAATTAATTCCTCGCTCCGTGTCAAGGAGGGGCTCTCGGAGTTGGTTTGTTTAGCCATTTCTTTTCAAGCCTGAACACCTGCAGCAGCACCTACAAGGTCAAACTAGAAACATTCTTAGCACCTGTGACAAGTCACTGCCATAGAAATGGCGTTCAGGAGTTGGAGAAAGAGGGTTTGTCACGGTGATTCTGAGTTGTCTGTGAATCTTACTTCATTTATACGTGATAAAAATTACAGCCTTAGTAGTTTAGAATCATCAGTTGCTTTCTTCACTGCAAAGGTGCTGTGATGACCATGACCAGGACAGGCCTGTGGACCAGATCCCACCACGGGATGCATCATCCTAGCATTGTGACTTCTCCACGAGAGGATACGCTTGACAAAATCACCACGAGAGCCAGGCTGCGCTGCTCCACTGCTCTGGCAGCATCTGGGGGCTTCTTGCCTCTGTGGTTACCCTGACATGCCTCATCAGTCAGTGAATAAGCCATTCTATTTCGGTCCACACATTGGCACTAGTTGGGGCTCCTGAACTCTTACAGCAAGACCAATACTGGTACTGAACAGTCTCAATATCTCTGTTCAAATCAGCTAAGTAAATAAGACAGTCTAGTCTTCAAGATTCATAAAACTGATCCTAAAACTCTTCAGGGTCTTCACATTGTACTTCAAACAAAATCTAGATCCCTGACTATGGCCAAGGAGGCCCTGAGGATCTAATCCCAAGTGAGCCTCATCACACTCTCCGTGTGTCAGCCACACTGACCTCTTCTTCATTCTTCGAAGAGATGAGCTCTTTCCCAAGAAGGAGCCTTGACACATTCTCTTCCCTCTGTTTGGAAACCTCTTCCCCAGTTCTTTGCAGGCTGCCTCCTGGTCATCCGTCAACTCCCTAAAAATCCCATGTCTGCAGGAGATGTGCCCCGACCACCCTATCAACGGTGGAGCCATGCTGTGTTCTATCACAGCTTTAGGTACTTTGCCAGGATGCTAATCACAGTTGGGAAGTTAATATCCATCTTCTCCGCTAGATTGGCAAGCTGCATGAGAGAGTAAGAACCACTACTGTCTAGCCTAGAGGTCAGCAAAGTTTTTTCTGTAAAGGACCAGATAATAAATATTTTAGGCTTTGCAGACTATCCAGCCTCTGTCACAACAACTTGATTCTGCTGTCCTGCTGCAAAAACAGAGATAATTCATAAACTAATGAGGGTGGCTGTATTCCAACCAACCTCTATAAGATCATGCAGCCCACTGGCCATAGTCTTCTGACTCCTGGTCTAGCCCATTGTAATGTCCTCAGAGTCAAGCACAATACCTAACACATAATAAGCACGCCAAACATACACTGGATGAGTGAATGAATGAAGGAATGAATGACCCTACTGTCAGTTTAGACCAATGTTCGTCCAGCTTGGGCTCCAGAGCTGGAATTTTTCTCCAGATTCTACTCAAAGTCCTTCCTCTAGTCAATTTTGTTCCATTCTCCTCTTCAACATTTCCCAGCCCGACTTTCATTTGCTGTTTGACAAGTCACTCTCCCTCCTTGAGCTTCACTAAATCTAATCTCAGAGCTATTCTTTGGCTGTTGAATCACCTGTCTGTGATTCATCTCTCATTGACTTGGACTGAACACGAACATTTTCACTCTTATCACTTCTAGTCCATTGTAGTCAGCAGTTATCTGCATAACATATATTCCAGTAAAAAGAAAGGAAATAAAGAAGGAGTTTGAATTCTGTATGTGAAAAATTGGTACTTCCTTTTTGGACAGCAATTTGCCAATATCTATTAAAATGTTACATGTGCCTCCTCTTCAATGCAGCCATTCATGGGATTTCCCCTCCCTTGGCACCATCTCCTGATTCTAGGAGAATTCTATTTGATGTAGCATCAAGACAGGGGGTAGACCTCCTTGGCCAACTATGCACACAGAGTAACAATCATACCCCATTGTCCTCAACCCTAGCTTAACTTGAGTTCTCTGCTGCCACCAGGGAAGGCAATACATAGAGCCATTTTGTCAGACTGTTACAGTCCTCTGCGGTGGAGAGCTTCTGACATGGTCCTCCATGGTCCACACCTCCTGGTCTTCACACCCTTGGCTATTCCCCTCCCCTTGAGTGTGCACTGGACTTAGTGACTTGCTCTTAATGAATAGAAAATGGCAAAAGTGATGAAATGTCACTTCCAAGATTAGGTTGCAAGATCCTTCTCAAAAAGGTTTCTGTGCTCAAATAAATTTTAAAAATACTATATCCTCTATTGTCCCTCTTGGAGATTCATTTACATATAAGCAGATTTAAGACTGAGAAGTCCTCCAATGGAAAAAAAAAAAAAAGCTTTTTTATTTAACCTAAAATTTATGTAAACACAGAGCCCTCTCTTTCCTTTCTACCTATTAACCTCCTGTGAAAAGCACTTTTAGAAACAAAACAATGCCTGGGTTACCAAACTTGCAGTACTGTCTCACCCTTTTGTGCTTGTTCTTACAATGTTCCCTGGGCCTGAAATGTCCTTCTCCTAACAGTGAATGACTGGTTACAAGTGCAAAGCTTCTCCATGACCTCAACTACATCCTTCTCCCGAGAGATAAGCACAGCCCTCCTCCCGGCTGTCTCTAGGCCTTGGGTGTGAATCTCTGTTTGCCTCCCTCATGCTTTCTTAAAGCAAATATTAACACGCCTGCCTCCCTTCAAAGCCTCTGCACTCAGTGGAGCTACCCCGTGCTAGTTCCGCATCCCGGCATCCAGCATGGTCTCGCCACAACGCTGAGAACTTGGCTCGGCTCATGCTACCATAAGCTCCCCTCAATCCTCCTAGGATCATCTCAGCTCCACGTGGGAAAGCCCAAGTCAGGAAGTGGTGGAGCTAACTTTCTCAACCCAGTCTACTGATACCCAAGATTTGCACACCTTCCCACCAAGCTGTTTCCTTCTGTTAGGTGGATACACAGTGAGGGTTGGGGACAGATTTGAAAACCTATGACTTAAAACCAAAGGGAAGACTCTTGGTGGAGGGGGTGGGAAGCACCATACGGCTTTGATGTTAAAACAGAGCACCCTGTCCCATGGGACGGTAAGTTCAGAAATACAGCGTGACTTCTGAGAGCTTACAGCTGCTTTGTAGAGTTTCCCACCTCGGAGCTAATCCCAACAGAAAAGGAACCAGCACCACCGGTCCAGAAAGCGCCTCGTGTGCATCCCAGAGCAGCCATGGTCACGGACCACCACGCAAATCCCTCTAATGTTGTGTGACTCCGGGCTGGGGGATTTGTCCGTCAGCCCCGGCCCTCATTGTCCATCTCCCGCTCCCTTGTCAAAGCCATTTGACAGCCGTGGCGGCCGAGACATTTTCTTTCTCTTTGGATCTGTCTCCTTCATGCTTCCTACCTCCCCCCGTGCCCTCACTGGCTGTCGGTTTCGTTCAGCTCATCGGTCTTGCTCTAAAATTGGTTTTATTTCTTGCATTTGTCTTATCGGAGGTTCTCATTACTTGACTCTCTCTCGCTTGCACTTAAGAGTTTATCATGTTTCCCATTTGGCCGCGCTGGTGGCTGTCATCCGTCTCACTCTGCATCTGCTGCCTCCCCGCGCGGGTCTCCCTCGCCAAGTTCACCCTTCATGGCTGTCTTGCTCCTAATGCGTGTCATATACTTCGGATTGTTTTCCCGAGGCGCAATTTTTCTTCCTGTTGTATTCGGGACTTTTGTCCCCCCTCAACAATTCACTTTATTGTTTTCCTTCTCCTCGTTTCCCAAGGATCCCATTCCCGGTGTTTGCAGAGATGGGTTTGCTAAATGTCTCTTCCACTCCCTTTGCCTCTGCGGTTTTCCCTGAATCACTAAGTGCCTGAGTAGTAAGGCTGACTACGCCCGTGAAACCAGGAGCAGCTGTCGTGGCTGTGTCTCCAGGTCCTCTCCTAAAACCCTAGGCGGTTGCTATGGGAGGGGGGGCCTGCATCCTGCACAGAGTCCTTGTCACCCACACTGGGGTCACCTGCCCCCATGCTCAGTGAGAAATGCGCCTCCAAGACAAAAAGGAAAAACACCTGCTATGGTTCGAATGTATCCCCCAGAGTTCATATGTTGGAAAATTAATCTCCAGGGTTGAGGGGTGACACCTTTAAGAGGTGATTAGCTCATGAGGAGCCCTGATGAGTGGATTAATGCCCTTACGGTGGGAATGGGCTCCGTATGCTGGAAGTAGGTTTTGATAAAAGGGTGAATTTGTCTTCCATTCTCTCTCTCTCT
This sequence comes from Varecia variegata, assembly GCA_028533085.1. Classification (NCBI taxonomy): domain Eukaryota; kingdom Metazoa; phylum Chordata; class Mammalia; order Primates; family Lemuridae; genus Varecia; species Varecia variegata. The sequence goes on along the minus strand of CM052448.1, from coordinate 6,475,515 downwards.
CATTTGTGTCCTCTTCCCCTTCTGCCTTCATGGGCTGGTGCAGCAAGAAGACCCTCACCAGATGTAGGCCCCTGCACCTTGGACACTCCAGCCTCCAGAACTGTGAGAAATAAATCTCTGTTCTTTATAAAGTACCCGGTCTGTGGTATTGCATTATAGCAACACAAAAAAGACAAAGCACCAAGATCTCCTTTGCCGAAAGACCTCAGAAAGTCTCCCATCCTTCTAACTGGCGAGGCTCCCTCAGCGCTGGCTGCGGGACGCCTGTGGCTGATGAAGCCACGAAGAACGCAGACTCCTAACCTTCAGGAAGTAGCAGGAGCCCTAAGGAGGAGCACTCTCCCCTCCATGCCTAGGAGCAGAGCTCTGCACCTGGGGTGCCAGATGGGCTGGGGCACAAAGGAATGTTCTCTCTTCTCTCTGAGGGGGGTCCCCAGCTCTGGCCCTAATGCTGGCTGCCTCTTCTCATGAGAGCAGCTTGACATAATAGAATGAGCGTCTGTGTTAGGATCTCAAATCCTTGGTTTGAATCCTGGCTCCCCCAGTTACAGCTTCGTCATCTCACTGAGCCCCCAGGATTTTCACCTGTAAAACAGGAATGATGATGAATTATGGAAAGAAGTGAGATCGTCATTAGAAAGCAGAGTGCCTGGAACATCTAGGTGAGATACAAAATATAAATTTTCCTCACCAGGAATGTGGGCGGAGAAAAGCTAACCATAATCAACATATACCAACACTATTTATAATAACATCTATTGAGTGTGCACTGAGTGTTGGTAGTCTAAGCACATCACACACATTAACTCACTTTACCTTCACAGCAGCCCTATAAGGTAAACACGTGTAGTATCTCCATTTTATAGATGAGGAAACTGAGGCACAGAGCAAGTGCAGCAACATGCCCAAGGTTACACAGCCGGCATGTGGCTGCACCAGGATGTAAGAAAGGTGCTCGGGTCAATAGCCATCACTCCTGGTCACTCTGCTTGGCTCCATCCAGTCTCCAGCCAGAGGTGGCCCTAGACTTGGCACGGCCCCAGGCAAGCATTGGCAAGCTACGGCTTTTGTCTTTGATGTTACTTGATTCAAGTGTTCTGCCGTGGTCAGAACATTTCTCCTCCATCACAGGCGTGTTGGCAGCAATTATAAGCTTATTTTTAAATTCTTATTAACTAATTATGGGCTTAAGAAAACATTACTGAAATTAACCACATCAACTGTTACTTCTTTTTAATCTCTGGGTCCCATTTGCTAGTCGAAACAGTGAGTCGTGTGAACGGAACAATAAATAATGCTACTTCTTGGTTGCAATTCCTCCTTGTCTAAGGGGTCAGTATCCCTCAGTCGTGCACAGTTCTGAGCTGATGCAGTTAAGTCATGATGCACATGTCATCAGCTTTTACATATATCCACTGGGTGTCATTTATTCTAAGTAAATGCTTTTCAACATCCCGATTCACAAGTCCTGCAGATACAGTTCTCCAAAACATGTTGGCAAAGATGTGAAGCAACTGGAACCCTCATAGATAGTATAACCATTGTTGAAAGCAGGAAAGTGATTTGGCAGTTTCTTAAAAAGTTAACCACATGCTTACTATACAGCTCAGCCTTTCCACGTGTAGGGACTTACCCAAGAGAATTGAAAGCATATGTCCATACAAACACATACACCCAAATATTCATAACATGATTATTAGATCCTAATAGTCAAACTGAAAAAAACAATGTCCATCAACAGGTGACTGAGTAAACAATGAAAACACTTAATTCAGCCAGAAAAAAATCAACTATTGATACATGAATGAATCCCCAATTTATTCTGAGTGGAAGAAGCCAGATCAAAAAGAGTACATACGATATGATTCCATTTATATAAAGTTCTAGAAAATAAAAATTGCTCTATAGTGACAGAAAGCAAATCAGTGGTTACCTGAGGCTGGGGGATAAAGGGAAGAATTGCAAAGGGGCTTGAGGAAACTGTGGAGTGTTATGGATATGTTCATTATCTTGATTGAGATTTGAGGCATCACAATTTTACAAACATATATTCATCACATTGTACACTTAGCATAGGTAAAAGTTATTATATGTCAATTATAAACCATTAAAGGTAAAAAAAAAAAAAAAACAGGGGAGGGGATATTGGATCACAGAAGTGATATGCTGTATATCAAAGAGCAGACAAAATCAGGGATAAGCAGAAAAGTAGAAACAGGGATTCTAGAACCATCATCACATCAATGCAAAGTGGCTTCATTCCAACCTACTGCACACAGTAAGGGACTCGGTGACTGGCAGCGTTGGGGGTAACCTCTTAAGAGCTCAGTTAGAAAAGAAGAAAAGAATCTTCCCCTTCCCAGCTCTGGTTTGGAAAAGCCCAAAGAAGGATTTTAAATAACCAACTCTAGTCCTGCTCTCACTCGGGCCAATGGCTGCGGCCAGGGGTAGGAGCACTTATTGGGACATTGCTCACCCCTTAGGTGGGAATTGGGTCTATTTCCAGGAGGGATCGAGGCCCAAACACAGTCACAAAAGGAAATCATTGTGAGCCAAGAAGATATTCCAATTTTTGTCTATTCCACCCTCTTTAAAGAAGCTAAAATATATGTTTTGAAATATGTGCAATTTTTTTTGTCTGCACACGCTTATATGAATGGAGCAGAAATGTGTTCACCCACAACTACCGAGTGGTCTAAATCTTTGCATCAGGCTGGGAGGATGTTTTTTATGTCATCACTTAAGAATGATCCAGGGAGGCTTTTTTCCCTTGTGAGGCCCTGAGTCAAAGATGACAAATCAATAGCTCATGTGTCTTCACTCCCTCCCTCCCGAGCACAAGATAGACATCTAATAAATCAAAGCACTCTCCACAGAACCCAGACATGGTCTCAGAATCACTCTCAGCCACGTCCTTCAGGTAGCCTGCACCAATAAGCCCAGGTGCCATCATATTCTTAAGTAGCCTATTTGCCCTTGGGTGGAGCTGCCTAAAATTCTGTTCCCCCTTGGAGAGCCACCCTCCTTCCCATTTCTTACACTCCCACAGTTATTCTTCAATCTCCTGTCTATTACAGGATCCCAGTGTATGGTCCCTCTCAGACACCACCACTTACTAGCAGCATGTACTTTGAGCAAGTTCCATAAACCCTCCGTGCCACTGTCTCTTTATCTGTAAACTGGAGAAAGTCAAAATATCACCCCATAAAATCGATGTGATGATTAAATTTTATATCTATATTACAACATCTGACATGTAGCTAATGCTCCATAAATGTTAAATGTTATTCTTAACGCTGGGTCACTCCGGGTCCACCCTTCTGCCTCAATCAAAACTTATCTATCGGCCGGGTGTGGTGGCTCACGCCTGTAACCCAGCACTCTGGGAGGACGAGACAGGAGGATCACTTGAGGCCAGGAGTTAAAGACCAGCCCGATCAAGAGTGAGACCCCGTCTCTACAAAAAAATAGAAAAATTAGCCAGGCATGGTGGCACATGCCTGTAGTCCCAGCTGCTCGGGAGGCTGAGGCAGGAGGATCGCTTGAGCCCAGGAGTTTGAGGTTGCAGTGAGCTACGATGATGCCACTGCACTCCAGCCTGGGTGACGGAGTAAGACTCTGTCTGGAAAAAAAAAAAAACTTATCTATCCTGTGTACCATTCTTTATCCTACCTACTACTGAATTTATCAGATACTTTAATCTAAATTTAAAGCTAATGATCATTTCATGTTCTGCACATCCTCGGTAATATTTTTATTTTAAATAGATCTTTGACAACTTCAATTACAAAGAGTCACTAAGATGGACATTGTGGGTACTAGCAGAGGGCAACTTTTTTGTGAAAGCAAAAGACGTGAAATAACCCCAAACTGCACTCCTTAGGTAGTCACCTACTCCACCTGCTCCTAAGGTTATTTTATTGGCAGCGATTGTATGCATTTTCTACTGCTGTGTAACAGGTTACCACACACTTTTTAGCAGCTCAAAAAGAAACACATGTATTGTCTCACAGTTCCTGTGGGTCAGGCAGACAGCGTAACCAAGTCCTCCGCGTAGGGTCCTCACTAGACTGCAGTCAGGGTGTCAGGCAGGCTGTGTCCTCATCTTGAGGTTGGACTGGGAAGGGCTCTGCTTCCAAGCTCATCTGGGTGGTTGGCAGAATTCATTCACCTGCAGCTGTCTAAGAGCCTGGTTTCTTACTGGCTATAATCTGGAGGCCACTCTCAGCTCCTAGAGACCATACACAGTTCCCCAGCATGTGTCTCTGTCCACAGACAAGTTCACAACAGGGATGTTTGCTTCTTCAGGGTTGGCCGGAGAGTCTCTCCACATGCTACAACTGAGTCTAACAGAATGAAATGTGATCACAAGTGTGACGTCCATCACCTTTGCCATCTCGAATTGGTTAAAATCAAGTCCTTGGTCCCAACTGCACTCAGGGGAGGGGATTACACCAAGATGTATCTCCAGTGGGTGGAGCTCAAGGGGGCTAACCTAGAATTCAGCAATGATGGAAATGAAGAGGTGGGGAAGACCTCAAGCCTCCCATATTTTCTCTCTTACCCCACCCCACTCTCCCTCAGTTTCTCCCTCCCTCTCCCTGTTCCATTCCAGTCCTTGCACGTGGCTGACTAACACAGCAAGTTTTACTAATTTTCTGTCTGTTATGAGACTTATTTTCCAAGCACACTGCTAATTCTCCTTGGGATCTATGGGCTACGCATCAACATGAGGATGGAGTATTAGTTTCCTATGGTAGCTGTAACAAATTACCACAAACACGGTGGTTTAGAATCACACATGTTTATCTTCTCACAGTTCTAGACGTCAGAAGTCTGACGTCAGTTTCACAGGGACAAAAATCAAGGTACCTGCAGGGCCATGGTCCGCCCAGAAGCTCCAGAGAGCAGAGAAGCTATTTAGTTGCCTTCCCCAGCCTTTCTGAGCCTGCACTCCTTGCATTTCTTGGGTCATGGCCCCTTTTCCCATCTTTAAAGCCAGCAGCTTAGCATCTTCAAATCTCTCCCAGCCAAAGTTGTCACATCACTGTCTGTCTTCTCTACAGTAAAATCTCCCTCTGCTTTTCTACCTCCCTTTTATAAGGATCCTTGTGATTGCGTTTAGGGCACATTCCGTTAATCCAGGATAATCTCCCCATCTCAAGATCCTTAACTTAATCACATCTGCAAAATCCCTTTCGCCATATATGGTAACATTCTCAGGTTCTGGGGATTAGGACTTGGATATCTTTGGAGATCTCACTCTGCCTACCACAGAGGGATTTATAAACCTCTCTCTAAACCTCTGCAGAAGGAAGAGTGGCTGAGATGCAGAATCGCATTGATTTGCTGTAAAACAATGGTGATGTGGAGGAGAGAATCTGCCTAGTACATTACCATCCCCAACTATCATAAAAAGGCCTCCTGGCCCAATACCCATGGAATAGACAGACCCGTGCTTAGAGAGCGCCACAGAATGCCGGCCATGGAATCAGACAATCATAGAGATCAAAGTACCTTTAAAGATCATCTGGCCACACTCTTCTACCTTAAAAATGAGAAATCTGAGGCCCAGAGGACAAAAGCAGGTTACTTAAGGTCACATGTATGGTTTGGGGAGGATTTGAGGAAAGAAATGAATCCCAGGCTCTTTCCATGGCACCACATTGCCTCTCGGCTGGAATTTCTGGGAGCCAGTTAAGGTATCTCCTCCCACGAGACTGTGAGCTCCAGGAGGGCATCAATGAGGGGTTAGCAAACTTTTTCTCAGTGTTCAGAGTTACTATTTTAGACTTTGTAAGCCACATGGTCTCTGTCACAACTCCTCAACTCTGCTGCTGCAGCACAAAAGTGGCCATAGGCAATAGGTAAATAAGTGGGTATGGATATGTTCCAATAAAACTTTATTGACAAGGACAGGCAGTGGGCCAGATCTGATCTGCTGGCCCTAGTTTGCTGACCCCTGCCTCTGCCATAGATATCAACAACCAACACTAATGAGGGATGACTATATGCTAAGGGCTTGACTTGTATTATCTCATTTAACCCTCACAACCTGCATGGCACATATTATTATCCCCACTTTATGGATGGAAAATCTGAGCCTCAGACAGGTGGTAACTTGCCAATTTGTCAGTGGCAGAGCTGGGATGAGAATCCAGACCTCCTCAGTCCAGGTTCTGTTTTTGTCTCTAGGCTGGTGGTCCTCAACCATGGCTGCAGTCAGCATCATCTGGGGGTCCTGTAAACAGTATCGATGCCTGCACCTACCTCAGACTATTTAAGTCAAATTTTCTCGATGAGTGCCCTGAACATCCATATTTTTTTAAATTATTTCTGCAATTCTAAACTAAAGCCAAAGTCAAGGACCATTGCTCTAAGCTGTCACGTTCAACTGTGGGTTTAATGAAAAAATTAGGATGAGGAAGATGAGAAGGAAGAAAAGGTTAATAGTAGGGGAAGAAAAAAGGAAGAAAGAGGAACTGAATCCAAGATACCAATGACATGTAAGGACATCCTGCTTTTAAAAAAGTCAATGTACAAAATCCTCAAAATTTACAAAACCGATAAAATGGGGAAGATGGGTGATTTGCATTACAAAAGGAATTTCCACTTGTGCGTAAGAATTCTCTGTAGAGCTCTTTTGACAGTATTTCCTTTTGGATGATTAAGTGCATATCTAGAGACCATTAGTTGCTTGAGAGAGTATGGGAGGTGGAGGGGGGGCAGAGTTTTAAACATTAAAATGTTTGGTGCCACTGGTAGTTGATGATTAGCAGAAGTGAAAATCAAGACCATCTCAGATTATAGTGTGGAAATGAGAAAGCGTGTCTTAGTCACTCAGATTTGGGACGTGTCTCTCCTCAGCATCTGCGCCTGTATAGGATCACTATTAAAGAAATGAGCACCAGGTACAAGCAGAATGGAATTAACACCTGCTCAAAGGGCCTTTGACGTCTACTTTTAGGCCTTAGATTCCCACCCTCTACATAAGAAGTTTTCCCTCAAAAACCTTAAGAATGAAAGCAATTGCTTCTCGGTCCATCCTGGTTTCCTGGTGGGGGGTGGAGAGGAAGTGAAAAATAGGAAAATACTGCCGTTTCGAATCACTGAACCTAAATAGATTGGATATGTCTCCTGTCAAGGATGAATTAATGCCTTGGGCCATTAAAATTCATGTCATTTTATCAAGGCTTTTATGACTTCTGATTTCACTTTGAGCAGGAACAGGGGAGAAAGAGTCTAAAATAAAAACAGGAGTAGCCAGAGATGAAGCAATACTCAAATCCTTTTTAGGATTGCAAGATTTAGCAAATAAAAATACAGGATGCCCAATTAAATTTGAATTTCAAATAATCAATAAATAATTTTTTAGTATATATAAATATGCTCCAAATATTGCATGGGACATACTTACATTAAAAAATTGTTGCTTATCTAAAATTCAAATCTAACTGGGCTTCTTGTTTTTATCTAGCAACCCTAGTCTTTCTCTAACTCATAACTGATTCCTTGGTCCCAGAATAAAGGTACATTTTGAGTTAATGTTCATTTGATTACAGTGACTGTAAACCACTGTGAAGAAAGTCAACTGTGGTTCTATTAGCACCGTGTCCTAACAAGAAAAATGCTGCATTTCCTAACATCCCATGTGTAAGGACAATAATAGCCAATATTTGAGATGCTTCCTTTGTGGCAGCAAATCAGAGGCAGATGCAAAGTGTGAACCTCAATAGCCTTACTCCAAAGCCCATGGGTGAATGCAGTGAAGAGTTCTCTACAGCTGTGGTCCCCGACCCCCAGGCCATAGACCAGCACCGTTCCATGGTCTGTTAGGAACCAGGCCACACAACAGCAAGTAAAGCTTCATCTGTATTTACAGCCAACTCCTCATCACTCAATCACTGCCTGAGCTCTGCCTGTTGTCAGATTAGCAGTGGCATTAGATTCTCACAGAAGTGCAAACCCTTCTGTAAACTGCACATGCGAGGGATCTAGGCTGCATGCTCCTTATAAGAATCTAATGCCTGATGATCTGAAATGGAGCTGAGGCAGTGATGCTAGCGCTGGGGAGTGGCTGCAAATACAGATTATTATTAGCAGAGAGGTTTGACTGCACAATAAATGTAATGCACTTGAATCATCCTGAAACCATCCTCCTCCCCATCCATGGAAAAACTGTCTTCCATGAAACCAGTCCCTGGTGCCAAAAAAGGTTGCGGACTATTGCTCTCCAGGATAGCCACAGGCAGTCCTAGAATCTTCTAACAACTCCTCCTCATGAACTTGCTCTCTTCTGTAAATCTGATTATTGCATTCCCCAATGCCATCAAACGCAGATAGCCCTTTGAGCCAAATCTTTGTCAGCGTATCTTAGTCGATCCAGGCTGCTATAACAAAAGATCATAAACGAGGTGGCTTATACACAACAGAAATTTATTTCTCACAGTTCTGGAGGCTGGGAAGGCTAAGATCAGGGCTCTAGCAGATTCAGTGTCTGGTGAGGGTCCTCTGGCCGGTTCATAGACGGTGCCTTCTCACTGTGTCCTCATGGCAGAAGGGGACAGGGGAGCTCTCGGGGATCCCTTCTAAGGGGCCCTAATCCCATTCAGGAGGGCTCCACCCTCATGACCCAATCACCTGGCGAAGGCCCCACCTCCAAATAACATCACCATAGGCATTGGGATTTAACATACGAATTTTGCCTAAACATCCAGCCTATAGCACGACACAACCTCCTCAGGGCAATTGGATGCTATCAGATGGGGCCTCTCAGGTAAGCACTCTTCTCCCTCCTTCTCGGAAGAGGCCATCCTGTCTTGGTATTGCAGACAAATCTATCTCCAAGGCTCTGAAAGGGGGAAAAGTCCTCAAGCAACTTGGCACAGCTCACATATATCAGTCCTCCAGATGTAACGTGGGATAGTGGTCATACCTACTCCTAGGCTTGCTTCGTAGATTAGAAGGATCAGACCACGTGGAGACTCCAGCAGGGTGCCTGTCACATAGTACATATGTGTTCAACAAATGGTGGCCCTGAAGCATGTCATCAAGGTAGGGAGGTTAAACAACTATATCCATATTTCCTCTTCCACAGATCTGCCACCCTGAATACCCCACACCTAGTGGTATTATTAATATTTCTCCAAAGAATTTAGCAGAGAAACTAGACTCACCCTTTATTCTCTGCCCCAGGTAGGAAGAGGTGAGACTGTCCAGAACTCCGACAGGCTCCAGGCTCCTTGGTAAGGCTTCTGCGATTCACTTTAGAGACAAAAATATCAACTTTCCCTAGAAGAAAATGGGAGGGGGAAAAACAATGTTGCAGTGCCGTATTTTTCTCTGCAGTGCATGAGTTGCTCACTGTCTCTTCTTGCTAAAAAATCAAAGACCCAGCTTCTAAAAGTGGCCATTTCTTTTATAAAGAATGATAGATACTTCTTGTGATGGATATTTATCCTTTGAAGCAGCCCAGCATCTACATCATCCCTCCCACTTCTTTAATTAATTCTCTCAACTTACATTTATTAAGTATCTACCATGTGCCAGGCCCTAGGAACTATGGATTTAGCAAAGAACAAAGCAGAACAAAGAAAGACCAGCCAAAGGCGCCTCTCTCTGTAGGACTTGGAATTTGAACAGAGGGTGTAAAGACAACAAACTTCAGAGATACTCGTGTAGCCGAGGCTGGCTTAGCAGTGCAGTTGCAGGGCAAGTACATAAGGCAACCAAACCAGCCGGAGACACCCCAGGCCGGCTGGTCCTTGGGCCAAGTCCTGGCCAGGCATTGCCTCCTCTGCTCCCTACTTGTTTTCTAAACAATAGACTCCCTTCTCTGCTTAATCTCACTAGCTTCCATTCTGTTGTGTTTGCAACCAGAAACTCAGACCAGTACACTTCTGCTGGGGAAAAATAATCAACTAGATGATACATATTGAAGTTTTAGAGGATTCTCTGTACTCACAACTCCCGGCTTTCTGGTAAAATGGTTTAGAGAAACATTATCAACTCACATACGTTTTTCTGCCCCCATCCCTGGACACTTTTCCAGGGAGATGACACAAATAATGAAACAAGTATCATCAATTATTATTTATTCTGGGCAAGCAGTAGAGGGAAGAAGAAAAAAAAGTATGCCCCAGGCTGCAATAGTTTGGATGCAAATAAACAGAAACATGGCAGATAAACTAAGAGAGCTGCTTGGCTATTTTAAGCCCCCCCACCCCTCAATAATGGATTATCTCATGCAGACTGATGATGTAATGGTTCCATGGGGTTTTTTTTAATCGCTCCCGAAGAACCAAGATTATGCTTTTCCTTTCTGCCAAAAACACAAAGAAAGCAGGACGCCACAATGGGATCTATGCAATGGGGAAGAGAGTCAATTTCCTTCCCATCATGGGACCTCTCAGCAGGTAAATATTGATTACATTTTCCTGGTGCCTCAAGCCATTATTTCTGATATGACTGCTTGCTTCCAAATACGAATTTTACTCCCTCATCTCCATGAGCATATCAGATAGAATGAGGAGGAAATTTTCCCTAAGGAAGCTTAGCATTAGCATGCTTCTAATTACGAGCATTGAATTCACATCCCCAATACTGGTGCCCTTTGGAAATGACAGCAAGTGTCCACCCTGAAGCTAATGTTTCACCTGATGCTACTTGCAGTTCAGGAAAACAGAGCACCAAGCCTGACCCAGAAGGTGGGGAAAAGGCCAGAATCTGATTGACTGTTGAAAGGCCTGCGAGAGGCCTGGTGCTGTTGGTTCTCATATGAATTATTGACGCAGCCACAGGGACCCGTTGGGTAGAGAAGGTGTCAGGGGTGAGAAGACAGCAGGTGTGCCAGAGTAAAATGTGCAGGAGCTGGTGATGAAGCCTCAGCCCCATGCATGGTGTCAACACTATCACTGGTATACTGGCAGATGCCCTCTGTCAAATCCTGTCTTAAGCAGAAATGCATCCCAGAAAAGGTTTATGCACAGTGCCATGGACATCTCCACTTGGCACCAGCTCTCTGGTCATGAGTGGGAGAGAGAAACAAACATTGGGAGTCTTGGTCTCATGCTCATTGGCAAAACTTTCAGCTATAGAGCCTCAGTGCCTACCAAGCTCCGGGTGCTCTTAGTAAAAGTGCACAGAAGCAGGAATCCAATGAAAGGAACATTCCTGCCTTAGGCTGGGTTTTACCTAGCGAGATGGAGCACACACCTCAGAATTATTCTGCAACCCTGGGACTGCAAGGCTGCAGTATTTATCCACTAACGCCATCTGCCACTGGGTAACTTCCGGAGATGTTGACTTCTTGGCATCTCCAGTGTGCCCTTCATGCTGGGTGTCTGCTCCTGTGGCCAGGAAAGAAAAGCTCTCAAGAAGAAAGCTGAAAATATTAAGGAAGCAACCTTCAGCATGTAGAGAGGAGTGTCCAGGGGATGTGGATAAAGTACCAAGGGCATCTACTCTAGCCCCCCGTTGGTGTATTTTGAGGATCTTTTGTTAAATTTTCCTATTCGTGCGTTGACCCATAGGTAGTAGTTCAGTCTGGCCAAAAACAGAACTCTAATTTGTGCTATAGAAAGAGAGAGGCCTGTGTAAGCTACTTAAACTTTCTAGTCCAGTCTTGTCATCTGTCACATGAGAAAGTGATGCCTTCTCTACCCACTTTATAGGACTACATCACCCCACGTCCAACTTTGCTAAGACTATTTAGTGACTCCCAGTATCTCTTAAAGCCAAAATCCTCTGTGTAGTCCACAAGGCCTTGTGTGGTCTCTCTCCCTCCCTCCATCCACATCTCCTCCCCCACTGCCCACTTCTTGAAACTCCTCTCATGTTCTCCCCACCCCTCATTCTATGTGCTCAACCTTCAAGGACCATCCCTTCCGAGGGTCCCTTACGTCCTCCCACCAAGCGTTCTTTGCACATGTGGGTTCCTCTGCCTAGAATGCTTGCCACCACTACCTCTGCCCCTATCGCCATCCCTGTCTCTTGCCTTGTTAATTCATTCCCATCCTAGAGTTCTCAGTGCAAACATCACACCTGCAGAGATGCCTTCCCAGATGGTGTGATTCTGGGGTTAAAATTGCCTTACTTGCCTGTATGCCTCAGTACAATATTCTCAGAGAACAGAGTAGTGAGTGCATCAGAAGCCTAAAAAATGGACACACTCTCCGATCCAACAATCTGCATGTAAGAATTTGTTCTAAGCAAATTCTTCAGACTCCTGTAAACAGATCGAGGGTATTCATTTCAGAAAGGTTATATAGGAGAAAGGGAGGGAGGGAGGGAGAAAAAGTAAAAGGAATCAGGAAAGAAATGAAACCAACTGAATATCCAACAGTAGGTGATTGGTTAGATACGTTACATCCATACATTCAGTGGAATACTATTCAGCCATGAAAAATGATGATACATAAGTACAATTACTGGCATAAAAAGAGGTTCGTAGTACATTACTAATTTGAAAAATGGGTCCCAGAATAATATATTCAGTACTATATTCTGTGGTTATGCTCCGTGGGGTTGCAAGTGTACAAGGGGATGTGTTTGCATGGATGACCACAAAATATTCAGAAATATTTAAAATGAGTTTCCTTTCCTCCTATTCTCTTCTTCCTTTGCTTCTGTGTCATATAAATATTCTACATTAAACTTAATAAAATGGCTCAATGCTAGAGAAGAATAATAAACATGACACATCTAGCTATCCAAACAAATTGGCCTTTCAGTAGTCTGTATTCCTTCCCTTGGTTGAGGGAAAGAAAAATCATATAACTCAGATTTATCACAGGGAACCAGAGCTATCCAAATCAAAGAAAAATTGAGGACTGCTTTTCCCTCTTCTATTCTTCTCCTTTTTGACCTATATCTTTACCTGGACAACTCCTACTTCATCACTCTTTCCTCTCCCCACACACAATTCCATGCAACTCCAAGCTCCAGTTAAATCAGAAAGGAAACAGAAAAAAAATCAAACCTCAAACTACGAGGCTCTCCATCCTTCAAGTTAAAGCTCATTTGAGGCACCTTAGTTCCCTTTCATCTGCTCCTCTGTCAGAGCTGTCCCAAGGAGTTAATAATCTTTTAAAACAGAGCCCAGAATGGTGGAACCAAAAGGAGATAAGCATATGTTTGTGCAAGCTGAAAAATTGTCCTACATGGAACAGAGTCAAAATAAATCAATAAAAGCAATTTCAGACATGCACCACAGAGAAAAACTGTTAATTACTGGTATTACCATTGATATGTATTCATTTGAGACTTTTGTTCAGTAAAGGCAATGGCTTGGTCCTGTTATATAACCAAAATCAAGAGAATTTACAAAGAAAGGAGGGGAAATATTCTCAGCTCAAACTCAGACAAAAGGATTGAAGGAAAATGAGACGTGATATTTCTGCGGATTTACTGAGACCAATCAGCTCAGAGAAGAATAAGAACATGCTCAGTTTCATTCAAATATCACCAGTCCTCCCATGGTTTTATTCTCTGCATATAAATTTCAAGTTTGAAAGAGCCCATATAGAGACCCTTTTAAGAGACTTCTCCATACTCAAAAGGTTTCTTCCTTATCAAAAGGGATTTTTGTTCCTAACGGAGTCCTTTGAAAATATATATATAATAAGACCACAGAGCTTAATGCTAAAGAGTGAAGACTCTGTAGTCCCAAAGGCCTGGTCCGAGATCCATTTCTTCCTCAACATAGCTCAGCAACACTTGGCAGATGCCTGAGGGTTCCTGAGCACTTTTCCTCATATGCAAAATGAGCATAACAACCTCACAGAGATGTGTAAATCCAAATCTGCAGGAGGCACTCCATCAGTCAGCATCTGACCAGGAAAAAGAAAGCACCTGAGCATTTCAAACAGCAGGATTTTAATGCAGAGAATTGGTTGCATGGGTGACAACAGGCTGAGATGCCACATGAGACAGTGAGGCAATCCTATTTTAATGCAATACCTTTCAAAGTCTAGATTGATGCAGAAAATAACTCCATGGTGAAGAAAACATCAAAATTTTAAATAGAGACAGGATGCAAGGCTGAACTTGCACAATTCAGTGTCACCTGCTCTGTCCTGGCCCTACCAGACATCAGCAAACAGCAGAAATCTACAACCACTGGGACAAGGGACAAAGAGAAGAGGAATGTTAATGGAGCCCAGGGCAAAGGTTTTTGACTGTCCCATGGGATCTGAAGCCAGAGTTGCTACAAAGATGCCACAGGAGACAGACAGGGGAAGAAATACCACAGCTTATCTCTTTCTTTTGCCTCCCAGGCTCCCACCGGCACCTCCCGTTGGCCAAACTCAGGTGCAAGTTCACTGATGTGGGATCCTGGAACCATGTCTGTGGGAGGAGGACAAGGGAGGTTGGATCTGAGGACACAGCACCAGGATGGCCAAGGTGCTCCGCTCAGTTCCTCTCCCACCTTGAATGTCCAGAAGTAATGACTCCAACCACAAAGGTGGAGGAAAGGGATCAGGTTCTGGACATGTTTTGGAGGTGGGATTTGAAGAGAACTTGCTGATGGGTTGAATGTGGAGGGTAAGAGAGGATGACATCAAGGTTTTAGGCATGAGCCTCCAAAAACATGTAGTAATAATAATTATGATTACTAACTACAATAGTAATTAACTGAGATTAGGTAAATTGTGAGTGATGTGTGCTTGGGTGGTGGGAATGTATGAGTCCATCTCAAACACTGAGTTTGAGATGCCTAATAGATATCTTAAGTATAAATATCAAGAGGCAGTTGGATGGATAAGTCTTGAGCCCAGGAAAGATGTCTGGGCTGGAGACATAACTATTTTCCTATACACATATTTATTAATAGATATAAAGCTAGTTCCACCAACTTCACGTATTCATCTAAACTCTGTGGGCTGTAATCAGAAATTCAGCTCCAGCTAGTTTAAGGAAGAGCAGGACATTTCTTGGACCACAGATCTGAATGCCCAGAATTAATGTATTCAGCTTGCAGGCAGATCCTGGGGCTCAAATATTGTCAAGTGACTCTCTCCATCTCTCAGCTCTTGTTTTCCTCTTTTGTTGGCTCCATGCACAAACAAGCCCCCCTGCTGTGGTGGGAGACAGAGCTACAAAAAGCACTAATACATTCTTTTTAATTGAGGTGAAATTCACATAACATAAATTAATCATTTTAAATTATACTATTCCATGGCATTTAGTACATTCACAGAGTTTTGCAACCATCACCTCTATCTAGTTTCAAAACACTTTCATCATCCCAAAAGGGGAAACTCTGTACTCATTAAGCAGTGACTCCCACTCCTCCCTCCCCTCAACTCCTGTTTTCTGATCCTGTGGTTGCCTATTCTGCATATTTAATATAAATAGAATCATATACTTTGTGACATTCTGTCTCTGGCTTAGTGCACTTAGCATAGGGTTTCCAAGGTTCATCCACGTTGTATGAATCAGTACTTCATTCCTTTTTATGGTTGCATGTTCCATTGTACAGATATACCACATTTGTTCATCCATTCATCAGCTGATGGACATTGAAGCTGTTTTCCATTCGAGCTATTGTGAACAGTGCTGCTATGAACATCCATAAACAAGTTTTTGTTGGAACACCCGTTTTCAGTTCTTTTTGGTATATACCTAGGAGTAAAATTGCTGGGTTATATGATAATTCTATGTTTAACTTTCTTAGAAACTGCCTAATGTGGTCTTAACAACCACCAAAGGAACAGAGTTTCTCCCTCCAGAAAGATCCAGAAAAGTACAATTGAGTCTCACTGGCCCATCTTTAGTCACATGCACATTCCCGAGCCAATCGCTGTGAGCAGGAAGTTGAAATGTTCTGACTGATGGATATGTGTCCGCCTCTGCAGTGAGGAAAGCTCTCTACCCAAACCACATGAACTGAGAAAGGGGATAGGTAGTTTTTTCAAAGGAAAATCAAGGTGATGTTAACGGAAGAGGAGAGAAGAGATATTGGAAGACCAAAATAAGAAGTGTTCACCTCACTAAGAAAGCAATAAAATAACTGCTTTTGATCACAATATGGGAATGTGTGATGGACATTTGATGAGCACTTAATATATGTCAGGCACTATTCTAAGTACTTTGCAGAGAGCATTAGTATTCCCATTGCTCGGATGAGAAAAATAAAGTTCAGCAAATTTAAGTAACTCGCCCAAGATCACACTATTAGAAAGCGGCTGAGCTGGGATTTGAACTCACATTTCTCCAATGTGAAAGTTCCTATGCTTTCTTATATACCATGCTGGTGCTTTACTGAGTAGCAGGCATCAGGCATGAAATAATCTGGCTGAAGCGTGAATGTCTTAATACTCACCATGCTAGGTACCAAAGTCTGCATATTCACATGCACAGCTATGTACACACATTTCCCAGTGGCATGAATTGAATGCTCATAACCCTCTATCTCCCATCACATGGCACACAAAGCCAAAGTAAAAGACATTCTTCTTTCTCCTCATTAAAATCAAAGACTATATCCTTTACCAGCCAGTGGAATTCCAAAAGTAGTCAGAATTCCAGAAGTCCACTTGAGTACCTTCTCCACTACACAATGTGGTCTCTTCAAAGAGTGTGAAAATTAAATATCATTACAAGGCTTCTTGGGTCCATCAGAAGTAGAACTTCAGTTGTGGAGCCATATTACTTCTCTTGAATATCAAAACTTTTTTTCCTAAAGCTTTTAATTTGATTCAACCCCAAAGGATTGTTCTTCAGACATGGCAGGGATCTGCTGATCTTTCTGTACTCTGGGTGAAATTTCAGTGCTGTTGTTACCATGGTACCTTGTCTCCCTCCTCTGTCTGAGCTGGGAACAGGATGAAACCTACACAATGGTAATCTCATAATAGGATTGTATTTTTTTCCTGCACATTTCATCTCAGGGAATCATTGTCATATGTCTCCTGCAAATGACAATCCGGCTTCTGTGGGTCCCCTAGTTAATGGGGGAGAAATGTTACTGCACAGCTTGTCTCTTATGATGTTTTATAATTGTAGCAGAAATCTAGTGTTAATAGAGCTGTCTGACTGAAGACGTGCATGAGCCCTTTGTAACCACATCAGTACCCTAATGGCTCAAAAATATGCCTAATGTTTCTTCCTTCTGATGATATTTTGCATATATACATAAAAATAAGGATGAGATTTGATGACACACAAATATGAGACTTATCCTAGTCTCCATGAAAAAAAACAGCTTGCTTACTTTCCATTAGACATTTTATAGCTCCACACCTCAATAATTTTTTATATGCTCTTTACTTTTTTGTGAATATCCCTCCCCTTATCTCTGCCTATCCACATACATCCTTCAGTTGCTTTCTGAGACCACGCCAGCTTACAATGATTTCACCCTCCAGTGGCATTTGACTGTACCTTCCATTTGGCAATTACTCATGAGATTTCTGGTGACATTGACTGTGTTCTTCAACTGAACTGTTTTAACTGTTCACATTTTTTTGTCAGGGTCCTGGCCCTAGTTTAAACCTTATCCTGACTTAGAGGAAAATGGACTCTTAGAGAGAAAAAAAAAAGATTCAGAGGGCTTAGAATTCTCCCTTCTTACCCCATCACTCCCTTGATCTCATCCTCAACCACCCTGTGGGATGTTATGTAACTCCATGGAAGCTCCAAACAGTGGTTCACATCGGCTACAGATATCGAGAGCTGTTGAGGGCATTGAAAATTATTCCATGAATTCTGAGGAGCTTAGCCAAGCAGGAAAGGGAAGAAAGTCACCGAATAACAAAGACAGTGAGTAGAAGACATCAACTGTGTCTCAGCATAACAGCTTTGCCTGACTTAGACAAAGCATAAAAATGAGTCTCTGGGTAGTCACGGTTCTGAAAAGTTCTGCTGCCACGGACAACTTATCACCTATCATTGCCTTGACCCTGAACTCCCTAACTGCAGCCGCCATTGATTCTATTCATGTGTTCTAACCCCTAACTTAGCCTGACTTCAACTAAAATGTCTTCTGAGCAATCTGTTTCCCAGATCAGCAGTCTTGGGAAGCAGCAGTGAATAAAAGTAAGGACTCTGGGGTCAGACTGCCTGGGTTTGAAGCCCAGATCCACCACATGAAGAAAGCTACTTAATGCCATCTGTCACCTGGGAATAGTAGTACTATGTACTTCATGGGGTTGTTTAGAGAATTAAATGAGAAAATCTATATAAAGAGCTTAGCACAGTCCCTGACATATAGTTAGTTCCCAATAGACTTAGCTTTTTATTAGACTGGTTATGCCTTGGATCCTTAACTATATATAAGGTATTTAAAGAAAGAATGAATATTATCCTTCATTATACCCTCTATATAACTACAGAATAATAGGATGGGCAGACACTTTGGAGTAATTCAGAATGGGTCCAAATCCTGGCTCCAAAACATACTAGCTGCGTGATACAAAGCAATTTACTTAACTCTTCCAAGACTCCTTTTCCTAATTTATAAAGTGAGTCAAATAATGTCTATTTGTCAGAATTTTTAATATTCTAGAGGATTATGTACATACCTGGATTAAAAATAGATATGCAATAAACAGTGACCATTGTGTTGATGGCTATGGATTTGAGACGAATGCAAGATGTTATTTCTGATTGTCTATTGCCAAACAATTTATGAGAGTCAGGAGCGCAAATTAGGGACAAGCAACATGGGTTGGTGCTTCATTCTGGGAAGCCCATTTCTCTGGAAGGGCTTGATGACATTCCTTTGTACAGTGGATCAATTATTTAAGCCAACTAGGGCTTTAGTCATCAACTCAATTTCTTGACAAAGAAGAGAATTTTACATAGAGAAATCCTGATCTTACCCCTGCACACAGGAATCTGGCTTTATAACCTGGATCACCTGGGTCAAAATGGGACTGAAGAAAGACTATAAATTATACTGTCTGGGGAAAAAAGATACCTTTCTAATTGTGGATCTGGTGCTGCCATTGTATTCAATGCTCAGCATGCACTTGAGTCAGATCCCTGTTGACTAACATAGTTTTGGAGAAATTTAGAGACTGTCAAGAATTCATTTGCAGATTACAACTCTGGGAATCATTCCCGTGCACATAAATCCCTCCAGAGGTACCTTCTCTAGCAGACAGACTTTGGAGGTTGGAGGAAGAATTGTCCACTGCACTTCGTAGTTCCAACTGTTTGTTAATTAGGGCCAGATGAGAAATGGCAAGAAAAATGAGGACGGCAAGTCATCTCCTCTTGGCTGACGATACGCCATGTGCAAAACCCTCTAAGAAGGGCCTGCATCAGCACACTGTGTTATCTTCCCATCTAGGGGGCACCCCTCCATTTATCAAGCATGATCTAAAGAATGAACTCAGACACGTTCTTAAAAGAGTAATGCCTCAAAATGCCTGCTGGTCACTCTGCTCCCCTGAAAAATATCAATCTGTAGGAAATACGGCACTACTCTCTGCTTGCAATGTGCTCTGCTTTCAGAACCCTTGCCCAAGCATGAGGACAATTTACAAACCTAATGTCTCAAATGCCTAAGATACCAGGGAGTTAGGAGCAACCATATTGAATTGTTGCCTCACCCCTGCCCCCCCCAAAAATCTTCTGCTGTTTTCATGCCCTGAGAGTATCTGGAAATCTCCAAAACATGTTCTCAAAAGAGACAGCATTGGGCATGCAATCTACCAATTTGTCACCAAATACCAAAATTTATTTTTAAGTTCTACAGTGGTTTGAACAGAAGCAGAAACTAAAGAAAATGAAAAGGAGGATAAGATATGAGGAGAAACAGGGTTTTAAGAGCATGAGCCTGGAGTCTGACAAACCTAGGTTCATATTCTGACACATCCTGGCGATGTTGAGTTACTCATTTCTCTATAGCTCAGTCTCCTCTTCTGTAAAATTGGAATGATCATAACAGCACCTGCCTTATGGAGTTGTCAGGGACATTGAACAATATAATCCACATGAGGAACTTAGCCCAGAGCCAGCAAGTGGTCTGTATTAAATAAGTTGTTTATATAAACATTTTTGAGTGCATGATATGCACAATGTCATTTAATATCACAGCACTGTGAAGCAGATAGTATCTTTCTCATCCATTTGGGCACCAAGAAAACCAAGACACAGAGAGGAAAAGGAGTTTTCTTTGGGTTTTACAGCTAGGAAGGGGCAAAGCCATGATTCAAACCTAGGTCAGTCTGACCCAGACAACCTTAGCTAATTGAATCAACTATTAATGCAAAAAACCCAAACCCTTGGTAATCCCCAACCCCAGTCCCACAACCCTTACTGGAAGGTAGATTCGGCCACATCAATGGGGAGCACTGCTCTGACCTCCAAGTTGCAAAATGGAAACAGTTATTAAAAATTTATAAAATCACACCCCACACAACTAAAACACCTTAGGGCACAAGAACAAAATTCAAACCATTTAACAAAAATACCTCCAGGTTCCTAAAATTGCAAATGTAAAATTACATATTTTCATAAAGTGAAGATCCTACAGGAGAGGGTTTGTGGACTGCCAACCTTGTGTCCTCTTCCTTTTACAGCTCTGAGGACAGGGAAAAGAAGTGAACTCACATTGACTGAGCACTTATTAAGTGTCAGGTGGTGCACCAGGTGTTTTATAGATCTTATCACTTCATTCACCAAATAATATATGAAATATATGAAGGAAAAACTATTAATAATAGAACTGAAATGAGAAATAAACCATCTACAAATACAGGTGGAGACTAAAACACTCCTCTCTCAGTCAATGATAGGACAAGTAAAAACGAAATAAGTAAAATATAGAAGACTTGAATGAAACCACCAATCAACTTGACCAGTTGACATTTATGAAGCACTCAATAACAGAATAAATACTTTTCTTTTCAAGTGCACATGGAATATTCCCCAAGATAGACCATATTCCACACACAGGTCTACAGAGTTTTCCAAAAAATAGGGAAATAGTAAAGACTTTCAGCTTGTTCTTTAGGACAGAATTATTCTAATACCAAACCAGACAAAGAAATTACAAAAAAAAAAAAAAGAAGGAAAATAAAACTATAGAACAAAACTATCCAATAAAACTTTCTGCTATCATGGAAATATCTACATTATCCAATATGGTAACCATCAGCTATTGTAGCTATTGAATCCTCGAAATGTGGCCAATGTGACTGAGGAAATGAATTTTTAATTTTATACCATAATTTATTTATATTTAAATTGATATACCACATGCAGCTAAAGGTTATTATATTGGATAATACAACTATTGGACAATGTTCCTAATGAACATAGGTGCAAATATGCTCAAAAACATTAGCAAATGAGATCCAGCAATGTATAAGAAGAATAAAACATCCTAACTGAATCGGGTTTATCCTGGGAATGCAAGGTTGGCTCGGCATTCAAAAATCAGTCAATGCATTTCGCCATGTTAGCAAATTAAAGAAGGAAAATCATACAATCATATCAATCGATTCAGAAAAAGCAGTCAAAAAAATTCAGTATCCATTCATAACAAGACCTCTTAGCAAGCTAGAAATTAAAGGCAACTTCTTCAATCTGATAAAGGACATCTACGAAAAACTGCAAGTATTAGCATGCTTAATAGTGAAAGTCTAAACACTTTCTCCCTAAGATCAGGACATCCACTCTTATCAATCCTAGTTAACATTGTACTAGAGGTCCTGGCTAAAGCAATACAAAAAGAAATACAATGTATACAGATCCTTCCAACACAGTAAATGTCCAAATGGCTCTTTCTCCAGTACCCCCTCCTTAGAATGCCATAAACCTTTGAGTCAAAACTTCAAACTAAGACTTCTGGCTCAAGTTCCACAACTCAAAAAGAAACTTGGCCGGGTGCGGTGTCTCATGCCTGTAATCCTAGCACTCTGGGAGGCCAAGAGGGGAGGATTGCTTGAGCTCAGGAGGAGTTCGAGACCAGCTTGAGCAAGAGTGAGATGCCGTCTCTACTAAAAATAGAAAGAAATTAGCCAAACAATAAAAATAGAAAAAATTATCTGGGCATGGTGGCGCATGCCTGTAGTCCCAGCTGCTCGGGAGGCTGAGGCAGGAGGATCGCTTGAGCCCAGGAGTTTGAGGTTGCTGTGAGCTAGGCTGATGCCACGGCACTCTAGCCCAGGCAAGAGAGTGAGACTCTGTCTCAAAAAACCTTAATCACTTCTTTCCCCCAAACTGATTTTTTTTTTTACATCTCTTTTGTCTTCCACTTAGAGATCTGAGCTATCATGTATCTGTCTTTATCACTTATGCACAAAAGAGTATTTCAGGGTGGTTTTCTTTTGTTTAATTGATACATAATAGATGTACATGTTTTCAGGATACATGTAATAATATATTCACATAGTTCGTAAAGATCACATCGGTGTAATTGGGATACCCATCATCTTAAATATTTGTCTTTTCCTTATGCTAGAAACATTTGAATTATTCTCTTCTAGCTATTTTAAAATACATAATAAATTTTTGTAAACAGTAGTCACCCTACTGATCTATCAAACACTAGGCCTAATTTCTTCTGTCAAACTTTATAGTTGTACCCAGGGTGATTTTTTTTTTTTTTTTTTTTTTTGTGGGTTAATATCCAGAGGCCCCAAACTCAGGCAAAAATATAACATGAAAAGGGTTATGGTTCTTAGGTTGAGTTCCCCAGATACAAGTGTTCATGTGTAGACACAGGTGATTCTGTAAAGGAATTTTTCCAGGAGAAACCAGTAAAAGAAAGGAGAAGCAGGAGGGGGAAGGAGAGAGAGCCCAGCAAGGATGCAATTACAGGCAGAATCCCACAAAGCAGAGTGTGAGCCACTGGAGCATAAAGTGTCTCTGAAGTGTAAGTTGTACCTCAGAGTTGTCCCAGTGTGACTATCCTGGAGCAACAAAAATTTCCAGGCCCTTCCCTTGTCAGGCTCCAATAACCCAAGAGCAATCCTTCAAAAAGAGCTGCAGATGTGACCTCTTGGAAGTAAAAGCAAACTAAAGGCCACTGGTCACACAAAAATAGGATCCAGGTAGATCTGGGCAGAGCACCAACTCCATTTACCACACCCATTTATTGAGCATCTACTATGAACCAAATCTCCTGCTAGACCCTTTACAAACATTGTCTGATTTAATCCTCATAACAACACTGAAAGATCTGTATTATTACTTCCATATTCTTATTTAATCCTGACAACAACTCTATGAGGTAGCTCTTACTAGTTCCATTTTAAAGATGAGAACACTAAGGCACAGAGAGGTTAAGTAAATTCCTCAAGATCACACAATTTGATGAGTAGGAGGGATACGGTCCTAACCAGGGTCTACTGTCTTTTCCCTTTGTGTGTCGTGTCTCTCTTCCTTCTCTCTTGCACATTCTTACCATTAAATACTGAGGTCCCTCCTGCTACCCATGTCTATGGCCATAATTCCATAGGCAATGTCTCCTATTCAGGCTGTTTTCACTGTCCACACTCTAGGTCCCTGTCTGAACTTACCTTCTTGTATCTCAGGCCTGGTTCTGCCAATGCCCTACTCTCTGCTGTATGTCCAGTTGGAAAAGACATCACTGATGGAATTTCAGCCAGAAATTATGACTTGGGGATGGAAGGACAGAATGTTTTGTCTTAATGGATTTCCAGCTAGCCTCAAGAATCCAAATTGAAAACTCAGTGGGAATTGGAACATAGGAAGATTCTGATTTGACCACAAGCAATAGACAAGGGAGTCGAAAAGAGTGAGCTTTGAAAGGAGCTTTTAAAGAACTCCAAGAGTTCTCTCCGTAACTGTGGCATTTCCTTACCCAATTCCTCCGAGTCTTCCTCTCTCACTGTCCTAGGCTTCCCTAGGCATAGCCAGAAGGAGGGTCTCCACGTACCCGATTGGAGTAGCCCAGCTCTTTGTCCTCACCTCCTCTCTGGATGATAAACCCAGAGCAAAGCACATCAAATTAGTAAGCAGTTTTCCTCATGCCTTAAGTGTGAACAGTAGGCAAACTTCTTCCACTAGACATGGCCCCAGGAGAACCATCAGGCCAAACAGAGAGTGGCAAGCCGGCCCTACCGTGCTGGGGACAGGCATGGCCAGGTGGAGGGAAGAACCACAGCTGCCTCTAGAAGCCGGCCTGGACAGCAGCTACAAAATGACAGTGAGAACAAAACGGCATCTCATGAGATTGGACAAGCAGAGATAAAACAATCAGAGGATATCTCAGCAAATAACAACAAATAGCTAGCAGCTGTTGAGCAACTACTGTGTGCCGTGTGCTTTCTATTCTTTGCACTATAATATATATCTTCTATTTATACATCAGCTTGAACCCCACATATCCTTATAAAGATTTACATATGTAAAGCTTGTAATACCCACTTTGCGAATGAGAAAAGCAAGGCTCAGAGAGATTGAGAACTTGCCCAAGGTCACACAGCACACAGACGTTGTAGTCAAGAGTTAGACCCGATTCTGCCAGGCTCTAAAGTCATGCTCTTTATTACAAAGTTGGAGTCACAATGAATAATAGCACAATGGTTAAGTGCCCAGCCTCTGAAGTCAAACTGTCTTCCAACCCCAGCTATGCCACTTACTAGCTGTGCACCTCTGCTAGTTGGCTAGGGCTGCTGACAATCTGGGTGACTTAAATGACAGAAATGTATTATGTCACAGTTCTAGAAGCCAGAAGTCCAAAATCAAATTCTGACGGCAGGGCCGTTTCCTTCTGAGTGGTATGAGAAAGGACCTGCTCCATGCCTCTTGCCTGGCTTCTCGGGGTTTGCCGGCAATCTTTGGCGTGCCTGGGCTTACTGCAGCCTCACCCCAGTCCCCGCCGTCACCTTCACGTGGAGTTCTCCCTGCGTGCATCTCTCCGTCCAAATTTCCCTGTTTTATAAGGACACCAGTCATATTGGATTAGGGCCCACCCTAATGACCTCGTCTTCACTAATTATATCTGCAATGATCCTATTTCAAAATAAAAGTAACATTCTGAGGTCCTGGGGGTTAATACCCCAACATATAAATTTGGGGTGGGGGGATAACATGCAACCCACAACAGTTAGCAATTACTTTTTTTGTCTGTCTCAGCTTATTCATCTGCCAAATGGGACTATTATAGGATTGTGAGAATTAAGAGAATTAACATATACAAAGCACCTAGAACCAGGGGGTCAGCAAACTATCACCCAAGGGCCAAATACAGACTGCCACCTGATTTTGTACAGCCGGCAAGCTGAGAATGTTTTTTTATATCTCTAAAGAGTTGGGAAAAAAACAAAACAATAACATTTCATGATGTATGAAAAATAAAATTTAACTTTGTGTCCATCAATAAAGTTCTTCTGAATGGATGTGATAATTTTAATTTTTTATTTATATAGATGTAGGGGGGTACAAGTGCAGTTTTGTTACATGCATATATGGTATAGCAGTGATGTCTGGGCTTGCAGTGTACCCATCACCTGAGTGGTGTACATCGTACCCAATATGTAATTTTCCATCCCTCGCCCCCTCCCACTCTCCCACCTTTTGGAGTCTCCAATATCTATTTTTCCCCTCTGTATGATCATGCATCTCCATAGTTTAGCTCCCACCACAAATAAAGTTTTATTAGAACTCACCCATGCCCATTCCTTTCCGTACTGCCTGTGGCTGCTTTTGCACTGCAGTGGTCAGAAGTGGCAGTCACTACAGAGACCACAAAGTCTAAAACATCTACTGTCTGACCCTTTCTAGAAAATGTTTGCCAACCATTGACCTAGAAGTTTATGTAGTATGTAGTAAGAGCTATACTGATATAGCTTATGACTGTATTTTTCCTTTTCTTTCACCATAAGAAGAGTCCTCTGCTTCTGCAATCTTTTTTGTAGCAAGGAGAATTTTCAACTCCTATGTTGGAGGAGGGAGGATGTCCCACTCACAGTCAGCCCCGTGTGTCCTGGGGGATGGGGGTTCCCAATCCTCCCCAGCTCCTCCCCTGACTTGGCCAGTTTCCCCCACCACACTCGACAGCTGCTCCCCTGGCTAAATCAAGTCCAGGCCAGTGAGCTTGCTTCTCTCCCGCTTGTCTCAGCAGTTTTGTTTTCCCCCACTGCACAAGTTCCCAGCAGCTCCAACGGGTCCAAAGGTGAGCACTTCCAAACCTTAAATTATTTATGTCTGAGAAACTCCAAGGGGTTTTTCTCCCTTCCCATCATGTCAGCAGTTGGCATCCCAAGCACAACACTCCTCCCTCCTGTCGGAAGCTTCTGCCTCCTTCTGACAAACTGTGGGAAATTTGCATCTTTGAAAAAAAGAGCTGTGTGCACTTTTTTTCCCCATTTTTCACTGACCAAAAAAAGAAGTGAAGCCCCATTTTAGTTAGATGGTTCATCTGGGATACCCAGGAGGAAGGGGGCAGCAGGAGACGGGGTGGACAGGGCAGCAGTGTGTGGGGGTGTTTGTGGAGAAGGAAGAAAGAATATATTCCGTGCTGAGTCAGCGAAACTGGCAAAAGTGGAGGAAAAATTCGCAGTTCAGATGGGGAGAAGAAACACTTTTTCTTGCAGTGATTTCAGGAGTGGAGAGTTTAATTGCCAAAGAGACCACAATTGTTTGGCTCCACATGTTCATGGATGGCATGTTGTGTCCTCTTAGTTTTCTTTTTTTTTTTTCCTTTTAAAATTGTAGGATTTAGAAATAAAACCAAGTTATAGGCAGATGAAAGTCTTTAACTCTTAATTAAGGGTTTTTATTCAGCCATACGCATTCAGCCTCAGAATTTTTTATCCAGACCTCCCAGTTGCGATTGAGGAGGAATGAGAAATTCTAAAAATAAGTCAGTTGCATGCACAGTCCCTCTGAGGTCAAACCATTGTCCCCAAGGAGGACACAGCTGTTGTTATTGCTGTTGTTATGCCAATGTGGCTCGGGTCAGACTGGGATAGGGACGCCTCCCTGGTGGGAACATGGGGGAAGAAAACTCTCCCCTAGATGAGCACAGTGTAGTTCCCAAGTGACCCCATGTTCTAGAAAAGTTCCCCTCTATGCAAATCCCTCTTTCCCCTAATCCTTCAGCTTTGCTCATTTGCTCAATGGCAACTCCAGCTTCAGTTGCTGAGGCCAGAAACCTTGGCACTCTCTCTGGCACCTCTTTCTTTCTCCTGCACCCCACATCCAATCTGCCTACAAATCCTGCTAGCTCTGTCCAGCACTGGGTGCATAATTTGTGGGGCCCAGCTCAGAGTGAAAATGTGGGGCCCCTGTCAAAAGGCTATTAAGAATTTCAAGATTTCAACAGCAGAGCATTAAACCAAGCACAGGGCCCGTCTGAGAGAGGGACCTGGTGTGACGGCACGGGTCACACACCCGTGAAGCCAGCACGGGTTCGACCTGCAGAAGCATATCTCAAATCTGACCACTCGTCCCCAGCTCCACTGCAAATGACCTGGTCTGAGCTCCCGCCTGGGTCACTGCAGAGTCTCCTGACCGGCCTCTCTGTTTCTGCTGTGGACTCCTCAGTCTATTTGCAACATGACAGGCCCAAGTCAGATGACATGTCCCTTTGGCTCCGCTGGCTCTTCACGTCACCTGGAGAAAAAGCCAAAGTCCTGACGACAGCCAGCAAGTCTGCTCCCATCCCCCAGGACCTCTCTACGCTCAGTGCTGACTCTCCCCTTGCACACTCTGCTTCCATCACGCAGCACCCGACTGCCCTCAAACTGGATGGGTGTGGCCTTCCTTGTGGCACTTCACCTTGCTGTTCCCTTTGCCCGGAAGCTCTTCTGCCACGTGTGCATACTATGCATGCTCTCCCTCACATCTTTCGAAACTTATTTATTCAACAAATATTTATTGAGCACCAATGGTATGCCAGATACTATCCTAGGCACCAATGGCTGGATCCAGCATCTTTCTGATTATTAGTGAAGTACAGCATCTTTTTATAAACTTATTGGCCAATATATAACTATCTTTCTGTAAATTGCCTATTTGCCTTATGTAACAACCACTTACATAGTGCTTACTTTGTGCCAGGCACCATTCTAACAGCCCTGTGAAAGAGGTACTGTTGCTATCCCAATTTTATAAATGAGGAAACTGATTAGGTGACTTTTCCAAGATCACACACTACTTTTTCTATTCAGTAGTTTATCTTTATCATATTGATTTGTAGGAACTCTTTATATATAATGGCTATTATCCATTTAAGTGTTATATATTCTACTGTCTGCATAATAGGGGAAAGACTCACCATGTTGCCTCCAACTATCCTTGTATCATCTTTTCTATACATTGAGCTACACATACTAACTAGCAAGAACATTTTATTTTACCTTGTGTATTAGTTATCTATTGCTCAGTCCTTGACTCTTGCTTCCCTTGTACCTTCAGAGCCAGTAATGGCCGGTCAAGTATTTCTCACAATGCCATCTCTCCGAATCTGACTCTTCTGCATTCCTCTTCCACATTTAAGGGCCCTGTGGTTACATGGGGCTCACCTAGATAACCCAGGATAATCTCATTACCTTAAGGTCATTCCATCCGCCACCTAAATTCCCCTTTGCCATGTAACATCAGAGCATCACAGGTTCTAGTGGTGAGGACATGGACATCTTTGCAGGGGAGTATTATTCTGCCAGCCCCCCTCAACTACTGATGTCTGTTGTCTGTCTCCCCATCAGCTGGCCTCACTGCTGGTATCCCAGCTTCTAGAGCTGTACTGATCTCAACATAAATACCTAACAAATATTTGCTTGATGCTGAACATATTCTGCATATTCATTCATCTTCTATTCCAAGGGAACTCATCTCAAGAATTCTTTTCCTATAACGTAAATTTGCTTCCATTTTAATGCCCATGTACTCAGGATCAGACAGAAGTCAGAGGCACAAGAGTGTCCAGGAGGGAGAAGAGAAATATCACATGAGAACTTTAGCACCCTTCAACACCCAGCTCCCAAGTGCATTTCATATCCGTGGTGGTATTGGCCT
Organism: Varecia variegata; assembly: GCA_028533085.1. Classification (NCBI taxonomy): domain Eukaryota; kingdom Metazoa; phylum Chordata; class Mammalia; order Primates; family Lemuridae; genus Varecia; species Varecia variegata. Next base: position 6,446,571 of record CM052448.1, on the reverse strand, counting down.
GGAATGGACACAAGGACAAGCAAAATAAGGGGCATTTGAATAACTTGGGAGAAGTATGGAGCAAAGACATTAAATACTTATGGAAGTTTAGAATGTAAACAGGTCCTGCAGAGTTTCTATCCCAGAGTTTCCCCTTCCATCCCTATGATGCTAATCATTTTAGGTGAGACACAAACGAGGCATTAAAACACAGACTTGCAACATGGGAAAGACCTCTCCCTTTCAATTGTCTGCAATCTTTCTTACTGTGTAAAAGGAAGCCTCAGGTTGGTGTTACTCAGCCTTTAACACCTAACACTTACTAATCTCCTTTTCCACAAAGAGAGAGCAGGTCTCAGGCTACAGCCTTGGGTGGGCTTCATCTCCATGGGGGTTTGTGGACCAACAATGGAGGGGACAGAGGATAGCTGGCATGGGGGTGGCTAGGGCCAAATCTCTCTTTCACTCTGGAGGAAACAGAGGCCCAGAGAAGAGAGGCAACTGTCCCAACATTACTGCGCTGGTCTCCTGAACTGTGACTCCTGAATTCTAGTCCAACGTCTGCCTCTTGTGTGTGAGAGTATCTAAGAAATAACAGGAGAGAAACCATGGCCATCCATCACTAATGGGATGAAAAAGAGCCCAGAAAGGGTAGGAGGTGGATGTTGCCCTCTGTGGCCGGGCTGCTGAGCACCAGGCCTTGGAGAGAAGACAGAAGAATGCCAGGGAGCAGAAGGAAAAATGAAGCAGTCAAATTCCCTGCTGTGCTGCATCCTGGCCACAGCCACTGCCAGCAGGAATGCTCTGGGTTTGCAGAGGGAGAAGGAAGAGCAGTGCCAACAGGCAGAAGCCAGGGTTTAGGAATCCACCACCCCCACCTGCCAACCCATGAGGGTGGACTTGAGGAGGAGGGTGCTGGGGTGATGTTGTGAGCCATTCAAACCTCTCAAAATCTCTACCCTGCACCCCTTACCCACTCAGACCTCAAGGAAGTCAGGCCTGTCCCTCCTCCAGCCAAGCCAGCCTCCTGGCAGACATGCAGATGGCTCTGACTTAACTACAGCCAAAATTACCTTTCCAGGAAAATGCTTCCACCTTCTGAAAAGGACACTGAGAAAATATTGTACATAGCAGAGGATTTCAAACTTTTTTAAAGCAAATGATTCTTTCTGCCAATGAACAAATGTGCTCATCATTTAATGGCCTGGCAATCAGAGTTCCAGAAAAACGTATTAGACTGGAACATAGCAGGTACAAAAAAAATGAACTTTTAAATGAATGTATATATAAACAAATAAAAGTACAGCTGCTCTGATGAAAGTCAGGGAAAGGGTAGGTTCCGGGGCTCCAGATCCTTGCCCCAACTCTGTCACCACTTGTGAGCAGCTAATCATAGATCAAAAAACACTGAGCCAAGCCACCCTCCCTGCTCCCTCCCTCACCATGCTAGAAGAGGATAGGGTTTGAATTTTCCTTGGGTCTAAAGCCCTTCATGTTTCAAGACTAGAGACAACATAATTCTAAAATAAAAATGGCCCTTCTTCAGAAAAATCTTGAGTAGATATCAGAGCAGCAAAATCAAAATTGTTAAAACTATGCTTTGGATTCTTCTGGCTGTTTTGGCTGGCTGGGCTTTATTGCCCATCCCTACATAGTTCATGTATCTGTTATATGTTGCTGTGTAACAAATAACTCCAAAACTCAGAGGTTGGAGGAAGTAAATAATAATCATTTATTTTCTTCATTGTTCTGACTCATGGGGGTCAGCAATTTGGACTGGGCTCAGCAGGGAGGTTCTTCTGGCCTGACCTCGATGACATTCATGCGTGTGTCTGTGATCAACCAACGGGTTGGGATTGCCTGGGGATGGTTCACTCATGGGTTGGCTGGTGGTTGGGGGGCTATAGCAGAGGCAATGGGGGTCTCTAACCATATGTCTCCCATCATCTGTCATGTTAGCCTGGGCTTGTTCACATAGTGGTGGAGGGTTCCAAGAATATCAAGCTTCAGGACTTTTGAGGACTAGGCTCAGAGCTGGTACTGACACTTCTCCCACTTTCTGTTGGTCAGTTCACATGGGCACACCTGACTGAAAAATCAATAATGTCTACTTCTCAATATGAGGTGCATGATGCCAGTTTTTCAATCTACTATGCAGAGACACGGAGGCACTTGCCAGAAGTGGCAGGAAGGAAAATTTTAGAGTTTATTTTGGAAGCCCCAGTTGCCTGGCAGTTAAATGATTCACCTAGTATCTATGGACTTGTACCCATAAGGGCCAGGTGAATAGGGAATTGTACTCCCAAGTGTCTCTCCCTTCCAAACACAGCACAATACTTTGTCTCATCTGCTCCCTGCCACCTGCAAGAATCAGAAGTGACCCCATTCTCCCATCAAAGGCCAGACCCCTAAGTGCCCAGTCTTTTCTCTACCTCCCCCACTCACAACACACCCCTCATCCAACCCCATGTTCTGCTTCTGTAGCAGTGTCCCTTGCCCCCACCTCCTACATATCAGCCCGACATGCACAGACCACTGGAAATGCAAAGAAAATGACCACAGTGGGAGGAAATTTATGATGCAGATTATCACACAAGGTAGGTCATGTAGCAGGGATACCCACAGACCTGAATTCAAATCCCTGCTATACCAGGGTCTATCTGAATGACCTTGGGCAAGTTGCTAGACCTCTCCAAACCTCAGTTTCTTTATCTGCAACATGGAGCTGGCTTAACTAAATTTTTTTTATTTTTTATTATTATTATTTCTTTTTTAGAGACAGGGTCTCGCTCTTGCTCAGGCTGGTCTCAAACTCTTGACTTCAAGCGATCCTCCCACCTCAGCCTCCCAGAGTGCTAGGATTACAGGCATGAGCCCCCACGCCCAGCCTGACTAAATTATATCAATAATATAAACATGTATATCAAGAACTGTCCTAAGAACTTTGCATATATATTAACTCTTTTAATCATTATAACAATCCTATGAGGAGGCACTATTTTTATTCTTATTTTATATCAGAAGAAATTGCTAGAGGTCAGTGACTTTGCCATGGCCACACATCTATTAAATGTCAAAGCCAGGATTCAAACCGAGACAGTTTGGCTCCCAAATGTGTGCTTTAACCACTGCACTTAACTTTTGCATGGCAGAAAAGTTTCATCATAAATGGCAATTCCATTTACCCAGTAGTAGAGATCAGAGGGGCTATGCTGAAAAAAAAACATGAGACTGTATCCATGTTCAGTGGAGAAAGTGTGCTGTAATTGATTAGCAATGTCTGCTGTAGACCCACAACTGAGGAACAGTGGTAGGTGTGCAGCACAGAGTGTGCATCTCTGTCTTAGCTTCACCATACTGCTTCCAGGCACTGTCTGACTCTAAAAAGAGTCTCTTCCAGATTACATAAAACATATGTCTTTACAGAATCTCTATCCAAGAAATTATACTGCATATCTGCACATTGACAGCCCTGCCCTCCCTTGACTTCCATACCTGATACCTGTGGCCCCCTTCATCTGCTCTCCAGGTGGATTTACAGTAGCCTTTGGGAGGTGGGCATGTTGCTAAACACACCTCACTGGTTCTCAGAAGGTGGCACCATGCAGTGCCTCTGACGTTTCCTGACCACAAAGAACAAATGCTTAGAGGCTGTAGAGAAAAGAGTTGGAAACAAGCAAGGAACTTCTCTAACATCTCAAATTTTATCTGAAAAACTCCATGGGACTTTTGCATTTAACTTCATATCACATCTGTATTTACTTTAATATAAGCTGATTTTTTATTACTTTTCGTCAGGAGAAAGTGATGCTCCAGGAAGATGGGTCTCACTTATCTCGTAGTCACTGCCTGAAAGCTGGCCTCATCCTTCCCACTCCAGACAAGCCTTAACCTGCAAATCATGATGTAGTGAAAAGATCATGAGACGTATGAGCCATACAGACCTGGGCTCAGATCCTAGCTCTCCTGCTTACTGGCCAGATGACCTTGGACAAATCCCCTTACCCCTTGGAGCCTCAGTTTCCTCATATGCAAAATGGGGGTCTGGTACGGATGAAGGAAAGTGCCTTGGCAAAGTTCCTGAAGTCTACAAAGTACTCCAGAAATGCTGCTTTCGTTCCCCTTCTTTCCCATCCTCCGGGTTATTTCAAGCTTTCTCAGCAAGCCTTGGCGTATGTCATCAGAAACTACCTCAGAGCCGAATGAACGTGACAAAAGGATCAGAAGCCCTCGCTGCCCTCCTCCTGGACGACCCCCCACCTCCGTTTCAATTCAGCCCAAAATAACTGAACCTGGATTGAAACAGTTGGGGTCTCTCTTTGTATCTGGCAGCTTAGAAAAGAAGATTAAAACCTTAAACCCTACAGCCGCAGTTTGGTAAAAACCAGATTCTGCCTGGTTAATTAACTTTAACCTGCAACCCCAGGCCCCGTGTGTCTCTGTATGGCTGGATTTTTTTTTAATCTTGAAAATACATATTTTAATCCAATGGTTTCTAATTTTAAAATTTTTTCAGTAATACCAGCAAATAGGTTTTTTTTTTATCACATAGAATGAAAAGACTTCAAATAAAGAGTAATTCTTCCTTTTTTCTGACTCCCCAATCCTCTGCACACACCTGGTTCTTCTCTACACAGGCAACAAAGGGTACTAGATTTCCATAAATCTTGCCAGAAATATTCTATTTATGAAAAATAAACACAATAGCTGTAAACATGGTTTGAGATAAGTATAGATGTAGGCGTAGGTAAATGTATAGCTACAGATACAGACGCAGATGGAAATATGGATATTACATATAGACTCGTTTTTGTACTAATGGAAGCACACTATATACAAAGTTCTTCATGATACATCCTAAAGATTGCTTCATTTCAATATGCATAGATCTGTTTCATCCTTTTAATAGCTGTATTATTATTATATGTATTATTCTATTATTTAGATGTACCATCATTTTTTCACCAGTTTTCTACTAATGGACAAATAGGTCGTATTTAATATTTTCCCATTACAAATAACATGTCAGTGTGCCCAAACGTGAGTCTTTGTGTAAAGATGTTTTATTTAGGGTGTAGGATGATGTGTCATTGCCTATGCATTAATATAATCAATAAGCATTTATAGAGCAAAATACCCATACTAAACAATTCCTAGGAGTCCCACTTCCAGTTTGTGATCCTGGTCCAAGCAGCACAACATGTCGGATTATTCCAGAAGTTTGGTGGGTTCAGATGCTACTTATAGAAACATTGCTATCAATGGTAGATGAAAATAAAGTTTGTCCCCCCATTCTTCTCCCCACTACCTTACAAAGTAGCCAAGCTTGATTGCCACATACTCAACATTTCTAACGCTATTTATGACAGGCCCGAACCTTTGCTTGTGCTTGCTGGGAACTCGGGGGTTCTTAATTTTTCTGGGTCCTATACCTGTCAGAGAACTTGGTGAGAGCTAAAGCCTCTCTTTGTTCCTCACCTCCCCCATGCCCGCCCCCTAAAAATGAACATATAAATGATTTGGGGTCTCAATATCCCTTGACATGCAGATAAAATATAGTTAATTATTGATCTTGTCTTTCTCATGAGCCCTGACCTACTAGGTAGCAAGGAAAAAATAAATAAATTTAGTCCAATTCAATGCAACAATTTAAACCATTCCATCAGGTCATGCTCACTATCTCAGATTTCTCATCTTCCACCAAAAAGACTCCTGTGAGTCTCTGAGCAGTCAATATCCTACTTCAACCCTAGCCATGGCCAGTGGGTCAGGTAGAAATAACCCTGGCTGTGTGGCACTGGTCCCACGTCATGGACAACCCATCAGATGTAGGTCACCAGATATTTCAAACAAAAGCCTTCTATTGAAAGGGCTTTGAGAGGCATAAAGTCTGATACATTCTTGATGAGTATGGAGGCAGCTGCAGGATAGTAGCATGAGCTTTTATGCCACACCCCATTTATGCATCTCTTTACCAAGAGCACCATACAAAAGCCCACAGAATACCTTGTTCATCAATATACTGTCCCACACATCACTGCCTCAGTCCAAGGGACCCATTTTACATCAAAGGAAGTGTAGCAATGGGTTCGTGACCATGAGATTCGGTGTCTTACCATCTACTCCAACACTAAGGGTAGTGTCGGCCACTCTCACCATGACACCCAGGGACCCACTTATGAAATTTGTGCTTCCTGCACCTGCAACCTCAGGCTGTGGTGGATTAATGGTCTTGATTCACGAGTGGCAAACACTTCTGCCAGAGGGTAACAAAAGATCCTCTGAACTGGCAGCTGTGACTTCCATCTGGCCATTTTAAGCAGCTCACTCCAGTAGTCCTGCAGACACATACAAAAAAAGGAGTTACTTTTTACCAACCAGGCTAAGGGACCCTGACTGTCAGAGGATTTAGTGCAACTTCTACAGAATGAAGAGCAAGGAGGAACACGTCTGGGACTTGGGAGAGTCGCTGGGTGTCCTGGACGTTTTCATGCCCGGGGATGACTGTGAACGGGCAATTGCCGCAATCACCTCTTGACGAGGACAAGGCAACTAAGGGCTCGGATCCCTCCAGATGAAGGTCAAGGCCACACTTTTAGTCAAGCAAACCAGAGCAGCCAAAATGCTGGGCAAAGGTGAATGAAATCTGGAATTAGTCGTGAGGAAGGGAGAGGATAAATATCAATATCAATCTCTGTAGGAGATTGCAACCAGCCATTGCAGCTAAAGAATTGGGTTTATACCTCCCCTTCTGGGAATGAAGTAAGAGCATCTTATTCTCAAGCAAGAGCATGTGAGTTATTCTGAGTGAAGCAAAGGGTGGATTGTAAATGGATCTGAATGATGCAGGGGGTGGCTGGTACTGGATCCAGCTGATGTGCTTCCCCAGGTCTACTCAATCCCACTGCAACCCAGGCCCCGCCATTTGTTCAGTGGAGAACACCCTTGCTACCAACAGCCTCCCCATGGCAAGGGCCAAACCGTGGCATGTCCTCCATTTGCTCACCACAGTGGAGACCATGGCAGCTCCAACACTCAGGTCCAATTCCACCAGACCCTTGGAGGCTCTAGCTTCCCAGTGGCTGCCCTGAAGGAGCACAGGTAACACAACCTGGAATGTGAAGGAGTGAATGCTTCCCCTGGAGAGAACCAGACCAATGCAAGCAGATGACTACAAATGCCATTCGACGTGGCATTTCCAAAGTCTGCTGGCTGTGTTTTCTGGTGAGGCTGTGGCCGCCCAGGAACATAACACCTCATGTTTGTTTTTCCTTCTTCTCTGCCACACTTCTTTCTCCTTTACTCTTGCAGCCCTGGGGTTGCATTCCCCAATGCAAGAGTAACTCCTAAGCTTTGCCTCGGGCTCAGTTTTCTGGGGAACCTGGGCTTGGACAGCCTGTACTGGCCTCCCCTAACTTCTCATGACTCGACCACTGTTTCCCTACCTTGATCTCTGAGTCTCATCTCATCTGTAGAAGGAGAGCAATGCTACCTCTCCAATGAGGTTACTGAGAGGTATGAGAGCACACTTTTCAGCTTGCACATGCTGAATAAGAACAAGAACAAGAGCGTAACAGCAGAGAGTTTTCATGGTGCTAACTGCTTCACATAACACCCTCACACCAGCCCTATGCAGGAGGTATTAATATTATCTCTGTTTTACACATGAGGGAACAGTCTTGCAGAGCAGTTTTCAACCAGTGCTGATTCCTCTCTCCCCAGAGGACAATTGTCAATGTGTGGAGACAGTTTTGGTTGTCACACTAAGGGGAGAGGGAGTGCTTCTGGCATCTAATGGGTGGAGACCAAAGATATTGCTGGATACCCCACAGTGCACAGGATGGCTCCCACAAAGAGAATGATTTAGCCACAAACATCAAGAGTGTCAAGTTTGATAAACTCTGTTACAGAGGTCAAGGTGACTCAACCAATAAATGGCAAAGCCAGAACTTAAGGCTGAGCAATTTGATACCAGACACCTACCACCATCCATAGGCTTTGTTTATTTAATTATCATCTCAGTCTCTTGAATCAAAGGAACCCCTGCAGGAATAGAGAAAGCTTGGTAGTTCACAAGTAAGTCAAGGATCTTTGAAAATTTCCAGTTTGCAATCACTCAGTAAAATTTCACTTGCTGGCCCAGAGCCCATGCAATGCTTCTTAACAGACAAATTTCTCTGGTGAAATGATGAGGCTTCTTCTGCCTGATGGCACCTGTTTTGCCACCACCGATCATTAACTAGACAGTCACAATCAGTAGGGCACAAAATTGACCAAACATAAATCTCAGTAGGTAAGAATTCTATCTACTGAAATATGATCCCCCAAAGAAAGAGATAAAGATGTCCCAACGTAAGTGGCATTCATTACCTAGTATCTATGGGAACCGCACTATTATTAATTAAGCCATGGTCCTTGGAGCTCTGGTTAATCTGCCAGCCAGGTGGAAGATCAAGATGTGCTTGCATGAATACACAGAGACAGTCATTGCAACATTGTTTGTCATGGCAACAGGTGGGAAACGACCTTGATGGCCACCAACAGGGGTTGGTTAAACTAATTGTGATCCATCCAAGCAATGAAATTCTCTGCATCTCGTAAAAAGAATCGGGATCTCTATAGCACTGCACTCCAGCAAAGCAGTACTGAAGATGTTTATTGAAGTGCAAAAACCAAGGTGTAGAACACCATGCACAAGATGTTACCATTTGGGGTCTTTAACAGGGAAGATCTAATTCTATGGTTAAATAGGAACACTAATCCATTGCTTTTTCCATTTACTTCCATGTTAGAGGACGTCATTTAATGTAACACTTCTGTCCCTCCTTACTTCCAGTGGCACCTTCTGCAGGAGCAGCATCAATAATGAACCTGAAGTTTTGAATCCCTGCAGCCAAATCTCCTATCTCAAATGGTTCAGAACTTTCCCATTTAGGGAAAAGAAGGCTGCCATGTCTTCACTCTCATCGAACCCCAATGTGTTTGTATGCTTGTGAATGCACTGAGCTCTCCAGAGAGATCTTCAAACACTGGTCACTATTTCTCAGAACTAAGGAGTCTAGAGCTCAAAGGTGGAGGGACACTTACTGCTTGAAACATGTTAAATGTACAGATATTACCTTATCTTAAAATAAAAATGTTAATGGTCAGTTGAGGATTATTTTGAGCCAATATTATGAGCCAAGTTCATTTCACACACTTGCACAGGAAATTCTGAGTTTCAGAAGCCCACTCCCTTCTAACCTTAATGGTAAGTGATAAATAGGTGGGCATTAAATTAAAAAAAGTTAAATTTATAGTCTGCTTTCTATGAGAAAGATCAGAATCAGAATTTTAATTCCCAATGAAGATATTTCCTGCGGGGGGCAGGGAGGTTGGGGGTAAGTGGCTTCAATTTAAACATTTTTGAGGCTGGGAAACTTGCTTCCAGTGGCCAGAGAATTCTTCCTTTTGTTGAAACCAAATCTGGATCTTGTAACTTGGATTGTACCTACTGATTCCAATTCTTCCCTCCTAATCCACGTGGAAGAGGCTTCATTCACCATGGAAAAGAGAACCACAGCATATCTCCATCCTCTTGCCTGCTTTACTTCACTCCATAGGACTTATTATCAGCTCACACACGATATAGCTTTGCTCATTTATCTTGTCTATTGTCTGCTACTCCCCCAACCCCATAGAAGGTAAATACCGCAAGAGAAGAAAAACAATTTTTAACTGTTTTAGTCACTGCCACATCCCCAGTGCCTAAAACAGTGCCTGACACACACACATAAAATATGCTCGAAAAAATATTTGTCGAATTAATTCGTGAATGGCTTTTGCTTAGTGAATCCCAACTGGTTTCAGATCACCACTTTTTTTTTTTTCCATTTACGTAAAAGCCATCTGTTTCCAAATCCAGTCTGAAATTTGACTGGAAACTTACCAATAAGTTCGGCAGTCACTAGTTCTAAGAATATGCCTTTTCTAACTTAAAAAAAATCAAGACCAGAGAATTCATCTCAGGCAGCATTGCAGAAGACTTTTTCCCTAATTAAGGAACCAAACCTGTTCCAATCCACAGGCAAACCCACGACCACACAGGCGGCCGGCCATTCTGCCTGGTCTCATTCCCCAAAGACTTCCCCGTCCCCATTGGCATCGATGTCTTTGCTCCAGTTATCAGCCCTGTTTGTACTCCCCTTGCTAACCTGTGGAACTACAGTACCAGAAAGACCCCACCCCAGGTCACCTCCTGGTTGAGTCCTGTCAATTTGCATACTCAAAAACTAATGCCCAGAGATAAGAACTAGCATGGCCAAAACCAAACAGTACCTACAAAAGCCATGACTCCGTCCCCCATAAAACAATAAGCTCTTGGAGAACAGACAGTATGTCTTATCCATCTTTGTACTCCTATTACCCAGAAGGTTGCCTAGCAAACACTAGGTGCTCAACACATGTTAACATGTTTGCTAAATGAATAAATGCCTCTACAGTCTTATTTCTAGGTAACTAACCACAGCACCTATACTTCAGGCCCAGAGGCTTGGACCCTCCCTAGGAGGAGCCTGCAGAATGATATAACAGAGGCCTTATGTCACCTGCTGGAAGCCAGTAGCACCCAGATCCATCTATGCCCAGATACTGTGGGGGAGTGACTAGGCTCTGGTTTTCAACAGCAGTCCATCAAGGGCTTAAGGCTTTTCCAAAATTGAACAGCAGCCAGTGTAGCATTCACTGGTCATGAAGGTCACCATTATGTTCATCCCTAAGTGCAATCACTCCTAAGTCCAGGATCAGGCCTTGAGCATCCTTAGGCTGACCTGGTCCAGACTGTTGTGCTGTCAGGAATTAATAGGTTGCCATTCTACATAGAAGAAAAGTATGGCTCAGAAGTTAATAGAGACTTCAGCCAGGAAATCATTTAAGATTTGAACCTACTGTTCCCTCTGTCCTCATCTCCCAAACCTTTTCCTGGCTGTCTGTTTCTTATCATTCTCAGCTCCAATGACATCCCTCCTATAGTTTCTTCCTGGTTAACCTGTTGATGTTGTTGTCCCCTACCCACTTCCTATCACTAACACGTCACTGTGCTGGGTTTTCTTCATGATTCTCGTTGTTATCTAAAATTATCTACTTAGTTGGTTGCTTGCTTGTTCCTTGTCCGTCTCTTTCTAACTAGGTTGTAAGTTCCCCACTGCTTTCCCAGTGCCTAAAACACCAACAGGCACATTGTAGATACTCCATGAACATTCATGGATACAGTGGCTGCCCAGATGTTTTCCACAGCTGGCAGATCTAGCTGGCAAACACCTCTGGCCAGTATAAGATGTTCATCTCAGCCCAGGATCTTGTAGAATGACCTACCAGATAGTCTACACTTCCTATGTGCTGAGCACACTCACAGCTCCATGACCACCCCTCATTTGTCAGGTAAGGAAAGTGGGAATCAGAAATATTGCAAAATAGCATGCCCAGGAAAGCTCAGCTTTTAAGAGGCAGATCTGGGACTCAAACACAGCTCTGTCCAAGAGCAATGGTGATCCTCTCACGTACTCAGCTTCTCCCATAGCCAGGCTGAGCAAAAGAACAACAACAGCAACGAGAATAGTAATAACTGACAATTATATGATGCTTACTTTGCAGCAGGCACTGCTTTAAGTGCTTTAAGAGGGGCAGATGCAAGGGGGGAAATATGGTTACTGCCAACAAAAAGAGTCTATCCCGATCCAAAAATAGGGATCCTCCACCTACCAACAGTGTTGTTCAGCAGCATAAATCAGAGCACCAGTGGATAGCACCAGGCACATCACGGGCACTTCAGCCCTCCCCGCTGTCTTGCCCGTAGGACAAGGCGTCTTCCGGATTGAACATTCAACAGCTCAAAGGGGACATGGTGCAGTATATTTGGCAAACAGCCACCATAGGGCTTTGAGGAGAACAGAGGAGGTGTTTGGGGTAGAGGGTGGAATTCCGTACAGTCATTGTCAAGAATAGCAAGAGCCCAGATGGACGCATATCAAATGTGTGCTATGCACATGATTTGGCCACCTACCTTCCCACCAAGCCAAACATCCATAATTTAAGAGTTGCAGAATATAAATGTTTCCTGCTGGTTTTCCACTCCCCAACTGGGGAGAGAGTGGTCATCACTTGCCTGGCAGCCTGAGCTGCCACCTGAGCACTGGTGGGCTTCTGACACTGGCAGAATTGCTCAGGACGACCATGTGCTCTCCAGCTCCTAAAAATGAGTGACACAGGACTGAGCTTATGTCGGGGTTGGAGGTGGAAAGAGACGGGGTGTGAAGAAGAAATGGCACTGTACAGTGTCAGAGGCTGTGTAATCCTAAATATCAGACCAAGGTGGGTCAAACACCCTCAAGGATCCACACGGTGATGTCGTGTGTGTGTGTGTGTGTGTGTGTGCGCGCGCGCGCGCGCGCTGGGCAGCGGGGAGGATGGAATATCATTGCTTTCCATGCCACAGAGATAAAATATTCCTGATCACTTCCTCTCTCACACCAAGTTATTAACTCCTTATGGCTCTGCCATTCATCACAGCCCTTCTTGGCCCATTTTAGGGTAGCACATTCTTGAAATGTCCTGGCCCCGGCAAACAGCATTCCAGGAACTCCTCAGCATCCAGAACTGGGGGGAAACGCCATCCTTTGGTTAAATAAGTTGCCACACACACACATAAGCAACACAGCAGTCAATGCTGAAATCCTACTGAGTTTTTTAATTAAATCTTCCTTTGGGATCCAAAGAGCACTTCGGGATTTTTCAGAACCTGGATCATGAACAGAAATCTGATTTGCGATGTCAAGGGGTGGAGATGATTGGGCTGACTTGGTGCAGATCCTTCCACTGCCTCAAAGAGAAGAGTTGTTCCTTTTGATCGAGTCCCAAGGGAAGCTGGTTTCATCAGTCATTTTCCATAATAGAACAAATGCATATCAGTATATTTTTTAATTCTAGTTATTTACTCTGTCAATTGAAAAAATGCATGCATAGAAAAGTGACTAAAAGGAAATAAATACACCAAATTGTTAACTTGGGTTACCTTTTAGTCATGATCTTTACTTTCTTCTTTATATACTTTTTAATTTTTTCCAAAATTTATACAATAAGCAGTTATTAACTGGTTATAAACTATTTATAAACATTGGCTTTGTGTGTTTAAGTCCAGGTATTTGTACTTTTCATACTAGATTTACTTATTCAACAAATATTTGTGAAGCACCTACTATGTGCTCTATTCAAGTTAGCAAATTATCGTCTAAGGGCCATGGCCCCTTTTATAAATAAACTTTTATTGGAACACAGCCATGTCCCTTTGTTTATGTATTATCTATGGCTGTTTTCACACTATAAGAGCAGAGTTGAATCATTGCAGCAGGCACCAAATTACCCATAAAGCCTAAAATATTTATTATCTGGCCCTTTCCAGAAAAAGTTTGCTGGCCCCTGTTCTATATGAGAGGTTCTAAGTTAGGTAATAGAAATTAATAGTGAGAGAAAAAAAACACATCCCTAGGGCCATAGACTTTATAGATTTTTGCCTGAACTTTGGTAGTTCCTATATCCTTAAAAACAGCTGCTCTGTGGTTGCAGGAAATGCAAGCTGACTTGTGGGATTCCAGCTTTTTTTCTGTGGTTACAGCAGATTTCTTGATGCTCCAGGGATGGCAAGACCCCCAAATCTTGTTTTCCTTGTTAACAATGGAAAGAATATTAGCCTCTGCCCCTCCCCACCCCGACACAGTGCCTGCCATGTGCTTAAGCACTCAGTAAACTTCAGCTGTGATCGTCAACATCACCCAGGGTTCTCCAAATGGATTTACCATCCCTTGCATGGGACTCAAACTTAACCCAGGTTTAAGAGGCCCACATCTCTTGTGTCAAGCCAGCAGAACTCACAGATCTGGAGAACTTCATGTGCTTCTCTTTATTTATCTAAAATAGCTCATTGTAAGCCCATAAAACTGGTAGTTAGTTCCAGATACATGCCACTGGAAGGCACATAATTCCTAAACTCAAGCATCACCTGGTTTGGAAAGGGCCATGAGTAATAAAGAAATGAGTTTCCAGACCTAGTTCAGTAAACAAGATTCCCTGTTCCCAGACAACACACGACAAACACCCTTTGACTTCTGCTGAACTCCATCTCCTTGGAAACAGCATAATAGAATTAACAAAAGCCCAGAAGATGCTTAGAAGATCTGCTGTTCACTCCGCAACAGGAATGTGCTTGAGTATTCTATTAAAGAAGCATCCATTGGGTTGGTCCCAGCATTAACCTGCTAAGCACGCAGAAACACATCAGAAACAGGTGGGAGAGAAGCAGAGCTCAGAGCCTCCTTGGCAAAGGGAACTCTGCAGGTAAAATGCTCTAATTAGGATCTTGGAGTCTGTTCAGCATTCAACAGGATCCTTCCAAGTCTGTCTCCTTTATTCAATTAAAGAAATAATAGGAACCTTCAATTCTTCCTATGATTTAAAATAATGCTAAACGATCAGGTAGAGTTTGGGGATTCTTTTTGTTATTATTATTTAAAAAACATTTCTAAAAGAAACTTCTGCTGCATTTAATCATGCCTGCTTCTGGGAAACAGTCAACAAACAGGCTATTGGCAATTCAAATCACCTCCCCCACGCACACACACTTGTCCGTGGCAATATCTATCACAGAGTGAGTCATTCAAAACTGGGAGGGATCCTCTGCATCTCAAAGATAAACAAAACAATAATAATGTAGTCCAGAAAAAAAGAGAGTAGAAATTATTCAGGTAAATGTTCAAATTGGAAGAAGTAAAAGAAGGAAAAAAAAAAAGAAAAAGAAAAACGTGCACCCAGCAACACTGTGGGAGATATATTTAGTGAAAGCCTCTCCACCTGTGCAGGACTCACTGTGCTTTGAAGACTTTTTTTTTTTTTTTTTAAATCATCTGAATCTAGTTTTGTCTAGTGTGGCTGAATTTTTTTTCATGTGGCGTATTCTCTATTGTTCAGGATTCAATTACCCAAGATTTTTGTTTTACCATGTGTATGTCCAGGGTTATTTATTCAATATGGAATAAGGAAAAGGAGGTGAAATCCTGTTCATTTTGGGAGCTAGAGTGGAATACGGTTCACCGTAGTCTAGAGAGCATAGTTCCTGGTTTAGATAGTCTGAGTTTAAATCTGGTTCATCAAATAAATGACCTTGAGTGAGTTACCTAAATTATGGCGGCTTAGCTTCCTAATTTGCCATGTGGTGATAATTGTATGTCCTCATGGGGTCATTGTGAGGATTAAATAAGATAGCATATGTTAAGCACGTGTCATGGTGCTTGGAAAACAGTAGTACACACAACTGTTAGCGCCTGCACTTATAATTGTCATTATTATTATTAACAACCAGCCCAATCCTGGAGTTAATGTTTAAATCTCCTTGGTGACATCACATCTAAGTGGCTGACCAGCCTTAAGTTGGAAACCTCCCAGGAGAAGAAGCTCACTACCTACATTTATGTATATCTTAGGCTGTTAGAAAGTTCTTTTCCTATATTCAGCTGAAACTTCTCCTACTGTGGTTCTTAGTTCTTGATCGTAGTTCTATCCCTAGAGAGCCTTAAGGAACAGGGATAATTCCTCTTGTACTTTGTACCGGGGAAGCTTTGGTTTTTATTGCAAGTAATGAAAACCAGCTCTAGCAAGCTTTAGCATTAAAAGAAATTAACTGGAAAGATCCTGGGGCATCTGATTAAGTCAAGAAGGAGGAGAAAGACGAAGAAGAAGAGGAGGAGGAGGACTCCGTCTCGGGGAATATAGGAACCAGGGCAGGTTCAGGACCTACTTCATCAGAAGGAGTCGTCAAACCCCCTGTTTCTAGCACTACCATTAACAAACTTTACCTACGGTTCCAAGAATCTTACAGGCTCAGCCTATGTCAAGTGTCTACCTTTGTATCCATCAGCTCTGACCAGGGAACAGAGACACCTACAGCAGATCATGACGATGGGAACCCACCTGTGGATTGGGGCATAGGAAAGCATCTCAGAGAAGGGCAAATTATTGTGAACTGAGCAGCCTCCCAGCCATGTTATGAGGAAGCCCAAGCCACGTGAGCAAACCAGGACACAATCCTTTAGATACTTGAAGAAGCTATTCTCCAGGGCAAAATCCTCAATATCCTAGGTTCTTTCAACCATTAAGATTGAATTCATTAAAAGTAATTGTGTGATTATTTTTTATTTAGTTCTTTCACTGGAAAGTTGAGCTTTATAAAGACAGAGGACCATGTCTGTTTTATTCACCAATATATCCCAGCACTTAGCCAGGGGCTTGAACCACAATAGGTACTCAAATAATCACTGAATTCATTAATTGAGTGATGAACTCATTAATTTATTATTTTTGAGAACTTTCTGATTACTCACTTCCAAATGTGGCTCTATCCCTCTCAGTCATTTTCTACTCATCATGAGAAACTCCAGTGTCAGTGTCCTATTTTTTGTTGTTGTTGTATCATATAGGAAAGAAGGTAAAATAATTCATAAGTCTTATTTTCAGTCACATAAGAATTTTATTTTCCCATCTGTTCTGGTTAACTATTCCTACAGAGCACACTCCAAAACATAGTGGCTTAAAACAACAATAGTCATTGACTTGGCTCATGGATCTACAAATTGGGCAGGGCATGATGGGATGGCTCATGTCTGTTCCACATGGTGGCAGCTGGAGAAGGCTGGCAGGGGACAGGAGAATCCACTTCCAAGGTGGCAAGTGGATGCTGGCTCTCAGCTGAAAGCTCAGCTGAGGATGTGGACCAAGACCTCAGTTCCCCTCCACAGGGACCTTTCCATAGGCTGGTTGGACATAGTCACAGCATGGTGGCCAGGTTCCAAAACAGAGTACCCAAGAGAGCAAGGCAGAGAAGAAGTCGATGGCATTTTTATGACGCAACCTCAGAACTCACATAGCATCACTTCTACCATAGTGGTCAAGGCTAGTGGTCAAGGCAGTCACAAAGGTCCACCCATCTCAAGAGAAAGGGATGTAGACTTCTCCATGCTATGGGAGAAGTGGCAAGGTCACATGGAAAGAAGAGCATGTAGGATGGGAGATATTTAATATTATTGTGGCAGTCTCCGTAAAATACAATCTGCCAAACCATCAACTTGAGTTTCAGCATTGCCAGTTTAAATGCTGTTCACTGGTCCTCTACTCAATCATCACTTTTTCGAGACACCTCTACTGGGCATAGGATTAAGCCCTGGGAGTACACAGATAACTGAGAAACTCCCTTCCACTGGGGAGTTTACAGATGGGGAGAGAAGATGAATTAATGAAAATCCAATGTGATGAGTGATTCAACCAAGTTCCGTACAAGGCAGTATTGGCAGTGAAAGAAATGATCGATTTTGTCTGCAATGGATGCTAAATCCTAGTTTATCTAAACACTTTTCTTAGTGAACATGGGTTCTGTCATGCTGCTAGGTTACCATTTCCAGAGTTAGCAGATAATCCTTTAGAAGAGTGTGTGTACAGCCAGATCCTCCGTGTTGTCCTATATGGGAGTCACAACAACCACAACCAAAAAGGATGCGGCTGTCTGGCTGACAAAGGGAGTGGCAGCTGGGACCGATGTCTTGGATTTAATACGTCCTCCTGGGAGTTTTGGATGTTTCACAGAACAGAGAACCCCAGAAAACAAATAAGCAAATAATAATAATTTTTTCAAATAGACGTTAGTTTTCAGAACAGTTTTAGAGTCACAGAAAAGTCAAGAAGGCAGGACAAAGAATTCCCTTATACCTTCCTCCCAGTCACCCCTATTATTAACATCTTAAATTGGTTTAGTATATTTATTACAATTAATGAACTGATATTAACACATTGTTCTTAACTCAAGTCCATAGTTTATTCAGATATCTTTCATTTTTACCTGGTGCCTTTTTTCCTGTTCCAAGATTCCATCTAGGATACCTTATCACACCCAGTTGGTGTCTCCTTGGGCTCTTTTTGGCTAAAAAGTTTCCCAGGCTTTCCTTGTTTTTGATAATCTTGACAATTTTAAGGATGACTACTCACATATTTTGTAGGATTCCTCTCTTTGGGGATTTGCTGTTGGTTTTCTCATGATTAGACTGTGGTTATGAGTCTTTGGGAGGAAGACCACAGAGGTAAACTGCTGTTTTCATCACATCACATCAAGGACACATAGTGTCGACATGTTGATTACACCTTTGATCACCTGGCTGAGATGTCAACTATTTCTACTGCGTAGTCACTCTTATTTTCTCCCCTTTTCCTACTGTACTCTTTGCTTCTCCTCCTGGAGGGCAGAGTGTCTATATAAATTATTGGGAATTCTGCATAGAAGATGTGTCTCTTCTCCATTTATTTATGTGTTCAGTTATTTATTTATACCAGTAGGACCCATGGATATTTATTTTAAACTTTAGGTTATAATCCGATCCTATTTTATTTTGTTGCTCCATGTATTCTAGATTTGGCCATTTCAAGTTCCTTCGAATGGTCCCCTGGTCCCTTAGACATCCCCCCATCATTTAGGGGTAATAATGACCTTTTGCGCGTGTATTTGGCAAGCGCTGGAATAGAAAGGCTATGTTAACGAGTGCATTTCTAACTTGATCCTCCAAATAAACCTGTGGTGAGGTGCTCCCATTTACAAGCGAGGAAGCTGAGATGCAGACAGAGTAGGTAAATTGATGGTGTGTGAAAGTGACACAAGAGCCTACTGAAAGAGTGTCCCATAGCCAAAAGTGGGGGCAGCCACTTCTCTGCATCTTTTAGCTTCTGTTCTTCGCCCCACAACCCAGGATGTAGAGTTGAGAGGAAAAGCTGACCAGAGAAAACCACCCACATGGAGGAGTCACAGACTTGTGTGGTGCCCCCTCGCAGGAAGTCGTGGAAAGACGTGCTGGACACGTAGGGATGGATGCTAAAGCTGACATTTCTGAAATCTGAAGGGGGGGATATTTTGGAGCTTGAGTGGGTCTCCTTGGAGTCCCTTAAATTAGCTTGCATGAGCTCACTCCACCCACTGAAGAGAAAGCCCTCAGCATGACACACTTCCTTCCAAACCTTGGTGCTCAACTCCTTCCACGTTCCCCTCCAACCCTGCAAAATGCCAAAACAGCTTCGAGGAAGTCTGCTGAGAATTGCTAATCATTTTTTACACTTGGTTGGATAAAGCCCAGAGCAGAAAAGAAAACAGAGACCCAAATCCCCTTTTGAAAGCCCCTCAGTAACCAGAGATCTAAAAGACGGAATCCAGTGTCCCCATGCCACCATATACCTGGGACGTAGAAAGCTCAGGTAGGCTGATTTCTCCTTCCCCATCAAGCGCTGCCTGGAATTATAATGTAGGCTGTTGGTTCCCTTCCCCCCCAGGTTGGGCACCAAATGTCTTGCCTCTCCCCAATCAAGCCCCATTCTTCCAATGCTATCTGCTTGCTTTCTCTGGGTTAGAAGAACAGTAGCATCTTGCACAATAAAATTCAATTTTAGCAATTTCTCCGCTGCCTCCGAGAAGGGGAGGAAAACTCTCAGTATGAGGGCAGCTTTTCTTTATCAGTTTCTGCTTGGGAAGATGACAGCGCCATCCTTTACATTTCTTAAGGAAATAGAGCAGAGCCAAAGTAGGCTGTGGTGCCCAGCTGGGGTTTAAGACCTTGTTCATAATGCCGAAAGAACTTCAAAAAGTTACAAGGACAATACCTACTGTAATACGCTCATTGACATCTAAAGGAGCCCAAGAAAACTAGGCCACGGGTATAATGAGAGGCAAAAATACTGATAAATGGAGGGTGAGACGCACCAGAGCGTCCCTGGGAACTTTTGCTTCCTACTTTAAGAATAAAATTGGATGGGAGCAATGGCTTTCAGAAGACGTCAAAACTGCCTCGCAACTCTGGCAGGAGCTAACTTTTTTTTCTAAATTTAAAGACATTGCAGCTTCTATAATTTGTCTCCAATAAAGCTATATCATTTTTTAGTCCTGGCTTTCTTGCTAACTCACTGTGTGGACATAGTTACTCACCTTCTTGTAGAATATTCAGTTTACTCATCTATAAAATGGGGGCAGGGCATATCCTCAGGCAGAGATTTTACCTGTAAGGTTCCCTCACCAGGCACTTTGACCAGGTGTATGTAAGATGCCCAGTGCCCTCCAAGACAAAGCAGAGATTGTTTCTGTCCTCCAGAAGCTTAATAGGTAGCAGAGGTAGTGAAATTCATATGGACACACCATGAAAAATAGTCTAGAAGACACACAAACACAATAAAACATAAGCCCCGGAGCTATGGGCAACTCACATAATTCTCATTTCTTTCTAACATGCTCTCCAGAAAATAGCAGCTAAGTCACTTTAAAGAGAAAAGGTCGTTATTTTCATGCAAGGACACTCCCCTCTGTGTTATGTCAAGGCCATTGGCCAAAGTTAAAGAGTGTTCTGACCCTTTGCTGTGTTCTTCCCTGTAACTTTCTCTCTTTGGACAATGGCCCATTATTGTGACCACGGCAGAGTAACCCAAGGAAGGAGGGAGGCAATAAATCAAAGCGAGTTTTTTTCCTAGTGAAAGCAGCTATGTTTAAAGGTCTCATCAATCATTTATTCATTCATTCCACAAACGTTTACTGAACTGTACCAGATGGTCAAGTACAATACTAGACATTGTGAATACAACAGTAGTGAAATATACTCACTGCCTAGAACAGGAGACGAAAAAAATTTTAAGGACATTATGACACCATACTGCAAGCTCTTGGGAGTAAGCACGAGGCACTATGGGAGCACAGGTGACAGGCACCTTCTCTCCCATGAGGCAGTCAGGGAAGACTTCCTGGAGGGGGTGACATGAAAGCTAAGACCATCAGGACAAGCAGGAGTTGGCTAGGTGAGAGAATGTGATGAGCAGGTTCAGGAAAGGGGATAGCAGCAGCAAAGGCACGGAGGTAGCACCATCACATGCGCTGGGGAGAAGGGCAGGGCTGAAACATATTGCAAAGATACATTTGGGTAGACTGCAGAAGTCAAGGGACAATCATAAGTAGACTGAAGGAGAGAAGTGGTAGGATCAGATTTGCATTTTAAGAAGAGCTCTGTAGCTAGAAAATTCAATAGGGAAATAAAATTTGAGGATGCCCAGAGATACCGATCATCAGCGCACATGACCACCATTTGAAGAAAGCATTCTCCCACATATATTCTCATATATTCCTTTCATACTTGGAACAGTCAGGTGAAAGAAGTGTGGCAACTACCCCAATTTTACAGATAAAAGAATCAAAGCTCCAAAACGGGATTCCTAACCTCTCCCTTAATGACATTTTGGTCCAGATAATTCCTCATTGTGTGGGGTATGTTCTGTGCATTGTAGGAGATTTAACAGCTTCTCCGACCTCCACCCACTAGATGCCAGCAGAACCCTCCCATCGCATGTGACAACCCAAAATGTCCCCAGGTGTTGCCAAAGGTTCCTTAGAACCACTGTTCTAGAAGATCAAACCCCACAGTTCACACGAGCGAGGCTCTCACCAGGTCTTCCGTCTTCACAGCCCACGCCTTTTCAACACCGTCAAACACACGCCCCGTCCATGCCAGCCTTGGCCAAGATGTCACATGCATCAATTTGCCTCTAAACGACTGAAGTTTTCACTGGAACAAGCCTTAAGAACAGATGTCGTTTTCCCCAGTCATTTCAATTTTCTCGTACATTAAAGCAAGGATGACTTTTTTTTTCTTGCCAGCTAAAAATGGTTACCACACTGGAAGCAAAAGAGGTTTCTCTCATCACATGTGCAATTCTCAACAGTTACCTCCAAACCAGCGGAGCACTGAGGGGAGGATCATGTGCCCAATTCCACGGGTGTTTGCCCTGTCTTGAGCATTGACATCCCTCTGATGATTTGAGCTTTCCTCCTAAAAATGTGCATTTTTTTAAAAACCCAAATCATTCCTCTCATGGATATACATCACAAAGTTTGCTTCATGCTTAAATCTGCAGATGTAAAAAAAAAAAAAAAATGAGAATTTCACAGAGTAGGTACGCACGACAAGAACGTGGTCTAGCCAATTTCCTCTTTATGTGACAGTGTGGCAGCCGTGAGCTTGTCTTCCCCCACCTGCCAGACAAAGGGAGGTTTCTAGAAGAGCCCTGAGTGTGTAATTTTATTACCTGAGCATCGATTTTAATATAATTCATGTCATTTCTTCGGCAGGAGAAAAGTTATTTTCCTGAATACCTGGTAAAATGAGAGCTGATGGATTTTTAACTCCCACCAACTCCCTCTGTAGAATTTTTGACTCCAAAAAGGCAATGTTGAGAGGTGCTCAGCTCAAAAGGCTCACCTGGGGCAGGGAGGGCGCAGGGCCTCTCAAGCATGCTGATTTCAGATGGTGCCGTATCTCAGTAGAGACCAAACTCATCCCCCAAACTGGCAGCGTATGAGGATCAAACCAAGGTCAGCTTTGGCCAGGGTTTCTTAGCCTCCACCCAACTGTCATTTGGGGTTGGATAATTCTTGTAGTGGGGGGCTGCCCTGCATACTGTCAAATTCTTAGCAGCATCCCTGGTCTCTGATCATTTGATGCCAGTTGCACATCACCCCAGTTGTGACAAGTGAAAGTGCCACCATTTATTGTCAAATGTGAGAACCAGTGAATTCTACCTCTTTGCTGTGGGATCTCTCTGGCCTATTCATAGGACCCGTTTGAGTCGTAGAAGGGAGGAAGATGCATCGAGTGCTCAAAATGAATTCATAGGCAACCAAGAGTTGCTAATGAAAATTGAAAAGGGTCCAGGCGCGGTGGCTTACACCTGTAATCCTAGCACTCTGGGAGGCCGAGGCAGGAGGATCGTTTGAGGTCAGGAGTTCAAGACCAGCCTGAGCAAGAGCGAGACCCATCTCTACTAAAATTAGCTGGGCCCATGTGGTGGCGCCTGCTGGCTGAGGCAGAAGGATCGCTTGAGCCCAGGAGTGTGACGTTGCAGTCAGCTACGATGATGCAGGGCGACAGAGTGAGAAAAAAAGAGAGAGAGAATTGAAAAGGTGTCTCACACAACTGCATCCTGTAATTTTCCTCCGGTACCTAAAGGTCCATCTGCACAGCGGGAAGCTAGAATGGAACATGACTTTCCTTTCCTCTGCATCCCACGGGATGCCCTGCCTGCTTGTGTCCTTGTGTCTACCACGTTACATCGAAAGCATCTGTTACTCTGTGTCTCTCCCTACTGCTCTGTAAATTCTTTAAGCATAAAAACTAAATATCTTTTATTTTCTTATGGAAAATAGTAGCTTTTTTTTGAGACAGGGTCTCACTCTGTTGCCTGGGCTAGAGTGCAAGGGTGTCATCATAGCTCACAGCAACCTGAAACTTCCAGGCTCCAGCGATTCTCCTGCTTCAACCTCCTGGGTTGCTGGGGACTACAGGTGTGCACCAAGGCGCTCAGCTAATTTTTCTACTTTTTATAGAGATGGGGTCTCGCTGTTACTCAGACTGGTCTCAAACTCCTGGCATCAAGTGATCCTCCCACCTCAGCCTCCCAAAGTGCTGGGATTACAGGGATGAACCCCCATGCTCGGCCTACATTTTACAGCTTTATTTATTTTCACCCTAGAATCGGGAAGAAGGGAGGCTAGGACGGCACTGAACAGCTAAAGAAAAAGTTGAATAAATTAGAGGAAGACCCTGCAGACAAACTTCCTTCCCACACGATTCCATCCAGAGCCCACAGTTTTGGACTTCATTGGTGACTCTTAGGAATCTAAAGTTCCAAGGACTTTATTGGGTGAAGAAAAGCATGTGAATCACCAATACAGAAATAGGTATCTGAGGACTCCCACTCACTCTATTATGAGGTGGTAAATACAATCGTGGAAGCCAACAGATGTGGGTCCAAATGCTGACCTCACTCTCCATCTCTGCAGACAATCTCTCAGCCTCAATTTTCTCATCTGTAAAATGGGGGTAATACTGCGCTTACCTGGAATGGTTATTGGGGGAAACAAATAAGTGAATGTTTATAACATGCTTAGCACAATGCCTGGCACACAGCAGGACCCAATAAATGTTTCCATTATCGTCTTTAAATATGGCCTCCGCTCCATGGAAAGTCCCCATGTGTCTGCCATGAGCAGGAAGATGTAGAATTCCTTGAATCGATGTGAAAGCAAGAGCCAACACTGACACATGTAAGAGATGAACTGAAAGGACAATAAACACGAGACGGAAACGGTCCCGGGGAAGTCAAAGAGGGATCCGCAGACACACAGAGGTTGCCATTGCGTGATTTCTCCTTACGGCACCTTCCCCTGCCATTACCAGCTGCCGAGACAAGCCACCTGCTAGGCACCGTCAGGAGAGAAATGCCACATCACGGTTCCAGAATTTGAGCATAAAATACTACAGACGCAAAGGAAAAACATATGGTACAACAGGGGGAAAAAAATGGTTTGAATGTCTCCAAGAAGCAAGATGAATCAGTTGCAGGAAAGGCAGCCACCACCACCAAGCAATTATCGAAAGAGCAATCTCCCCTAAATGAAGAAATGCTAAATAAACGACTCCCAGGGTACGCAGAGCCCCGGAAAGACCCCATGCAGAAAGCGAACTTCTCCATACCAAGCATCCATCCCTGGGTTGGGGCTGCCCAGTACACCGCACCAGCCCATGTTGGAGGCTGGAGATGTGCTTGAGAGAAAAGCTGTTATCAAGTGAAGTCAATTCCCTGCGTTGGTTTCCCCTCTCCCTATCCAGTCTCCTTTGGGTGGGCTTGAAGCAGTCACCGCAAGAGATAACAGCCACTTCATGCCCAATTTTCTGTTTCTTCCCACACTTGTCTCCCCCCAGCCTCATATCGGGACCTTTGATTGGAACCGTCTCCTTCCAGTTTTCTACTCGGATCCCTCATGCCTGGGTCAGAACAATTTTTAACAGAACATTTATCATATCAATCCCCAGCTCTCGGATAGCAGATGACTCCCCACCTCTAATATAATAAAGTTCAAATTCAAATAAGAGACACCATTGCAAGATGATGCCAACCCATCCTTCTGGCTCCAGCCCCATTCCTAATAGACTAAGCACCGTCTTCCACATTCTTTCAAGTTTTTGTTTTAGGGCTTAGCCTACCATTGTTGGTAATATTAATACCTATCCATTCTTCCCTTTCCTGACTATCAAAATCTGTCTTGGTTGGGTGCAGTAGCTCACACCTGTAATCCTAGCACTCTGGGAGGCCGAGGCAGGAGGACTGCTTCACCTCAGGAGTTCAAGACCAGCCTGAGCAAGAGTGAGACCCCATCTCTACTAAAAATGGAAAAATTAGCCAGGCATGGTTGCGTGTTCCTGTAGTCCCAGCTACTTAGGAGGCAGAGGCAGGAGGATCACTTGAGCCCAGAAGTTTGAGGTTGCAGTGAGCTACGATGATGCCACTGCACTCTACCCAGGGCAACAGAGTGAGAACCTGTCTATAAAAAAAAAAACAAAACTGTCTTCTCCTTCCCAGCTCACTCTTGTAACCAATTTGGGGACATCTTTGCTGACTGTCACACTCAAAGTTAACCTCCCTCCTCTATGTTCATTAGCATCAGTTGGACTAGTGTGTTCATGGTACAGGGTAAGAACATCTCAGGCCGACGAGGAATGTCTTGAAGATGGAGACCTTGCCTTGGTTAGCTCTGTGTCCCCAGCAAATACAATGCCTGGCACATGTGCACCAGGACATTGGTTTGTGGCAATAAATTGGATTGAAAGTTTCAAGGACACCAAAAGGATTTTTAGCAATGTGTCCTGGACTTCCTGAGCCTCCTTGCTCCCATAAAAATGAGATCTGCAACAGAGACGTTGGGAACTAATTAAGCATTAGGACATTTCCATGCTCAGACACAGGCGTCCACGCACTTCGTTAACACTCCCACAGAACGGCACCATGAGCCCATGTTCTCCTCTCTTAACTCATTAATATTTGACTTCTCTGGCTTTCAGATGTCTTGAATATTTTAATTACAGAATCTTATTACATGCTCAGGGATTTTTAAAAGAAACAGGCATAATTTTCATAAAAGTTTTATGAATCTGACTCAATATGTGACTATATTTCAATCCGATAAGTATTAATAATAATTAAAATTTATGGCACACTTACTTGGTGCCAAGCGTTATCTCATTTAATCCTGACAACCGTCTTAATGCGGTTCAGAGAAGTTAAGCATTTGCCCAAGGTCACACGAAGTCTGACTCAACCAACACACTGCGCCAGTTTCCCAAAGTTGACAGTCTAATTGTTTTTTATGAATATCTAATACTTATGGAACCCTTAGTCCATGCAAAGCAATATGCTTGTTCCCAGAAATGCCAGAAAATTAGTGCTACTCTCTTTCCCCAGAGCAGCTGATAAGGATGATGGATAAACACACCAGCTCCCTCACCCTTGGATGGAATAATTCAAAGGCTGTGTTCACGCTGGTTTCCAGAGTTGTCCAGTGGAAGTGAGCTCCAGTGACCCACTTAGATAACATACTCTTTACAGGCTTCCTTTCCTCCCGAAATTACACCCTCGCTCTCCAGTGGTGTTTCATGGGATCACCGCCCAAATAAAGTACTTGATTTGAGCACAGTCCTTGTCTCGAGATATGAGACAAGTGGAACCGAAACCACAATACTGCTTGACATCAAGGTCAGCAAACTTTTTCTGCAAAGGGTCAGACAGTAAATACTTCTGGCTTTGCAATCCAGACCGTCTCTGTCTTAACCACTCTGCTGTGCGGTTGTAGCATAAACGCAGCCACAGACAACATGCAAAGGAATGGGCGTGGCTGTGCCCCGGTGAAGTTTTATTGATGGACACTGAAATTTGAATTTCATATAATTTTCACGTGACATGAAATATTGCTTTTCTTTTGATTTTTCTCAACCATTTAAAAATATAAGAATGATTGTTAGCTTCAGGCAATAATTTACCAACCACTGCTCTATGATCTTCACTTAGTCTTCCCGTTAACTGTAGGTGATAAGAACCATCATTGTCCCCATGTTCCAGGTGAGGACAAGTGAAGTCTGGAAAGGTTAAGTGGCTTTGAGATGACACATGCCCAAGTCCCAGTGAGGGCTGGGAGTGGTCCTCCCGAATACCCCTTCGAAAGCTCTCAATACCTCATCTCTTTGGAGAAGGAAAGGATGAGTTTTGTTCCTGAGTTGGTACCTTCCTCTCTGCACATCTGGGCTCAGTCTGCTGCCAGAGCAGCATGGTGACTCAATGTTCGATAGTGGTGACAGCTTCATCCAGATGCCAGCCGAAAACAGCTCGCTGGTGCACACCTTGGGAACAGCTGCTTCTCTTTTCTTTGCTGAGAAACCACACGACGTCCCAGCAGGACAGAAGAGCTTGAGAAGATCCGAGGGACACCTGAGCGGCACTTTGAAGCCAGGATCGCCAGAGCGAGGCTCAATTCACCTGCCATTCTGTTGGCATGAGACCAACCTGCATTTCTCCACAGTGCTTTTGTGCATATACAGATACACCTGTAAGTGTGATTAAGCAGACAGTACATTGCACAACTGGGACTAAACAGAACTCGGCTTAGACAAACTTGAAGGTGAAGCATGTGAGCCGAGTCCCATCCTTAGTCAATGTAGCACAACAGAAGCTCTGCCTCATGGTATCCAGTCTGCACGATGACCCAGTGGAGTGACACTAGGCAGAACTTACATGTCCTTACTCTTACTCTTACTTCATAGTCCTTACTGGTCTAAGACTTACAATAACTCATTTAATCCTCACAGCAATCCTATGAGGTAGATCCTATTGGAAACCTATTTTACAGATGAGGAATCTGACCTGTAATTCAAGTAATTCACCAAATGTCACACAGCCAGTGAGTGGCAGAGCAGGGTTTTGAGCCCAAGTAGACTGATTCTGGAGTCTGTGCGCTAAACCAGAGGTTGACAAACATTTTCTATAAAGGGCCAGATAGCAAATATTTTGGGCTTTGCAGGCTACAGATGGGTCTCCTTCAAAAATTCTTCTTTTTTTTAATAACGCTTTGAAAATGTGAAAACCATTCTTAGCTCAAGGACTATTCAAAAACAACCTTCTCTGCTGGGCGCGGTGGCTCACGCCTGTAATCCTAGCACTTGGGAGGCCAAGGCGGGCGGATCGTTTGAGCTCAGGAGTTCGAGACCAGCCTGAGCAAGAGCGAGACCCCATCTCTACTAAAAATACAAAGAAATTATCTGTCCAACTAAAAAATATATATAGAAAAAAAAATTAGCCGGGAATGGTGGCGCATGCCTGTAGTCCCAGCTACTCGGGAGGCTGAGGCAGTAGGATTGCTTGAGCCCAGGAGTTTGAGGTTGCTGTGAGCTAGGCTGACGCCACGGCACTCACTCTAGCCCGGGCAACAGAGCGAGACTCTGTCTCAAAAAAAAAAAAAAAAAAAAAAAAACAACCTTCTCTAAACCATTATTCAATGGAGGTGCTGTGGTTTGAATGTGTGCCCCCAAAATTTGTATGTGGAAACCTAAATGCCAATGTGACCGTATCAGGAGGGTGGGGCATTTGGGAGAAGATTAGGTCTTGAGGGTGGAGCCCTCATGAATTGGATAAATGTCCTTATAAAAGAGGCCCCAGAGAGCTGCCTTGCCCCTTCTACCATGTGAAGACGCAGCTAGAATGCACCACCTATGAACCAAAAAGCCCTCACCAGAGCCCGACCATGCTGGCACCTTGATCTTAGACCATCAGTGCACCATCGCAGAGTGTACTGATGTTCCCAGCCTCCAGAACTTCGAGAAATGAATTCCTGTTGCTTACCAGACAGCTTATGGTATTTTCTTATAGCAGCCCCAATGCACTAATACAGGAGGTTTGAAAAACTAGCCCCAATTCTCCATCCCTGCTAATGTGACTCTGCAGCACCCACCATTCTGACCTTGGGCTTGACCACGGGACTTGCTTTGGCCAATGGGATGTAGGCAAGCATGACACACGCAGAGGCTTCAAGCACGTTTGCACGTCTGTAACTCTTTTCTGCCATCTCTGTGAAAACACACCCATATTAGTCTGCAGTAGTATAAGTCACACAAAGCAGAATCCAGATGCCCGGTCACCCAGTCTCCCCA